>MU227432.1:1463462-1542261 GCA_018584345.1 Thuja plicata | reverse complement strand
GTCATGAGTTTATAGCTCTAGCTGAGAGCAATTTTTACAAATCTTGCAACTCCATGCATAGAGAGCTATGGATCGATTTGTGAGGGCTCATTCTTGAGTTTCCTTGCATGTAGGGATTCATAGAAGTACACTATTTTGTGTGTACAATGATTCCATACTTACACAATTTGACTCTCTTCTTCATCCTCTAGTTCATAACTACAAGATCTAACTTGTTTCTAAAAGTTATCATCCACTCTAACATTTGCACGTTTAATTATTTTCTTCACCCTCAAGTTATAACATTTATATGCTTTGATTTTTGTAGAATAACCAATAAATGTATTCCCTCATCACATCTAGGATAAAAATTTCAGGTAAGTCTTCATCTCTTTTGATATAGCATTTACTTACAAAAATTCTAAAATATTTCACTGTAGCAATGAGACCATACCAAAGTTCATTTGGAGTCTTACCAGTTCCTTTCTTCATTTGCAATTGGTTCGAAGTGTATACTACAATGCTAAAAACTTCTCTCCAATAGATCTATGATACATTACCTTCAATCATCATCGTTGTAGCAGTGTCTAGAATAGTTTTGTTCCTTCTCTTTGCATTTCCATTTTGATGTGGGGTCCATGAAGTAGACATTTGTCTCTTTATTTTATGCTCTTCACAATAATTGTTAAAATCAATAGAAGTAAACTCACCACCTTTGTTCGATCTATGACATTTCAATCTCAATCTTGTTTTAGTCTCAACCATAGCTTTGAAAATATTGAATTTGTCAAAGACATTAGATTTCTCTTTCAAAAATGTATTCCACATCATTCTAGAATATTCATCGATGAATAAAATCAAATACTTGTCCCCATAATATATTCTTGTTCTTGTAGGACCACATAGATCAATATGCACCAAATCTGGAATTCCACTCAAAGAATAATTCTTTCTCTTAAAAGTAGACTTAGTCAATTTAACCAACTGACATTCCTTACACATTTCATTAACAGGATTCAACAATATTGGAATATCTCTAACAGCTCTTGTAGTACTTATCTTCATAATGTTATCAAAGTTCACATTACAAAATCTCTTATGCCGCAACAAATTGTCATCAATCTTAGCAATCAGGCATCTACTTTCGGAATTGCTTAAATGAAATACATTACCTTTCTTTCTGTAATAATCTCAATTCTATAGCTTCCAATAATCTTTCACATTCCATCCTTGAATTACAAGTTGTATCATTTATCAACTAGCTTTCCAACACTCAAAATATTATATTTCAAACCTTCAACATAAAGAACATAATTAGTATCAGTATTACCATGAAGACTAATAGAACCTTTTTCTTTGATCATTCAAGGAGTATCTGTTGGAAATGAGTTGAGTAACTGAGAGGGGAGGGGTGAATCAGTTACCACAAAAAAAATCCAAGTCCCTTAGATGTCTTAAACAAATTTATCACTATTGCCCGGATAACACAGATATTCTATTGTCACTCGGTTAACATAGAAAATATTAAGATATTAACTATGATTATCCTTTAGTAGTTAATTGCAAAAACATAAACCATAAATAAAATGAAAAGTACACAGGTAACACCAAGATTTAACGTGGGAACCCAATATGGGAAAACTACCAATAGCAACTAGTCACTATTTTTCACTCTTCTAAAGTGAGCCCTGTTAGGAGCCAACCCTGTTAAAGGTTACAATAACACACTGTTAGGTATGACCCTAATAGAGAATTTAATCACCTTGTAAGGAGTGGCCTTGTGAGAGGTCTTCAAACACTTCAATGTATAAATGTCATCTTGTTAGAGGATTTACAAAATACTGCTAAGTCTACTCTGTTAAGAGATTTTGATCACTACTATAATTGTTAGAGAGTGACTATGGATTGACATTTTTTGATAAGAAACTATCTTTGCTGATTTAGATCTTTGTTCTGACTTTGATTACTTGATCCTCATTGATCGGATATTCTGTTGCAGCTCTATATATTTTGTACTCAATCAGAATCCCATCTAATTTTGCCTTTACTCTTCATATCACAAAACATATATCTTCATACACTTTTACTTTTTATTCAATCAAAACTTGACCTTATATATATATGATAAGCCTTGTCAATTTGGCCTTAATATCCTTTCAAATAAATATTAAAACTCATGTTTTTCGGCTTCATACAATCAATTATCCATAAAATATAAACTATTGTTAGTCGGCTGTCACTAAAAGCATAACTCAGTCAATATTGAAATCCTTCAATGCCTGACCAAAATTGTAATGCCCGAGTGAACTCAGTTAAAACTAAAACTCACTTTGGTCATCTTCAATGCTCGAGAGAGCTCGATAGACACTAACTGTGCTCGGATAGGATTAGACATTTGTGTAAACATCGCTATACTTGTGTAAACATCAATGAAAATAAATAATTGAATAATTGTCATCAACAATCTCCCTCTTTGGCATTGATGGCAACACAACATATCATAATACAAAGAGTTATAGAGAAAAAGATATAACAATCAGATTTTATTAATATCCTTAGATTCATTCTGATTCTTATCCAAAAACTCCCTCTCTCATTAATATTTGAAATATAGATTTATCCCTCTTACATTAATCTCTATTCTCTGATAAAGTTCTCCCTCTGTCATCAATCTCTCCATCACTAATCTGTATGACACATCAGTAATCTATCCTTCTTTGAAAACCAATGCCAAAGACACTAACTGATATATATGTATCCAATGAAGTTGTAATGTACCTATTTATACTGATTCATATGCAATAAGCTCTTGATAACTGCATCAACATGTTAAATTTGTTATGTAGCTCGGTTGATGCATCACTAAACTGTGTTTTAGTCTGCCTTAGTTAGGGGAATCACCCCTAGCTTTCCTCTAAGATACAAAAATTCATCCTTAGGTAACGGTTTAGTGAATATGTCTGCAATTTGTTCTTTAGTGTTCACATATTCCAGTCTTACTTCTTTGTCCTGAACCAATTCCCTCAAGAACTAATACTTAGTTGCAATATGTTTAGTCTTAGTACGCATCACAAGGTTCTTAGAGATGTTAATAGCACTAGTTTTGTCACAATAGATAATGATTGGTTCTTTGATTTCCACCTTCATACCTGGCAATAGTTGTTTGAACCATATAGTGTTTGAACAATTTACTACTACCACAACATATTATGCTTCTGTTGTAGATTGATAAATGCAATTCTATTTCTTTCTTGTCCAGGAGACTAACCTCTTTCCAAGAAACAATGCTCCACCACTTGTGCTCTTTCTGTCATCGACACTTCCTACCCAATCAGCATCAGTAAATGTCTTCAAATCAAAGTTTCCTCATTTCTTGTACCATAATCCATAATCTTTAGTACCCTTAAGATATCTCAGAATCCTTTTGATAGTCATTAAGTGATTCTCTCTAGGATTAGTTGAAAACCTTGCAACAATACCGACTACTAATGCAATATCAAGTCTAGTGTGAACAACATATTGAAGTTTGTCAATCATAGATTTGTAGGTAGTCTGATTTACCTCCTTTGAATCATCATCCTTAGACAACTTATGTCTAGTAGGCATGGGTGTTCCAACTGGTCTAGAATCTTCCATACCAAATTTCTTCATTATTTCTTTGATGTATTTAGACTGAGTAATGTAGATACCATCCTTCATCTGATAAACGTGTAAACCAATAAAGAATTTGATTTCACCAAACATAGACATCTCAAATTCATTACACATAGCTTCGGAGAATGCTTTGCATAAATCATCATATCTAGTGAATAATATACATCAAAAAATATTTTTTCTAATAGTATCTTGTTCTGAGGTCCTTCTTTGATGTACAAACTATTGTTATCATTAGTTCTCTAAAATCCAATACTTATTAAGTAACTATGCAATCTTTCATACCAGGCTCTTAGAGCTTACTTCAGTCCATACAGTGCTTTGTGTAGTTTGCAAACCATATTCCTTTTGTTAGGATCTACAAAGCCTTGAGGTTTCTTAATATAGACTTCCTCTTCTAGAATTTCATTCATGAATGCAGATTTTACATCCATTTGGTATAATTTGAATCCTTTATGTGTAGCATATGCCAGAAGAGTTCTGATTCCTTCAAGTCTTGCAACAAGAGAAAAAATTTCTCCATAATCAATACCCTCTTCTTGAGCATATCCTTTGCATACTAATCTTGCTTTTTTCTGGAAACTTCACCTTTCTCATTCATCTTGTTTATGAAAACCCACTTAGTAACAATCACATTCTTGTCTTTTGGTCTAGGTACAAGAGTCCAGTTTTTGTTCTTTTCTATCTGCACAATCTCTTCATTCATTTCTTTGATCCAGCTTTCATCATTCAATGCATCTTTAACAATTCTAGGTTCAATTTCACTAAGAAGACATGTACCTTTAATTTTGTTCCTTGTCATTACACCTTCTATCTGATCTCCAATTATTTGTTCAGGTGCATGATCCCCTCTAACATATTTTGCAACTACAGGATCATTCCTTCTTGATTCTGGGCTCTCCACTATGTTCACCAAGCTCAAATAGTCTGTCATGTTCTTTTGTCTAATACTCGGGTTCCACTGTCTGAGACTCGGGTACATCTGTGTGTGACTTAGGTAACTCTATCTATGACTCAGGTGCCTCTGTCTGTGACTCGGTTTCTTTATTCTAAGACTCAATTCCCTCTGTTTGTGACTCGGTTTCTTTAGTTAGCATCATTGGTTGCAACAAGGTTTGTGTTGATGAATTTATTGGTTGACATGGTTGCTATCTAATTACCATTGCCTATATCTTATGTATAGTATCAAGTTCATAATACACAAATTTTATGTAGTCTCCAGGCTCCTTACTACTTTTTTCTTCATTTCTCTCTCCAAAATCATCAATTTTTACATGTACACTTTCTATGCCTTTATGAGTGGTGAGATTCAAACATTTATATGATTTTCTTTTGCTGGAGTAGCCTAGGAATATAGCTTCATCACCTTTTACATCAAGTTTTCCATTTCTTGCTTCCTTCAATATGTAGCATTTACTTCCAAATACCTTGAAATAACAAACATTAGGTTTGTAGCCACACCATAATTCAAAAGGTGTCTTCTCAGTACCTATGTGTGAATTACTATGCTGATGGCTTCCTTCTAGTATTTTGTAGCAACATTCTTTTCAATCATCAAGGTTCTTGTATAATCCATGATGGATCTATTCCTTCTTTCTACAATACCATTTTCCTATGGTGTACTTGGAGCAGATATTTATCTTTTGATTCCTCTTTCATTGCATAATTCATTGAATTCATTAGAAATGAATTCTCCTCCTCTCCTCCTTTGTCAGATATTAGGCATTTAAGTTTCTTTCCTATTTCTTTTTCAACTCTGGCTAGGTACCATTTGAACTTCTAAAAAGCTTCTAATTTTTCTTTGAGAAACATGATAGTCATCATTCTGAAATGGTCATAAAAAAATAGAATGAAATATTTCTCACCTGTGTAACTTGTTGTTCCAATCGGTCCACAGAAATTAATATGTACTAATTCCAAGACTTCTTATGTATTGTAGTTCTTTCTTTTGAATCTTGTTTTGCCCATCTTCCCAATTTGACATTGTTTGCATATTGCTAATTCAGGTTTCTTTAGAACATGAATACCTCTTACTCTTCTGTTCTTGCTTATGTTGGTCAGCTTATCAAAATTCACAGGACACAATATTTTATGCCATAACCAACTTTCTTCTAATTGTGAAATAAAAAATGAACTTTCATTGAGATCAAGATAAAATAAATTACCTTTTGTTTGCCTACCAGTTCCAACTAGGTTTCCTTTACCATCCAGGAGCTTGGCCTTGCCATTCATGAATTCTACCTTGAAACCAATGTTATTCAACTGTGCCACACTTAGTAGATTGTAGGGTGCCAGCAAGAAGTTGAGTCCACTTTTTGGGCAAAAAGTGGAAGTGTTTTCCCTTATTTTCAAGTTGTCTATCAATTGATGTCAAAATTTGAGGCACTTAGAGATTGAATATCAAAAAAATCCACTAATAGAAAATGTAGTGCTCAGAGTCTATTTTTCAAATATGTAATTTATTTAAATACCCACATAGTAGAAAATATATTTTGTAGGCATGTTTAAAAACCTCTTTTTCAAAATGTCTGTTTCAGGACCATACCCCGCATGTGTACGGCCACCCTATTTTGAAGTAAATAAATGAATTTTTATAAATCCTTTTGGGGGAAGGTACCTAACACATCAAAGATTGGTTAGAATATTTTTTCTTTTTTTTTAATTGAATATTTTTTTTTTATTAATTTTTAATTGACTATAAAGTAAATTTTCAAAACCTCTCGTGTACGACCACCATAATTTGATAAAAATTTCACTTTTTTGAAAAAAATTTTATTTTTATTTTGAATAGAATTCTATGTAGATTAGTCACATATAATTTATTTTTTCAAAAACCTAAAATCAAAAAAGTTATTAAAGTTTTAGTGAACCTTACTATTTTAAGTTTAGGTACCACTTTTGATTAATAAATATTGTAAAAATAGTAAAATTTATCATATAACTATAAAATTTATATTTTTGAAATCTAGATAGTAAGATCTCTAATGGGTTTTAATTTCATCAAAAAATTTGATTAGGAAGACCCTCAAAAAATTACGGCAAGACAGAAATCTGGTGTTCAAACGCCTTAGCCATTATTTTGGAGGTCCAAGCATAGGCTTGGTCCCACCAAACCTATCCCAAACCGAAATCCAATGAAAATAGTGGTTTGGTAAATTTGAATTTTAAAAAATGGGCACACGTTTAAAAATGTGTACCCATTTCTTAAATGTAATAAATCGGCATAAAAAAATAAATTTAAAAAATAAAAATAAAAATTTAAAAAATGGGTACCCGTTTTTAAAAATGGGCACCCATTTTTTGAATTTTGGACCGGGTGTCCGAGCCTAAGACGGGTGCCCATTTTTTTCAAAATGGGTGCCCATTTCTAGCGGCAGTTTTCAAGCCCACAAGACTTCCGCGGAATTGGAACTCAACTTCTTGCACTTACACTGTACGTTAGTCCTTCAACCCAATAAGAATTATCACACTTTATTCTTTCAGTAAGAGTAATAAAACCTTTACCTTTCACATAATAGGGTTTATCATTCACAAAAATAACACTCCCACCATCATAGTGTTCAAGGTGTTCAAACTTGGTTTTATCACCAGTCATGTGGTGAGAACAACCACTATCAATTATCTAGGTGACATTCTTACTAGTATGAGAGTATAGTGCAGTCTTTTCATTATCTTCACTATCTGACTCATGCTTAATAGCAACGTAAACCATTTCATCTTCATCTTCATCACTATCAAAATCTTTAGCAATATAACAATATTTCTTACCTTTGTCCTTTTACCTTTTTTAGCTCTTGAAATCTTTCTTGCCTTTATACTTGCTAAAATTTCTCTCACCTTTGTCTTCCTTGTTCAGACACTTAGTAGAAATGTGGCAAAACTCATCACATGAAAAGATAACAAATGGTATTTTTCCTTTGTACTGTCCTTTTCCTTTTGCAGTTCTTCTTGCAAGTAATGCTTCAATGATTTCCAGATCTTCATCATCAGAATCATCATCACTGTTACTGTCGATCTTTTTTCCTTTCATCTTTCCAAGGTTTAATTTAGCTTTAAATACAGACTTAAGGTTGCCAGAATTAGGAGAATAATTTTCAAAGTTATCCAACTCAAAAGTTGTAAGTCTTCCAACAAATCCATCTAGAGTTATGTCATTACTGTATCTCATCTGTTGAATAGCTGAAAATCTAATTGCATAGATAGGAAGTAAAGCTCTTAATACCTTGCTGACTAATGTTTTGTCTTCAATTGTTCCACTAGAAGTTCTGATTGCACTTACACTTTTCTTGATTCTTTCACTATACTTTGTAATGTATTCTCCTTTCATTTTCATCAAATCAAACTGAACTCTGAGAATTTATGCTTTGGCTCTCTTTATATTTGCATCTCCCCCATATATATCATGCATTTTGTTCCACATATCAAAGGCAGTAGGCCAATCCTTGACCTCATCAAATTTGAAATAGCTAAGTGCAAGGGCTATATCAATCATCATTATGATATGATACTTCATTTCCATCGTCTGATCCATAGACATTGGTCTTGGTGGTTCCACATATTTGTGATCCAAGAATTGTAAACTAGCATCTCCAATAGTAGATAGATGTAGCCTCATCAGATCTTGTCATGCAACGAAGTTGTCCTTCTTAAGATTGGGGATATCCCTTCTGTAAGACATTTTTGATCTTTAGCTTAGGCCTTTAAACCTTCCCTATAAGCACCAAATGCTCTGATACCAATTGTTAGAAATGAGTTGAGTAATTGAGAGGGGAGGGGTGAATTAGTTACCACAAAAACAAATCCAATATGTCTTAAACCAATTTATCATTGTTGCTCAGTTAACACAGATATTTTACTGTCACTCGGTTAACATAGAAAATCTTAAGATATTAACTGTGATTATCCTTTTGTAATTCATTGTAGAAACATAAAACATCAAGAAAATTAAATGTACACAGATAAACATCAAGATTTAATGTGGAAACCCAATATGGAAAAAACAACCAATAGCAACTAGTCACTATTTTTCACTCTTCTAAAGTGAGCCATGTTAGGAGCCAACCCTGTTTAAGGTTACAATAACACACTGTTATGTGTGACCCTATTAGAGGATTTAATCGGAGTGACCTTGTTAGAGGTCTTCAAACACTTCAATGTAGAAATGTCATCTTGTTAGAGGATTTACAAAAGACTGTTAAGTCTACTCTATTAAGAGATTTTGATAACTGGTACAATTGTTAGAGAGTAACAATGGATTGACATATTTTGATAAGCAACTATCTTTGCTGATTTAGATCTTAGTTCTGACTTTGATTACTTGATCCTCATTGATCAAATATTCTGTTGCAGCTCTGTATGTTTTGTACTCAATCAGAATCCCATCTGATTTCGCCTTTACTCTTCATATCACAAAACATATATCTCCATACACTTCTACTTTTTAGTCAATCCAAAATTGACCTTATAGGTATATGATAAGCCTTGTCAAGTCATCCTTAATATCCTTTCAAATAAATAATAAAATTCATATTTGTTAGCTTCATACAATCAATTATCCATAAAATATAAATTGTTGTTAGTCGGCTATCACTAAAAGCATAACTCGGTCAATACTTAAATCCTTCAATGACTGACCAAAATTGTAAGGCCCGAGTGAACTCGATTAGAACTAAAATTCACTTTGGTCATCTTCAATGCCAAAGAGAACTCGACAGACACTGACTGTGCTCGGATAGGATTAGAATTTTTTTTAGCATCACTATACTTGTATAAACATCAATGGCAATACACAATTGAATAATTTCCATCAACAATATCATCTTCAAATCTGACAACACCACCATCATACCTTTCCAATTTCACAAATTTGTTTTTTTGTCTCTGGTCATGTGCTATGAGCATCCACTATCAACAACCCATTCATCCTTCTTATCCACATGTGAAACCAAGCATTTCTCTTCATTCACAATGTTAGGATTTTAATCTTTGATAGAAATAAATAAAATCCCATCTTCATTCTTTTCAGATTCATTATAAGTCACACCTTTATTAGTAGCATAGTAACACTTCTTATATTTAGACATAAATTTATTAGGCTTGTACTTATGTTCTCTATCAAGACATCTCAAATAAATATGACCAATCTTGTTACATGAAAAACACTTCAAAGGTAACTTTCCTTAATACTTACCATATCCCTTAGGTAGTCTCTTTGTAATTAGGGCCTCAAACTCATAAAGCTTTCATTCTTCTTTCTCAAACTCTATCCGTTCCTTAGCATATCTAGATTTATACTTAGATGAAATTTCTCCTGAATCATATCTTTCCGTATCATTTTATTTAGTAACTTTAACCATAGTTTAAAGTTTAGGAAGGCTATCACCAATTTCTCTCATTTCAAAAGAAGATAACTTACCAATCAATGTATCTCTTGTCACTTTAGTCATGGTACTAATTTTTTCAATAGCATCAAATTTGTGATTTTAGATTGGAGGAAAGTATATGAGGATATTGGAAACAATTTTATCTTCTTCCAAGGTTCCGCCAACACATCTTATTCCACAAACAACTTTGGTGATCTTATTCACATAAGTAGTAATGTTCTCATCTTCTCTCATCCTCAATGACTCATATTTTTATTTCACACTTTGTAGCTTGGCTTTCTTCACAAATTCATCTCCTTCATATAATGTCTCCAACATTTTCCATACTTCATGTGCAATTTATAATCCTAAAATGTTTGTGTATTTAACATTCTATAAAGTACTCTTCAAGGCTTATTTTGGTCTAATATTATATTTAAATTCTTTCTTTTCATCAACAGTCGTAGTAGATAGATCAAAAGGAGGCTTGTAATCTTTCTTTGTAACAGTCCAATGTTCTTCACTAAGACATATCAAGTGTGTAATCATTCGGTCCTTCCATATAAGATAGTTTGTTCCATCAAATCTCAGACTCTCGTTAAATTTCGATGTCATAGATCTCCTTAAGAGGTTAAGCTTCAAAAAGAGGACACTAGCTCTGATACCAATTGATAGAATAAGTTTAGTACACACAAATGAGAGTGGGGGGGTGAAATAGTTCTGACCAAAGAGTCAAGAGATTTAACCAAATTAGCAACTTAGTCTCAGGTCCGAAAGATATAAATGAACGTGGGAACATAACAAAGTAAGCAACACATAACACCAAGATTTTTGACATTGAAACCCTGTTAGGTAAAATAACACGCTAGGTATCAAACCAAAAAGATAAATGTACTCTGTTAAAATACCTATACCCTATTAGGAGTATTACAAAGGGGAATGCACATACATTCAAGCACAACGCCTAGAGATCACTACTCAAATATAACAAGGATCTCAATCCCAAGTAAGGCTCACTTCCATACAACAATCTTTGATGTCAAATCATAGAGGACATACTATCGAATCTCACAAACTACCAAAATAACATCTCTGATATGTCACTATAGTTATAATAAAGTACATTAAATATCTACCTCAATTGGAGATTCCACTCATACCTCTTCATACCATACACTCTAGCACTCTTGCATCCTCACATACATTCCCAATCCCAAATGATTACATAAATATAAATATTACATCATTTTTTCTTAACTAGGTTAGCCGGGGACCTAATTACAAAATATTAATTCATTACAACTCAATACACAAAGAGATCCATTGAATGTCAGCTAATACATAGAAATGATCCATAGCAACATCTTTGAACATTATTGAGATCCATAAATCATGCCACAATCCATCGCAACAAGTTACACCACCAAGTCGGCCAAGAATAATATGAACAACAACATATTACACGAGGAATCTTCAATTATGATCACATAACCCAAAGTGATCCACCAACATGAATAGAAAATGATTAGGAAACATCAGAAAGTAACATGAAATACCTCGACATCAACAGGAACATTTCTATCTCATGAATCAAACTCATCTCAACACTGTTCATCAACAACACTAAACCATAACTACTATCATAAAATAAAAGTATCTTGTTACCATCTCAATTAAGAACCATTCGAGTTGAGGACAAACATCTATGTCCTCGACTCAACACTAGGTTAGAAATAAAGAATGTTTTCAAACTGATCCACACCGATCCAATAATTATAACATTGTCTTTGACATAATAACCAAAATAGCCCAGTCTAATAAATCCTTCATATGTCACCCAAATCAACATGTGAACCTCTTCTACTTGAAATGAATCAGCTACATACATCCCCAAATACATTACTAGCTTCATAGCATATGACATCCAATATACTAATCATACGACATAAATAATCTCATTGAACTTCACAGGAACACTGTCTCCAATAGTAGGAATATGTTGACATTAATGACAAAACATTAATGTTAGTGTATATATGCATAATTTGAATAATATCTCAACAAGTATTTCATGTTAAGAACTTAAAAACACCCAACCAAGTTTGGGAAGCTCTCAAAACACTATTTGTGATAATTGATAAACTTAGAAGTCATGAGTTCGAAAATCAACCCCTAGGTCTTAGTCCTTCAATTTTTTCAACTTTAGAGGACTTCTTTACTAAATTTAAATATTTGAAGTTGTAATTAAAAGATTTTTAAATTGACAAGAAAGAAGAACAATTAATCCTTTATGTACTTTCTAAACTAGGTTATGAATTATATGTGTTTGTCTCTTCCTTTGTATTCTACTAAAAGAGTCATTGGTACCTCATGGACTATGCCTTCACTTGATAAATTTATTATTGATCTTAGAAGTGATCAAGACAAGTTAATTCAAATGGGTACTTTGAAATATACTAAGACACAAGCTCTAATTTAAATATTGAAAAGAAAAAAAATGCTAAAGGAGAGAAAAAAAACACTAAAAAGGAAAAGGAAGGGATGAAAGAAGATAAAATTGACAACTTGAAAAGGGATAAATCATCCCAAAGTAAATAAACTACTGAGAGAGTTAAATGTTCCTTTTGTAAGAAAACTAGTCATGAAGAACATCAATGCATTAAAAAAAAAATTGAGCAGGTGTCACTTTTCTACTCAAAAAGAATAATATTGAGGTAACTAAAATGTCAAAGCATCTTCTTCAAATTAAAAAATTACTAAGGACAAAGAGAAATTGAAAGGCGTCATCTTATTTGCTAAAGCAATTACAGATTTTGGTGCTATAGACCATATGGGTTATCAAGTTGATGTGGACTCTTCAGATCTTGATTCTAGTCATCATATTTCAGAGACTCAACAAATGACTCTCATATTGAGGCACATTTTTCAGGAAGGGTCACAATATCTTCTTAATGTAAATTCTACATTGGAAAAATCATTATCCTTTGGGGGGGCCTTATAGGCTTCTTCACTTTTTATCTCTTTTTTGGAGGATTGTTTTTTTACCACTAGGTTTTCTATCTTTCTCCTTTTATGAAGAGATTTCATTGTACATGGGTACCTCATCAGGCTAGTAGTCAAAACTCATTTGTTATTTTGTCCTCCTCAATTATTCTTAAGCAAGGGTGTTAGTGTATTTATTTAATTATACTCATAATTATTAAGCCTAATTAGTTGTCCATGATCATTTGACACTTGTCTACACAAGTTGTTATTATTTAGGAGTTGTCTAGAGATGTGTCGATTCTATTTTGACAAATCATCCTAGTTTAGTGGGTTGTTTTTTTCCACCACTCTTGGTTGAGGAGTTCATCCCTACTTTTGTGATTGCACTTTTAGCTATATGTAATCACCTCTTTTTCATTATTGAGTGGTTGACTTTGGGCTCTATTTTATGTTATTATAACTCTTATTTTATCTCTCATTGATCCTAGGTTTCTGCAATCCCAAAATATATAAGGCACCTCTCAATACAGGGACTAGAAAATATAACTTGTTCCATACCTGAGGAAGAAAAACCTAGTGCCTTCCCATGAAAATGAGCTTGAGGAATAACATTAATAATGTTCTTAGATTCACTAGGATGAAAAGTAATAAAAATATTGGCATAACAATGCGTACTTACCAATAAAATCAAAATGGTATAGATGATAATATTCATAAAGAAGATCACTTTTCTAATCAACCAATATAGATGATAAGTTAATGGGGTAAAAAACATGAATCCCACTTGTACAGAGACATAAAATCTAGCAAATAAAAAATTATTTCTAGATTTTGTGATTGTATCAGTAGTTGTACACATACATTTATTATTTATCATATAATGAATAATACCATCAATCTAGTATTCCAATCTGACCTCTAGGATCCTAACATACATAAAAATAAAATTGAACTTGGTAGAATCAAATTTAGTATACCATTTTCGACAATTAAGGAATACCTTATCAAAATGTAATTTGGTGCTTCCATCAATGGAATTAGAGGAGAATAATGTGGAAAATCATTTGATAAGGTTGTTAAATTAAATTTATGCAAACTAGTGAATATTAAAAAACCTAGGTATGGATAAATCCAATAATAGATGTAGGCCTTAAGAACTTCCCAATGAGTATAGACTGCACATTATAATAAGCTTTATCTACCCATCAATTAGAGTAAAAGTGATAGGAAATTGAGGGATAAAAGATTGAGGCTATACACAATGGCTACTAAGGTCTCTAGTGTCCATGGCCTAAGAAGCACTTAAACTAATGGCATATATCCTCCATGTAAGGAATCCCTTACAAATATTAGTCTATAGAAAGGAGTAGCTAACAATATACTTACTAGAAATAATATCCATTTAAATGCAGGATTAAATCTCAAGGGATGATTAAAATAGTAGCATCTCTAGTAATACTTTCGAATTGGCCACTAATACAAGTTTGAATAGGGCTACCATAGTCAACAAAACTAATATGAAGAATAGTTGTAGGGGGGCTTTAAGAAGGAAGGGTACACACTCTTCCACCATGGCATGTATGGAGAGGGAAGACGTTTCTAAAATTTAGGACCACTCTCATTTACTCCTTAACCAAACTTATATAAGACCCACTCATTGTGAGCACAAGAGAAGTTGTAATAGGGCTAACCATAGGGAGAAGGAGACTGCTATAAAATCCAAATCAAAGGAGGGATTCAATTCATTGGAAATAGAAATAGGGTCAATGACAAAGATAACATCCAAAATTACATCTTCTAGAAAAATATCAAACAAAATCTTATCTCTTTAGTCAATCTCCCAAGATGTAGCTTCCTCATATTTTACTTCTATGTCAATTTCTTCTCTAGGTTCAAATTCCATGCTATAAAGCTACCATTCTCATAGTTGGACAAAACTGTGGCTTGCCTCATGCTTGCCAAACCATTGAAACATGCTTCTAATAAGAGATCCAATAGAGTTTGATTACCATCCTCATTGTTCTCACTATATTTAGCCTCATTTTAACCTAAGTCAGCACTAGATCCACTATGATAACAAACCCTCATAGGAAGAAACCGCAAAGTTTTCACAATGAGTTTGGCTTGCCTCCTAATTCCAAATATTTGTTTCTACCTAGATTACTTAAATGATTAATATTATAAAAATTGAATAATGATATTTTTGATAAGAAATATAATTTTTTGAGATGAGAAATAATATTTGAGATCAACTCTATAACTTTTCAAATTTGATATATATATTTAGATTTAGGAGTTATAATTGCGATCAGTGCTCTCTCTCTCTCTCTCTCTCTCACACACACACACACACATGATTCCTTGTGGAGATAATTAAAGTATCCCTTATAATGATCAAAAGACATAGACTAGATTATATGGTTTTAAAGATGATATGTACCCTTGTATGATTTCTATTTTATTTGGCATGAAAATAATTTTGCTTGAACAAAAACTTGAACATTGTTGTAAACTTCTCATGATTAGATACACCAGTATATCCATATAGTACAAAGATGAGTACCCAAACATGTTTCCTTTTTATGTGCTTTCCTTTTAAAAAGATAACACTTCATACATTACATTATTTAATCTAATTTTTATGAACTCTCAATACTTCTCACATGTCAATTTTATTTGAAACTTCACCACTAATATATCCATCTCATTCATTCTTTTGTCTCACTCTTCTTTAAATTGGCTCTACAATTACTTGTCCTGTTTTCTCGAAATTTTAATTATATGACATGATTCATCAACTGAATAAAACAAATCATTTGTACATTACATAGTGTAGGCTTATACTGTAACATTAATTTTCCTATATATATACTTCAAGTAATTGTTTGAACTAATTCTTTTATTCTCTCAATTTTGATGTTTTTTTTTTTTTTGTTATTATTATTCTTCTTCTAGTTCTTCACTTTCAACCTAATTCGCTCCAACTCTTCTTCCATGATTTGAAGTGATTTATCACTTTGTATCTTTTCAAACTTAGACTTTTAAAAAAGCTATGAACTTTATCAAATGTTCTAAATAATTACACTCACCTTTCGTCTTTGATAAAGTGCCAATAATAGCAACAAATCGGATATCGTTTACCACATGTAGTTTTTTCAAATATTATAGTTTTCCTTAGATTTCAGCCTCTTTAAAATCTATCATCATTGATAGCCTTTTTTCTGGTCCTTCGTTGAATTTCTTGTGATCCCCCTTCATTGAAGTGGATCCACACAAACAAAATTGACGATGATATGTTTATTTAAATCTTTTGCTTCATGACGTACAAAAATTATTGACTTCAAAATTGTTGGAGTTTCAAATGAAATTGGTTTTCCCCTGATCCAGCCATTACCACTTATCTGTCAAGACCTCCCAGCCAAGAGTAAATGTAGTCCACAGGAATGTGCATACATTTAGATTTCCATCTCCAGTTGGCTCCTGATGTGAGCAGAGAAAGTGCAGCCCCAACAGCCAAGTGCAATTAATTCGGTAGGTGAGTTCGAATTTTAAATGTGTGGGATAATTTTGTATGACAAAAAGGGAGAATCATTTTCAGATTATAATACATTGTGTATGCAGCAACAAAAAGAATGTTTTGTGCTTAGAGAATATTGCAGCAGCTGTGTAGTTTATTGGTTGAGTAGTGATTGCTCCAACTCTTAGTGAACAGATTTGTCAGAGCTCTTAGCAGCTCCAAGCTCCAAGCTAGTTTATAATTTGTAGTTGCAATCATTAGTTTATTATCTGAGTTTGTATATTACATTTTCAAATTTTTTTGTTTGTAAAAGTAATTTTGAGATTTGAAATAGAAAGCAAGAATCAAATTTGCATGTCTCCCCGCTATTTGTTTGTGATTGGGAAAATCAGAGTTTGCAAGCTCTGTATCATTGCGCTATTTTGGGTTTTTTGTTTGCATTTTGCTCTAGTTTTCAGATTCTAGATTTCTTTTCAAAAATTATAATTTTTTCTTTATAAAATTAATAATTTTTTCTTTATAAAATTAATATTTTTGATAATCTTCTCAAATTATTAAAAAAGATCAAGTATATTTTTAATAGTTTGATGAGGGATAAATTGTAGGTCATAGATAATGAAGTAGAGCCTTAAATAGTTTTATAATAAGTTTTAAAGATGGATTAGATTTACCATATAACAATTGTTTGGACAATTATTTAGAGAGAGAGAGAGAGCATGCATTAATTGAGCACATTCTAATAGTTGTAATAATACTTGTTGATCTATAGTCTTACAATTTTTACAATATTGCACTCATAGTTGTGACTTTAAAATTGTTATTGTTGATAATAATTATCTATAATAGAATGAAATGTATTTTTAGATCTAAAAAATAACAAATCATGTGATGTTACATCAACACTTGAATAAACATGACTTTGTGCACAAGTATAGGTCTCACATTTTTTGGGTCTTTTTGGACACCTTGGCAAAACATATGCTAACGTGGCTTAATATTTGATGATATAACCTCAAAACCCTAGTTACGACTAGGGAGTTTCCAAGTTAAGGTACTCAATTACTAGGTCCTCTCACCTATTCTTCTTATAAGGGTGATGTATTTCATGCAATTATTGAAAAAATAATATATTAGAATTTTCAATTCATGAAGTCAACAGTAAATGATGTCCTTTATTCAAAATTAAATTCATTTTTCTATGTAATTTTCTTTTAACTGATATAATAATTTTTTTATTTTTTAAATTTTTTGGATAAGAACTAGTCATATGATTAGATGAAATAGAATTTCTTCAGAAATGGCTTTGAGTTGGGTAATCCAGCCATAGATATCATCTGATTAGACAAATATTTTATATTTGTTCATTAAATTAAAAGTTACACGGCACTTATTTTTGATGAATTTCAATTTAATTAATAAATACAAAGAATTTGTCAAATCAGATGAATTCTATCCAATTCGGAAGAAGGGAAGGAGTAATTCATCATTAAATAAACCAATCAGAGGCTTTTCTGCATTGTTGACACTTCCTACATTGGTAAGACATGAGGAAGTTGCTTCTCTGTCAAGTACATGACACTAAATAAGACACGAGACCTGACTCTGCATAACAAATAACTTAACTGCGATTCAAAACAATTTACATGATAAAATGGATAATCTTCCTACTTGTACTACTGGTCTAACATTTTAACCTTTAAATCATCCCCGTTATAATTATATACCGAGTCCTATAACGTCAGTTGAGAATCTAATCAGTTCAGTTCTGTTTCTCTTACTTTTTTCTTTAAAAATAAAAATTTTGCCAGTCCAGAATCATCTCATTAATACATAATAGTAACTATGATTTAATTATTGAACTAATTAAGCAAACGTTTTATAACTATAATAAACTCCAATTAACAAATTCAAAACAATAAAAGATTTCTGAATCGCTATTAACGAAATATTTATAAATACAAAATTTACTCAGAACTATCCAAATGAATTTGGAATATCATATATAAAATATTGCAATGGACTCCATACAAGTAACATCATAATTCTCAATAACAGAGTACATTACGGCCTGAACTTCTCACCTGGTTGAGCATACACTATACATATCGAAGAAAACCAACATTAGAAGAGTCGAAGCTTTTAGGTTTACATTCAGATTTAGTCCCTCCATTGCCATTTCTCACTCGTCTGCACCGTTTACTTTATCACAGCTTCCTTCCACTTTGTATTGTTTTAAAGTCCAATTTATATCCGAAGTTGTATTATCATTTTGACACTTTTAAAGTTTTTTTTTTTTTACATTTCAATTTGGTCTGGAGTCCAGGTTTAAAAGGGGCGCCAAGCATTAAACAAAGATCTGTTGTCAGTATGAATCGGAATTACAGCAATATAACTGTAACTATTTCAGAGAATATTCCAGTAAAGATTTTGAAGAATCTCCTCTATACCACTAAACTACTCAATGTGATGCAGTATTAACACTTGAATGAAACTTTTGAAGAGTTTTTATATTAATAAAATATGCAATAACAACGCATCCTCACAATCTATACACATCGTTGATAAGTATCAAATAGTCCCTACCGTTATTATATTCATTTGACAAAGTATGTGAGTTGATATTTTTTTACATAAGTTTTGCAAGTTAGTTTATTGATTTCTAAGTCAACTTTGGATTTCTATATAGGCTTGAATATTTTTGTAAACTCTTATGTCAATCTCAGTTCAGCATCATGACATTATTGAGTACTTGAACTTTTATTTAAAACATATTTTTTTTAAGAAACGTTTACATCTTTACTAATCAATCTAATTATATTATTCTTAAGGGATACTTTGACTATTCAATTATCCAATAGGTGGGTTTTTGGGGTCAATTTACTGATACATAATAAAATGAACTTACATAAGTTAGATTCTATTCAACACATTAAAATAATAATAAAAGTTCATAAACTTTTCAGTTTATTTATTTCATTCAATATTAATTTAAAAAATACATTATATATGAGTTAGAGATTAAGCTCATAGTCATAGTAATATACAAATCTAATTATGAGTTATATAAACATTTAGTATAATAAAAACAAATTAAACTAAAAATAAAACAACTTACACATTTTTATAATAAATACTAGTAATTGTCTATAGAAGACAATTGTCACTCTCAGGAGCTCAATTCTAAATTGAACTTAAGCGAGGTAAAAGGTAGCTACAAGAAATTGGGTCCAAATAAAAGGTAGCTACAAGAAATTAGGCCCAAATAAAGGGCAAGTGTCTCAAAAGGAATGTACAATTGTGTAAAATCGTGGTACTCATTTATGGAAGGGGATTTGAGTTTCTAATTAGAATGGACACTTGTTATAGTTTAGGCCCCCAACCTAAATGACTACCATAAAATGAGTTTAATGATGATCCTTCTTGACAAACAAATATTCCATATTGGAATTTCAGATTTAAATTTTTTTTCCTTTGAGAAGTGAATTGGTTTACATTCAAATAGACTTAAAAACATTGGCCTTACAAAGATCCATTTATGCTAAGCTTACATTTCTCTCTCCCTCCACCCCAGAATAAAAAACTTTGAGAGGCGTGTACTGATACAAAACATTATCAAAACGTATAATAGTACTATTAAATCTTGTTCAAGCTATAAAGTAACCCAGAAATATCTAGGGTGCTACATCACCACTAACGACAAGAGATAATATATAGGTTCGAATCATGTGATCAACCATGACAATATGGAAATATATAGATACTAAATAATTTTGAAAGTAGAGTTTTTTTGTTTTGTTTTATCATTAAAGGACCGAGGCTGATATATATATATATATATATATATATATAAGACATCATACAGTAGGTGAATGTATAAACAAAATGAATCCAAACAACTGGATTGATAGCAGCAAAAGGAGCACCTAAGGCTCAACCAACATGAACAGTTTAAATCAGAGCATAAACTAAGAAATGTTCGCGAGAAAATACCAAAATATACAAGAGAGGACCCAAAAAATCTTATCTTCGGTATCAGTATGATATTGAGGTAGAGTCATTCTCTGCACTTTCGTCAAAATCTTATTTTGGGCTTCTACCCAACATAGGAGATGCTCTATTCTCCTCATTCTCTTCATTAGCAGAGTCTTCCGCTAGGTCCTCGCCATCCTCCTCTTCTTCTTCTTCATCATCCCTCGCCTCATTCCCTTCATCATCTTCCTCTTCCTCATCCTCTTCCTCTTCGTCCACTTCCATGCAGTCCTCTTCTTCTGCAATGTCGGAAGAATTTGGACTGCCCAGACCATCCAATTTTTTGTCACATTTGTAGAGATGAACCGAGGTAATGGTTTCATCTAAATAATCTCCATAGGGCTTATTCAAACCATCCTCAATTTTGAGAAATTTCATGAGAAATTTCAGTCCTTTCTTCATCATGTTGCTGCATAGTTGATCGTCCTCCCACTTCCATCCCCACAGAATGAAAGTAGAGCTCCTTTATCACCCTCATTATAGATGAATTATTTAAAAGTAGAGCTTCTTTATCACCCTTATTATAGATGATTATTGCTCCAATAAAAATCAGTTGGCTATATGATAGTCAGTTCTATAGATATAGAATGATACATATTCCTTTGTAGTTTTATATTGCTTTTATGTTCAAAAAGGTATTTTCACGATTACTTGAAATCTAGCATAATGTTTGAATGTAACTCTCCTCAATTGATAGAGCTAACTTTAGATAGTATGAAAAATAGAGTATCGTAGGAATGTGTATTCTTGTTTAAAAAATGTGTCAAATATATAATACAAATGTTTTTTTAAATTATGAGTGTGTTTAGTGTATCTGAAAAATAAGACTAAACTGTTAAGAACATGGTTGACATCTAGAATATTATAATCAACTAGAGTTATAAAAATCCTAAATGACAAGGATTCCAAGGATCACATATGTCATAATCACATATATGAAGCTAAATATCCTATTTTATAAGGTTCATTAGTAAAGGAGGCTTAATACTTCATTAAACTTCAAAGAGTGCTATTAAAATTTTGCCAAAAATTTGGCAGCAATACATTAGATTAGCTTTTTAGGAATTCTTATGATAATAATTTGCTAGTATAAATAATTTGCCCTAGTAATATAATTGAATCGTGGAGCTAGAGTGACATTTTTGTAAGATAACAATACAATATGTTTATATTTTTTCCTAAAATAATGATGATGTATTGTATGTTTATGTGTGAGAGAGAGAGAGAGAGAGAGAGAGAGAGAGAGAGAGAGAGAGAGAGAGAGAGAGATTTCTATTCAAGATATACTATCAATATATATCCAAATAAGAAATAGTAGCATCAATAAAATCGTAATATTCTGATCATAATCCGTTAAAATGAACATTGTTGTGGCATATAGTTCATGGAGCAATGGTCATCTTTTTGAAGAATGTGAGTTCTTATCAACTGCATGTTGACATCTTCTATAGTGATGGGCAATAAAAAGATAAATTATTTGCAAGCTATATTTTTTTGAAGATTCATATGAGACATGGTAATTATGACCTTGATAAGGAGACGTGTTTATAATTTCTCTTTATTTTAGTGAATTTAAATTTTCTATAGAAAGATTAATAAAGATCAACTTGAATAGTTAATCTATTTAAAATATAATCTAATATATTTATTTTTTTCTTAAAATTAAATTGAAGAACCTATCGTTTAAAGTTGACTAAAGAGGATTAAAGTTTAGTATTGAAATATTTTTCTCAAATTTATTGTAAAGAATATTTTTTTTAAATGTGGCAATATTTACGTGTCATATCACTTGTCTATTTATTTTAAATATTGTATGAGGAATTTTTTTATTAATTTAAAGAAATAACTTAACTTTATGATTTAAAAAATGAAAAAAATTAATTAAAGAGACTTCTAAATCAAATCAGTTTTGAAATTCACAATAATAATATTTTTTTAATTTTTTAAAAATAAGAAATTTTTGAGATGCAATTTTTTAATAAATCATCTAAAAAAAATTTATTAACATTATTTGTAAGAATGACTTTCTATAAAGATATTGTCACTTTTGGGCCCATTAAAAAGGCCCTAAAGCGTTCATACTAGAGTTTGAAACTTTTAGAAATGAAAATTTCATATGGACATGATCTTGCAACACCAATTTACCAACATGTTTATTTATCAAATATGTACAACTTTGTGAAAAAATTTATACAGCGGGAATCAAATTATAATTATTAGAAAGCAACTGAGTTGAATCTGCCATGACCCATCATCACAATAATAGAAAACACAGCGGGAATCAAATTAGATAACACAAAACACAGATCATCATGGAGAGATAATAGAATGTGATCAAAATTGATACAAAACCATACATATGCCTAAACTATTTATAGCCAATGATATATTTTCTTGATGTCGAATCTGTTTCATCTAATAAAACATTGTATACGATGCAGATATCCTGATGATGAATACGATAGGATATGGTGTGGGCAAGGCAAAGGAACAGGCTTAAGCTACATGACCACCAGTAATGCAATTGATACATCGAAGATAAACATACCGTCTTCTGTGATGAGCACTGCTTGGGTTGCCACCAACACTTCCTTGAAGGAGCTTTACCTTACTTGGGATTTTGACCAGATTGGTTTATACTATTTTTCTCTGTCTTTCGCGGAGCTTGAGGCGCTAAAAGCCAATGAGGTGCGGGAGTTCAGTATTAGCATAGGTGGTACGCTATGGTACAGTAACGAACAAACTACTTTCCTGGTGGGGAACAGGGTTTATTCCAGTCCAAGCTACATCATTCTAAACACGGGAACCAGGGATTTTTTCTTCCATGCGACCAACCGCTCAAATCTTCGGCCTCTTACCAATGCCTGGGAAATCTATCGCTATAGCGACGTGCTTGTCAACGGCACCGACTGTGATGACTGTAAATTTTTACTTGTATTTGGGTTGAACTGTCAATGGTTCTTTTCTATTTTTATAATTGTTTTGACAGCTCATCCCGTATGTTGTTGTATTGTTTATGGAGCACTCTATGCATATTTGATTCTATTTATTAACTAGAACTTGTACCTAATGGAGGTGCAAGGGAATCGCCGATAGGTGTTTTAGTCGAAATTGTAAATGAAGTTTTACATTGTATAAGGTAGTGTGTAACAAATATTAGAAAGAGAAAAATAATAAAATAAGATCAGAACATTTATTTCTTTTGAAGATTTCCAATATGACCTTGAGGTATACCTTGTTGGCCCACTTATGGTCCCCCAAATTTAAATATTGAAATTGAGTTCTTCCCCTCTTTATGACCATCAAAAATGAAATTTGTTCCCTCCCTTAATGATATTTCTCATAACCTTTTTTGAAGATGATGTTTATAAGAAGTGGTTGTTGAAAGAATGTTAATCCAGTTCAGAAAGTTTAACTAGTTCAGAAAGTTCAACAATTCAGAATCATGGTTCAAAGGTTCAAGTTAACAAACATTGAACTTGAACCATCATACCTATTTTTGGTTCAAAGTTCAAGGTTCAATAGGTTAGATGGTGTAGGTTCAACACAAAGAGTTCAGAAGTCCAGATTTCCTAGGTTCAAAGTTCAAATGTTCAACATTCAAATCTGCAAGGAGTAAAGTGTTGAACCTTTACAAAAGTTCAAGGTTTAAAGTTTAGAAAGCTCAACAGTTCAAAATCGTGGTTCAAAGGTTCAAGCTAGCAAACATTAAACTTGAACCACCATACGTATTCTTGGTTCAAAGTTCAAGGTTCAACAAGTTTGAAGGTGTGGGTTCAACACCAAGAGTTCAGAAGTCCAGATTGCCCAGGTTCAAAGTTTAAATATTCAATATTCAAATCTACAAGGAGTAAAGTGTTGAATCATTGAACTTGAACCTTTACAAAAGCTCAAGGTTCAAAGTTCAGAAAGTTCAGCAGTTCATAATCATAGTTCAAAGGTCCAAGTTTGTAGATATTGAACTTGAACCATCGTACCTATTTTTGGTTCAAAGTTCAAGGTTTAATAGGTTAGAAGGTACAGGTTCAACACCAAGAGTTCAAAATTCCAAATTGCCGAGGTTCAAAGTTCAAATGATTAGAATTCAAATATGCAAAGAGTAAAGTGTTGAACCATTGAACTTGAACCTTTACGAAAGTTCAAGGTTCGAAGTTCATAAAGTTCAACAGTTGAGAATAGTGGTACAAAGATTCAGGCTAGCAGACATTGAACTTGTACCATCGTACCCATTTTTTGTTCAAAGTTCAAGGTTCAACAAGTTGGAAGGTACATGTTCAACACCAAGAATTCAGAAGTCCAGATTGCCTAGGTTCAATATTCAAATGTTCAACATTCAAATCTGTAAGGAGTAAAGTGTTAAACCATTGAACTTGAACCTTTATGCAATTTCAAGGATCAATGTTCAAAAACTTCAATAGTTCAGAATCATGGTTGAAAGGTTCAGGTTAGTAGACATTGAACTTGAACTATTGTACCTATTTTTGGTTCAAGGTTCAACATGTTCAAAGGTGCAGGTTCAACACCAAGAGTTTAGAAGTCTAGATTGCCTAGGTTGAAATTTCAAATGTTCAACATTCGAATCTACAAGGAGTAAAGTGTTGAATTATTGAATTTGATCATTTACGAAAGTTCAAGGTTCAAAAGTTTAATTTCAAATTCAAGGGTCAAAAGGCAAAATATTTCAATGGTTTAAAGTAAAAAGACTATAGCAACACACATCAAAGCATCACAAAAGGAGGTTGGGAACAAGTTCAAGATACATCCTTTTCTACTTTAGTCATTTGTCATGAGAATGTAATGGAAAGTTTTAAGAGGCCAGCGATTCAAAAGTCATCCTTCTTCACAAAAACCACCATCTCATATGATAGATTTTAGACCAAGCATGGTGGATGGAGCCAATGAAATACTATTTGAAAGGGTATATGTAGGGAATACATCTTTTCAGTTCCTAGAGCTCAATATTGAGAAAAATGATTTCATTGGAATATCACAATTTCCAAAGCTTCACTCATCCACTCCATCAACCTTCTCAAAATGTGCCTATGGCCTCGATTGGTGAAGGTCACCTAATGTCCCGATGGCTAGCAGGAATCAATATATATCAAACACAATTTAAATCAGAATGAAGACTTTACAAAGTTGTGTGCTGTTATTGGACTACAACATTCTTCATCATAACACTCGATATGTCATAGGTACTAATATTCTTATGGAACACATTCAATATAGGCAATGGTAATTGACAGCTGTGAAAGGATTATCTAAATTGGCCCAAGAGATTCCTAAATAGCTTGACAATTTACTTTATTTTGATGGATAGTCAATGTTTTGTATGTATTTCATGTTGATATATGTCCATGTGGACCCTTATAAGTGGAAAATATTGAATGGTTGGCAGGAAAACATTACATAGGTGGTTGTACTTGTGGCTTAGATGTTTACAATAAGCCCCAAAAATATTATTGTGCCCTTGATATCTCTCTTGTAATTAGCAAATGTTGTTGGAAGATGCTAGAAGCTCCTACCACCCATAGCAAAAGATGGTTACATGATTATTAAAAAAACATGATTTTTGATGGCCATTAAGACGTTGGTGTAGACTACCCCATCTTTTCTCACTTTTCTATTGCCAAAATCTATTCATCATAAATTCTATGAGTACTTATGATTTCAAAGGATTGTGGATGTCGCCAATACCCTCCTTTAGCGACAATTCCAATTCATGTTTGACCAAGTTAATTCCCAATTGACATCCTTCTTTAACGATCAACTACTGGGTCCCATTTTGCAGATGAGAACACTATATGGCATGAGATTGTAACACCACTATTAGTTGTCAGAGAGTTTGCAAATTTCTATGCAAGAGAATGTTGAGATATGGCAATGGCTATCCATCCATATCATTTGATATGGTTGGATGCATCACATTAACATCTATTCTTAGCATCATATGACATCGACTATCCAACCATTGTACTATTGCAAGGGTAGTCACCAGAAATAGTTGATTTTGTATTACAACCTTAGGATTAATTAATCAATATGATATATAATTAGTTAATTATATGGAACTATTTTTAAAAAAAAATTAAATATTTATATATGGATTAGATTTTTGTAGAGTAAGTTTTTATTAAATAGAATTATTTTTGAATTATATATCTAAATATTTTAAAAACAAATTCTTATTTATCTTGATAAATTTTATTATAACATATATAATATATAATAAAGTGATAATTAAATGACTTTAAATCTAAACAATATGAAAAATTTAATAGCAGTGCTTACACCCACACACAATAAGAGTGAACATTTAAAAATTATAAATAAAATTTACTTAAAAAATTTGATGTATAATTTTAAAACATTTATATTTATTAAATAATAATTTGATATTATTTATCTATATAAATGTTTTAAAATTAATTAATAATATTGTTAAAATTTTGATTTAATATATATTACTTATGTCATTATATTATATTGATTAAAATAATTAAACAAAAAAATCAAAATACACATATAACTTATTTTTAAAAATATAAATACATGATTCAAAAATAATTATATTTATTAAAATCTAATATATATTTTTGAAAAGTTAAATAATAACATTCATAAATCAAGATGTTGGAAATGGCCTCCAAGGAGCTCTCCCTGACAAAAAATGTCTCCCACTCAACAAACTCCAGAAATGATTCCTCGGAAGGCTATATGAGCCCGACTGGTAATACTCCCCTCACCAACCCCCAGAGAGCTACGGTAACCCCCAAGAATCCTACCCCACCCCGAAGCCCCGACCATGATCCCTAGGATAAACCTCTCTCCTCTGGCATGGAGGAAAAATGCAATTTCACAGGCACCCTTAAAAGAAAGTTTGTGATTATTGACAAAGAAATTGCCAAGATTAAGAAGAATTTGTAGGACCTGATGAACCACTGCATTAGGACCAACAAATTTTCACTGAAGGTTATGCATGCCTCAGTGACGACCCTCTGTAATGTGTAGGAAAAGTTGGCGGATGGCAAATTGGAAGTAGACGAGGATAACAAGGATCTGTTCCTGTTCCTCCAGGAGGAGTGGGCGAGAACCCTACTGTCTAAACAGCTGGGAGGGAAGAATTAATGTTGCTGCCTATGGTTCGGGTTATTTTGGCTGGGCTTGACCCTCGGTTCCCCTTTTTTGTGTTTGGGGTTAATTTTAAGTTTGTTATTTTGGTTTGGTTGAGCCCTGCGAGGCTTAGTGACAATACTTTTGATGCTACTATTGATAGCAATTACTCTTGTTTAATCATTTGGAGTAGAGCTATTACTTTTGTTTTTGATAGAGGCAGAACTGGATTTGGTGTTTGTGATATCCTGCTAAATTGCTTTTAAGCGTTGACTAGTTCTATTAATATGTTTTTAATGTGCTACTAGTCCTCTGTTCCACGGGCCAGCACCCTCTTGTTGCTTTTTCTATCAAAAACATTCATAAAACTTTGTACCACATTTGGAAATAACATCCATAAATAATAACATTCGTAATATATACTTTTGTTGGGGTATTTGGAAAGAACCAAATGACCACATCTTTAGGGATTGTAGCACCAGCCCAAAAGTCATATTTGAAAAAATTCATCATGCTAAGCTGGAAAAATTTGTTATGTGTGGGAATACTAACCCTTTTGCAGGACAAAGAGATGCCGACCCCAAGCATTCTAAGGATATTCGACAAAGCTGCTATTGGTCTTGTCCTCTGGAAGTCTGGTCTAAAGCCAACTTCGACGGTGCTACCAAGGGAAACCCGGGCGAGGTGGAAAGTGGTGGAATTATTCATAGTTGCTATGGTCAAGGCATTGATGTTGTCAGTCTCCCATTGGGAACGCAAACCAATCACTACGCGGAAGCGAACGCTGCCCTCCATATGACCAAGTTAGCTCATGACCTGTGGATAAAATAGCTCTGGTTAGAAGGTGACTCACTTAACATTATTAATTGTCTAAAATACATCCACCCACCTTTGTGGACTATAGGTAAAATGATAGAGGAGACACGTGGCCTCTTCACTTCTTTTGAAAAGGTGCACATTACCCATGTGTTTAGGAAAGGCGATCAAGTTGCCGTCTAGTTTGCCAACTGGGCGGTGTGAAGTGACAAGCATATGCATTGGCCTTGCGACAGAGATCTGCCATGTGATGATTTGGATTTAGTCAATTATGACCAAATCCACAGGAAGGAAGGATACATAAAAATCAATCATGATTGTGATAGCTTGGATGGGTAATGGCGTCACCATAAATGGTAAGTAAGAGACAGGCTGTAAGGGCAATAATAACAATAAAAACTCACACACTTATTGGGTACCCAAAAGTAAAGAAATAACTTATGGCTTAAGGCATAATAGTAATGCAATCTGGAATTTTCTTGGAGAGCTTAGGTTTTCATAGAGATTTGACTCTATTAGCTACCCTAAATCATTTAGTGATGGGAGGGAAAAGACATAGGAGGGAGCCTACAAAGGATAGAAAAAAATGGAAGAGGCAGACCAAAGTCTGGAATTACCTTCAAAATGGAGGGATTTCAACCTTTATTGAAAGGCTCCATGGCGAAAAGCTAGCTGTTACTAAATTGTTGGTCAAAAAATGGAACAAAGGTAGCATTGAGATTGAGGGAAGAAAATTTATGGTGGCCGAAGATCGCATTTCTTTTGTGATAGGGATACCCATTGTTAGGAAAAATTCTACGGAGACTGAAAGATTTTGGACACTGCTATGAGTGCTTTTGTGAGAGACAAGGAGGAGTAGAATGAGCTCATCAAAGTTGACACACATTACATGCCTGAAGGATTGAAAATGTTGTGGTGGTTTGTTCTTCGAGCTGTCATCTCCTACATTACTTTGGACTCCAGGTTTGATAAAATTCGGACCTATCACTTTGTTCTGCTGAATCACTTTCGCCATGGAATGTTGGTCTCTATCCCCTTTTGCTTATATTCTTCCATAAATGATAATATAAATGCATATAGAGAGAAGGCCATTGCTAACCCTTCCCTAAATGAAGGGCTTTTTCTATTAATCTATGAGTACTTTAAAGCCCAAATCCTGAGCAAGGAGATGAGCCAAAAAGAGGACATAGAGGCCTCAGGTTTGGACTATATCCCCTCAGACACTGAAGACAATGAAGGTATGCATTCTAAAGAGATTTGTGGAAAATGTCACAAAGAAGATTAACCAGGGGCCCAAGTCTAACAAGAAAGAAGACAGTCTCATTAAAGTCAAAAAAGAATTGGCAACCCCTAAAAAATAGAGTACCACTTTTATATCCTCGAAGGAGGATTACTATGAGAACAAGGAGGGCATGGATTCCAAAGGTGATGAGTACCTGACTAGCGGGAAAGGAAGAAAGAGAAACTTCTCCAGGACTGGGAATTAGCAAATCAAAAAGTGTAAGGATAGGGCGGTGAGTGTTGAAAGCACAATCCTAGAGGACAATAATTGCAGAGCTTCCCCTATTCTGGACAACAACCCTTCACCAAAGACTCATGACATGGGGAAGGACCAGGATAATGAGTTTTGATGTTACATGGAGGAACAGGGTAGGATAATTGGCTGGAGGGACTTCAATGTTAAGACGACAAAAATGGGAATAACCAGAGAAATAATTAACCCCAAGGTCCTAGAGGGAGAGGGCGGCCAAATTAATTTGGACGAGCTCATTGACCCGTCTATGCTGGTGCTCAACATTAATACTAGGGATTTTGACATGAATCTGCTCAATAACACCAGAAACAACATGCTTGACAAATATAGGACTATCAAGTGGCTTTTCCATGAGGTGGAAGATCTCAAAAATAGGGTTAAGGGTACCAACAAGGCCAACAGGGATATTGATGCAGAGGAATAGAGTAACCTGAGGACTCGGGTCAAGAAGATGGAGGATAACATGACTAGGGTTGAAGCTACCCTAAATAATATTGTTGAACAAAGCTACAACACCATGAAAGTGTCCAGGGAGCACACTAATACTTACATTGACAAGCTAGAGGAAAAGCTTGAGGGGAAGGAAGTGGCCAGAATGGTTGTGGATTCAGACTAGGAGTCTGATCAAGGTCCAGGCAAGAGAACCTGAGCTAGAACCAAGAAGACCAAGGACAGGGGGCTAGAGAAGGACATCCAGAAAATCAAGGACTCAGCGGCCAACATGGAACTGATGGAGGCTGAAGTAGCCACTCTTTTGGTGGACCTTTCTTGAAGTTCCCTGGCTTTCTCTGTTGTCTCTGGTTTAAATCTACATTTTTAGATGCTTAGCTTATTTTTTTGCTCTATCTTTTTGGCTTGTTCTGGCTTTCGTTCCGTTCTTCTTTAATCAGCTTCCTATGTTGTCTTTTCTTACTTTGTTTTGGGTTTCAAGAACCCTGTATAATCTATTTTACTTAATCAAAAACATTCATAAAAAATTTGCTATTATATATAAGAAAATCACTTAATTATAAATAAATAAAACTTTTAAAAATATAGAAATTATTATTCAAAAAATATTAATATATTTTTTCAAAAATAATCATATTTATTTTTAGAAAATTAATATATCATTCAAATATTAATATTATTAATTTTCTTTATGATATATATTCTAAAATTAGTTGATTCTGTATTATATATTATATGTTCTAGTATTATTATTAAATTAAATTAAAAGTTTAATTTTAAAAGATAAATTATTTTTAAAACAAATTGACATATAACTTATTATGAATTTTTTTTAAATAAATATTTAACTAATAATATATGATATTGATTAATTTACTAACATTACTTAAAAATATATTTTATAAAAAATACAAAAAGAATTAATTAAAATAAATTAAGTTTAAAGCTGCAATACAAAATCAAGTGTAAAAAGACTGTATAAATATTTTACGGTAATTTAACACCACCGCAATCGATCACAGATTTCTAGCTCTAGGTATTACCAGTTAAGAATCCCAATTGAATGAAATTGAAATTGCCCTTCCCAAATTTTAGACGATTCATTAATTGTGCTTCTTCTTGTTCGTGTGTTTACAATTGAGAGATTGGATGGGGAAATGAAGCTACCAGAAACAATGACCCACAAAATTTCTCCGATGTTAGCAGGTCAAAAATAATTTCTTGGGAAGTAGAGTGAGATGCCATGGAATTGGACTTGAAATTTGACAGACAGAAACAATCAAAGAAACCATGCTCTTTGTTAAGGAAATGTAGAGCTAAGCATTTATTTGTAAGATGAGATGGAATTCCATGGCATCTCAATGTTTTCCTGTCAAAGATTAAAAATATGAGTCTGAATGAGTGAACTGAAATGCATGTAAAAGAAATGAAATTGACATGTACTTTCATTGTTCTTTGCATTCAACCTCAATGTGTCTAGTTGAGAATAGGAAACCATATAAAAACAATTTACAGAAATAGAACGGTCGTTGTGGAGTTTTCCATGGAATTCTGGAAAAAAAATAAACATAGAGGCCCCAGTTTTTCGAAGTCCATAGTCCACAGCCAACACAACTATAGAATATTGCCTGTTTTACAATTGATTGGTTAAGGAATAGTGAATACACAACATAAAAGTTGTAAAAGAATCGATGAAACCGTAAGGAAGAAATGTAGAGGAGTGTAGTGCAAGTCAAAAGGAAAAGTAAATTTAATTATGATGACAGTGTACCGCACCGAAGCTGCAGTTTTTATCAACCGTAAGATCTTTAAATGCGAAACAGTGTATATCGTTTCCTAGCAGAATGATGGTATTCAACGTGGTACTCAGCGTGAGACAGGTTTTGTGGTTGTCCGTACACGAGCAACCTCAAGAGTAAAGCCTATCGGATAATTAAAAAAGGTTATATGCTTTCATGTATAGTGTTTATATTTATTATATAAAATTTAGATAAAAATAATCACTTTCAGGAAAGTCCTCACAAAATTAGCACTTGCACCTATAGGAGGTTCAAGGGATATGCCGATAGGGAATTAGAGAAAAAGTTTAATTGAAGATGTATTACTTACTAAAAAAGAGTAGTAATGGTTTCTGATTCTAATGCAAATATATCAATTCCATAGGTATTCTATCCTAAATATGAGTGATGAATTGATCAATACACATTAGGATCCTAATGTATTTATGTACAATTTGTGTGGAGATTAATAGAATATCATGAGTGCTGAAAACAATGCATGTATTTATGAAAAAATAGTGAAGGGGGAAAACAAATTCGAAGAAATTAATGTATTCAAGTCTATGATATTTTTTTTGAGTTGTTTCTTATGATTTCCACCATAGTCTCCCCTCTTGCAGACCAAGATGCAAATATTTTATTACCTAATATTTATTAAGTGAAATTCATGAACTAAAAACTCAAACTAGTTAATCTGGACGAGATAACACCACTAGTGGACCTATATTTAGTAGACAAACAATTAACAAAACATTACAATGCAAATAAATGTCTATACTTGATATTTCCTAGCATTTGGTCCTACTTTCCACTACTTGTTATGGATATTATGTTAAAAATTTTTATCTCTTATAGGTTTCCACTATAGTTGATTGTTAAATATTACGAGTTGAATTTTTATATGTTGTCTTATTGATCCCTGTGTTTGCATGTTTTTCCTATTATTTTAATCTGTATGGGTTTGTTTAAAACCTATTTAGGACAAAGATTTTGTTCAAGTTTTAAACTTGTTAAAAACTTCCACCTACAACATCAACATCAACATCAATACGTATAGATCATGAAAAATTAGTTGTGGCAAGTAGTGAACTTTGGGAAATTTTGAATTGACAAATGATTTGTTTGAGGTGAAAATTAAAGTGAGAGTTGTTTTATGAAACCATTCCTTCAATTATTGTTTGTATGAACATATTCCCATAATTTTGTTAATTAAGATCTATGGTAGTGTAGTTTTTCTTTGCCTTTCTCATCTCAGGAAGTATGATAATCTTTAATCTCTCTTTTATATTATTTATACTAAAACATTGGAAGCAAATATAATCATTGCAATATGATAGAGTTGTCATGCTATTAAACTTTGAGTTTCTTTAATAGTAAAAATTTTATCTTTTTGAGGGCTTCTCTCTTTAGTAGTTAAGAAATTTTCACTCGATTCAAGTTGAAAAGTACACACAAGTTGAGAAGTACACATGTTGACACTCCCCTCACCAATGAAATATTTAAGAGGTAAATGAAAAGTTTTTTAATTATTCATTTTAAAAGAACATGGCTCCCTTAAGATATTCTTTTAAGAAGAAATGGTATTAAATCTCCAAGCTTCTCACATATCAAATTATTACAATAACCAAAATTCTAGTTTCTAGACAAGTGAGGAACTCTATGTAAAAAATCCAACTAAAAATTCTAAAAAGATAAATCATGGGAAATCATGGAGATTTGGGTTTTGAATTTTTTTTTATATCTTATAGTGTTCTTCTTAATTATCATACTATTTACAATGGGAATAAAATTTACAAAAGTGTTATTAAGGATGGATATCACCTTCAATACATCATAATCATCAATTCTTTAGTTAAAATGAGCTGAGTAACTTCTATGCTGATGCTCAATACCTAATTTTTCTACCTCTTTAAATCAAATCTTTGCAGGTTTCTTTGTAGAATTTATAAAGGCTACGAAGGGAAATTGGACTGAAGAGTCCTTCTCATGAACCACTATGACAGAGCCTTATGCTAAAAAATGGTGAAAATGAACCAACATTTTTGTGCAATTCTTGTAGAAAATAAAATGCACATGCATGTAAAAAGAATATATTTCAAGAGAGTTTACCTTGAAATCTCCATATGATATTGAGGGAAATTTGATACACTCAGAAAAATATTATGTTTATTTTCCAGACTTTTTTTTATCTTCCATTTAGTTAATTGGAGACTAGAAGAATAAGGTCTAATATTTTATGCATATGAAGGTTTTAAAGGATAAGGAATAAAAAAATTACAAGAGTTCTTTGGAGTACCCTATATACTATGTAAGTAGATTATTCAAAATCAGTACCTTCTTGAAAGCACACCAAGCAGTGTATATTTGTATAGTAGAAAACAACCATAGGGTGAACTTGATCATAATATATTAGAGAAAAAACATTTTACTTGAACAAAACACAGTAATTTTTGTTTGACCATTCATGAAGACATATAATTACAAATAAAAATAATTTATGTTAATGTGCATATTGAATAAGACTCCAAAAATTACAAGAGTTCTTTGGGGTAGACTGTATACTTGTGTAAGTACATCATTCCAAATTGATTCCTTCTTCAAAGAAGACCGAGTAGTGCACATTGCTACAATAGAAAAAAATGATAGGGTGAATTTGATCATAACGTATTGGAGCAAACACATTTAAAACTACTTAGAAAGAACACAATATTTTCTTTTGACCATTGAAGAAGACATATTGTGGGAAACACAACTAAATTATGTTAATGTGCATATTGAATGAGACTCAAAAATGACCAAGATTAGTTGACAGGTGTTAGAAAGAAGAAAATGTTAAGGAAAAGTGTTTATTAACAATAGTATATGCCTTATTCAACAAAAGGCAAAAAAATAAGAGGATCGTGCAATGAACTATTATGTTAATAGTCTACGCTTCAGCAAACAATTCACTTTGACATATCTTATTAAGACTCAACAAGCACCATATTACATATATCATTTCAAGTCAATGAGAATTTGTATTTAATTAAGCATAGTAACAACTTTCTACCTAGCTAGATTATAATTTCATTACTAACATACATCACAAATTGGAATTGATTTATATAATTCTATTCTTCTTCCTGATAAATATTATCAAACTTGTAAAACCAACATAGTCTTATCAAAGCTCAGCTTCTAATTTTGGATCCAATCACAGTTTCTTATAAACAAAATGATTGATCTGACATCTAATCAAAAGCCACGAGTGATTGACTTGAGCGTTATACCTTTGCCTGGTGTATTTTAATATCCTTGACTGATAGGACTGGTTATCACATTGCTATTCTCAGACATACATTAAATATTACCTTTTTACAAATGGAGAAATAAAACATATGACAAAATTTCAAGATAGTTTTCTTTTTCCTATGGTTGTCTACGTCTTTAAGATAAGGATCGCATAAGGAAGTTGTGAAAGAAACTTAAAAATATAACACTACTTAGAAGTCAGAACTATTCATAGTGAAAACTTTCAATTTGAATTATTCATGTGCTCAGAATAACCAAATAATCTATAATGTTAATGCATAACCAAATGCAATACCACACCTCGTTTTCTATAAAGCTAGATGTGTCCTAGATGGAGTAAAATTAGATAAAATGAAATCTTTCAGTTACACAGTCTACTCTCCTTTAACAAGATTGAAGGCACACATTGTACTTTAACAATATATCACACCAGATTCTAAACTAAAATTGTGTCCTCTCTCACTTTCGCTCTATGGATTTGAAATTTTTATGAAAAAAATGAAATACAACAATATTTTTTAATTCCTATGAGATGGAATAAAGTAGACCGCATAATAAAACAACCTAGATATCATCACATAACTATTCATTTATTTGCCCGATCTAGAAAAGAAATTAAATAGCATAAACAAAATGAAAGCAACGACAACGTAGCTTGAATCATCTAAAAGATTAAAAAATATATCATAATCATTCACAATGAAAAATAATACCAAAATGATATCAAGTTGTTCGGAACAAGTTATTACTTAAAACAATAAAATACAGTGTGATAACAAGAATGACAACCAAAATCTCAATATCTTCATATGAGAGTTGCAATGTTTCGAAACCGGCTCTTGGAAGAATAAAAGTAAACAAAGGGATCTAATTTATCTATTTAACCTAGGTATATGCATATCTTCTCTAACAACACAGATAAAAATAAAAACTGTAAACGCTGAACAAAAATACAAAACATTGAAAATAAAACTAGATCAACCAAACAATATGAATACAGATCCACAAACTACCAGATCAATCTAGGCAATCCACATTACAAACCTTGATCAAAAGAGAATAACCTAGATATATGCATATCTTCTCTAACAACACAGATAAAAATAAAAACTGTAAACGCTGAACAAAAATACAAAACATTGAAAATAAAACTAGATCAACCAAACAATATGAATACAGATCCACAAACTACCAGATCAATCTAGGCAATCCACATTACAAACCTTGATCAAAAGAGAATAACATCAAAATAAAATCATCAACCAAACCTTAACCACCTTAATATCTAGCCATGCAAAAGCTAAAATTAGATCCCTGACGAGGGGTGATAGTGGAGAAGATAGACCCAGTTACAATAAATGACAATGGAGAGGACCCATATTGAGATGGAAACCCACCAACAACAGAACAGGTGTTAATGTGAATCTTTGGCCCATCGATGAAAGAAGTGATGGTAGAAAGAAGGGTAATAAATAAGAGAGCATGGAATACGCTACGAATGAATCTGTTCATGATCAGAAAATGTATGTTAAAGAGCAAGAATTTTCCAGAATTAGACATGTGTGTAAGAGGGAAAGTTTTCGCCAAGACCTTCAGAAGTCTAATCTCTCGTCAAACCCCAACATGTGATCCTTGTGTACTGAGTAATCTGAGAGAACAATTTCATTTGAATATTCTTTCCCTTTCTCTTGCAATTACTTTATTTATGTAGTTCTACGTTCAACTTGAACAAAAATAGCTAAAGTCTTTGGTTATTTTAAATCTAGGCGAGCTTACCTCAAAGCGTGTTCTGAAATTATTCTGGAAGATGAAAGGCATAAAAGGGATCGAAGAAAGAGGGGAAACAAAGAAGAGAGCATGGAATATGTTGTGGATTACCCTGATAGCTAGTTAGATTGGAAGATGAAAGGAAAAAATAAGGTCAGTGGGAAAATTATTCATCAAACCCCACATAACACATTGATCGAGATATTTAATTTTCCCAACAAACCAAGTTGTGTGTGTTTGAAGATAGTGTACACTTAGCATAATTCACTCTTTCTGATCCATAGACAATATCTATAAAGATGGAGTGACAATACTGCCATACTAATGTATGCAAAATCGATTCCATATCAATGTCGTACCATTTCAAATAAATTTCTCACCTACATGATGTCAAAAAAACAAAGAAATTTTTTTTTCTGATGAATTTTAAGGCATCTGAAATATCATAAAAATTTTTTATGGCCTATCAATGTAGGTGTCTACCATCAGATGCCATAGGTTTTGTGTTTCATCAAAACTGCTTAGAAGAAAACTGTGTGCATGAGACAGGTTTCACGCGTGAGACAATAAATCAAGCATCTGGTGCCAAGCTCGCTCGAGAAGGAAAGCCTATCGGCTTAATCATATACTCTCATGTATAGTGTTTATATTTATTATGTTTCTATTTGAAAACATTTATGCTATCTAAAGCCACCAATATGCCTTGAGACTGATGTGGTTAGCTCCAAGTATTGAAGCTCTGCAAGACAACTGGACCAACTATAAGGACAAGACTTCCCTCTGCACTTCTGGCTCTGTTAAACTAATGCAGGTACACCTAATCTAGATTGATATAACTTTCATAACTCCTCACTTACTTATGGATTTAACAGTAGATCTATGATAAGAAAGTGCTAAATGCTAACCATACATTCATTGAATCTGAATTGCCATATGGGACAACAAAAAACAACCTCAAATAATAGGGATTTTAATATGGTTTTGATGTCTAAAGATGAAGGATATAGTGCAACACATATAAAAAATGTAACTCAACAAAATTTACTAATCCTTGATCAGCGCCTTATCCATTCGACATATCTCAAATGCAAATACAGAAACATGAACCAAGTACTGTCAAAGATTCAAAGACATAAACACAATCACTCCAGACCAGCCATTACTTATAAGATCCTTTTGTAGACAAATCAAAATGAGTTTAGGACCTATCCAAAGAATGTTTCACTTGATCCTAGATCAAGAACTGTGAAATAAAACACATGCATAGGTAACCCTATGCAATGAATTTGAAAACCAAAAACTCATAAGATTGAAACCAAGGAGAGACCTATAACTGGAATAATTGTATTAAGTATGATGAATCATGTACATGCTCTAATCTGATATGAAATTTACCACTTCAATAATATGCTAAAGATTACCAAACTTTCTATTCAGTCTCCATACAACATGATACAGTCTGCTATATTCCCTGGGACCAATCTTGGAACCCTAAACTTTCAAACACTTCCAATAGAGACAGAAAAGGCATAAGTAAGAAGATGAAAAACCTAGGATGGGGTTTCAACAACCACCTATTAAGTCATAAGTGAAATCCTATCTCGCTGAATCTGATCTTTCTTTAAAAGATCACCTAAAATATATGTCATGATGATCCACTAACCAAAATACAAGCAAAGGTTAAACTACATAAATGTAGAGTACACCTAAGCATGGAAGAAGACATCTCAAAGTAGAAATAGATGAGAGATCCATAGAACCACCATGCTACAATAAATGTGTTTCAGATCCACATAAACATTCCTAGACATTGACCGACGCTATTAAGATTGATAATGACCCAAGAAAAGCTCAATCTATTCTCTTGTGATTAGATGAGAACACGCCATCACACTAAAAACACAGAGATAAAGATTGAAAATTTTAAAATAAACCACAATGGCTACTTCTCTGGCACCAAATGTGATCAACAACCAAAATCATGACCCTTTTCAAACTTTAAAATAAGCCCATCAATGCACCTTAAGTTTTTAGGTCACCTAGAAATAAGAAAGTTACTTTTGCCCAGTCAAACCTCGTTGACATCCATGTGGCACCATCCTATTGGCCCTTGAAACCACTTTTTTACTTTATCTCCTGTAGGCCCCACCTTCTTACCTTGTCACAGCTTGGGACACACATCACCTATTTCACAACCCTGTGATGCTTAACATCCTTGTGAATTCCCTTTTGGCCTTCACGATCCTCTTCCATATACCTCCACATATCATCCACTGATTCAATCAACCTTCCGATCCATTCAACCACCTGCTGACTTGTACTACGTGGCACCATCTCATTTGGTGGAACCTTGCCATGTGTCAATCCAATCTGGCCTGCCACTTGTCATACCTTCCACATGTCACCTCCACATTACCACGTAGTCTGACTGAACTGGTACTGACTCAAACTGCACGATCACACCTTGTTGACATATGTCATCCTCATCAACATCACCATTTGAGCATCTCTGACACGAGCCCACCAAAATTTATCCATCTACCCACCAGCTGGCAACCACTTAACCACAACATTTCACAACCCGCCGGCCAAAAAGGTGCTTTCCTTTCAGCACTTAACAACTACAAGCTGGGATATAAAAACATTAAGGTTCCCCAACGCACAAAAAATGTGGGATAAGTAACCAAAAGTGGCTGTAACACGAAACATAGCAGGGAAGACATAGAGACAAAAGTGACTGGTTTGACTCCATAGAAGCAACCAAACATGGACAAGACAAGGCCATGACACTCCTTTGCAACCATTTCACATGAAGAGAGGACTGGAAACACTTTTCAAACTAAAAAAAAATGCCATAAAGCCCTAGTTTCATTTTCAGTCCTAACAGTGGCTCTGACTGGGGATATTTGTCTCTTGCATGCATAATAAGGATTCAAAATCTCAGGGAGAAGAAGAACATTCAAAAAATGAAAAGGAAGCCCTACCCTAACAGAAAAAAGGAAACAACAAAAAGAAAACCTAAAACTACTTGCAAAGGTTCACACCTCTGCAACTTTATTCAGTGATCTGAGAAATCAAACCAGTCTCGATGGTCTAAGACCATCAAAAAAATTTGATTTCATCTTGCCTCTTTCATAGAAAAACTTTTCTGCTCCCAACACTTGAAGCAAGCTGAAAATTTTTCATTCATTTGTCCGATCACACTCATTTCCATGCACCATTAGCTCATCATAAAAAATGTTAACATATTCAACATCAGAGCTAAAAGGAAAAACAAAAAGATCTTGAAAAATACATGGCATATGTAGATTGAAATCACCAAGAATAAAAGATTGATTCCCAATGCAAGAAGCAATGCTAAATTCACTGTCACATCTGGACAGTCACCATCCAGTAGAGAAAAGCATGTATATTCTTCCCAGTTGCTGGAAACAACATTTATGGATCTACTTTCTGAAAGGAGAGAAACATCACTTCTTGAATAAGAAGTATGATCAACACTACCATATTGATAAAGCCTAAGACCATGATCTCCATTCTCCTTTCCAGAAGAGGAAACATCTTGCATTACATCACTGATTTGTATATCTACATCAAAATTCTGCAAAGAACTCACTTGCAAAGTATCAACATTATACAAACCAAGAACATGGTGGTGGGTGGGAGGGAAAGCATTAATACACTCCTTATGAACATGTGAAGCTTGAGTAACTAAAAGACCATCCTTCAATGTCTTAAAAAAAATTCAGAATCAGAAAAGGATTCAAAATCTACACAACTATCCCATGTTGGAAATACAATAATGGGAAAGCAAGATACTGGGGGGGGGGGGGTGATTCAGATCTTTACAATTAAACACTTAAAAAAAAACTGATCCACATTCATACATATATGAATCTAATGTAATCTCAGATAACATCCACACAATGAAATAAATAACTCATAACAAAATAACTTGGTAGCCCAAAAACCCAAATAGGTAGAACTGGGGTGGGGATGACACCCACAAAATTCTCCACTACTACAATAATAAAGTGTACCTATTAAGGGTACAAATGTTGATTACAAAATGTAATCTACCCTATTAGAGGTCTACCTAGTTAAGAGCTTTAGATCATTACAATCTACCTAGTTAAAGGATTTAAACTTACAATGAAGTAAACACTCTGTTAAGAGATAAAGAAAGGCCTGCTAAAACCACTCTGTTAAGAGATTTTCACCTGATACAATGATTAAAAGTATCAAGTATTGATCCTTCGATATGCACTCTAATACTGATGATGGATCTCCTCTTTTTAGTACCTTCCATGATCTCATAATCTGATATTTCTCTTCTCTACTGTTCACTGTGTTAATACTCTACTTGATCTCTGCTTCTGAACAAAAATAACCCTCTGTGCATTTCACTTCAAAATGCAATCACTTAGACAATTAATCTACTATCTCTCACACACAAAAATGGGGTTTTGGAGCAATCTAATATACCTATACAAATCTGATAGCGAGATCTAGATCAACGATCAAGATCCAATATCCATACCATGATGGTAAAATAATTAAATGTTTACAATGAGTCATGCATAGGATAAAACAATTAAATGCATAACTAACTTAGTAGAAGAATACTAAATGAATACATAAGTTGGCTCAAAAAGCTTATACAAGTCGGCCGGATCACTAATCCTTAAAGTTTGTATCATTGCAGACATGTATACAAAAACTGTTCTGCTCAGAATTTAACATCCATGTCTCTACTCAGCTCGGCAAACGAAAACCTGCTCAACAATGTTGCTCAGCCTTGCATAGTTTTAGGTCAGCCACAGTGATAGCCAACTAAAAATTCCTAATTGAATGACTAAGTGTTGGTCACTAATCATCAAGAAAACTTAGAGATTAACAATCTCCCCCTTTGATATTAGTGGCAAAAACACTTATCATTACCTCTCTACATTTTATCAAAATATTGCCTAAGTACACTAAGTACTCCCCCTAGGAATATACTTATTGTATAGTCTTAAAATTGAAGCACTTCCATGTTAAGATAATTTAGCCCTCCTTAGGGGATGTATATGACCTCCATCACATCATCCTCCCTTTTCTGCACCATCCCCCCTGATCTGCCTTTCTGTCCACCATTTTCTGAACTGATTTTTGCATTCTAGGATAGAGACCTATGTTTCTGGGATTTAGGGACAAGTTCAACCTCCTAGGACAGGGTCGACCTCGACCCTAACCTAGGATAGGGTCAACCTAGGCCCTATCCTAGGGTCCAAATCCTGGGAACTTTCTATTTCCTAGATGTCGGTCCTCACAAAAAGTTTCCTCTCGCTTCTGAGTCAGTTGTTTAAGGTTCCGAAGCTTGGATTCCTAAATTGTATTTAATATAGGTCCTCTCCTAGGGGTAAAGGCTTTAATGGTGATTTAATTATCCTATGTAGGCCTCCTTAGAAGATTGTGCCCTAATTTCATATAAAAGGAAGTTTTCTCCTCTCATTTTCTCTAAGTGATATTGGGAAAGAAAAAGTCTTCTAACCATCATCAAGTAGACTAAGTCTTCCAAGTGCAAAGATTTCAAGCATCCATTGTTCTACATGTGCTCAAGCAATTGAAGGTGTTCAATTATTCTTCTCAAGCAGTCAAGTTCTCTATTGAAGATCAAGGGTTCAAGCTCTCAAGCCTTTGAAGGAATTTGGTTCAAGCATTCAAGACTTATCCTCCAAACCCTAGATCTAGCCATGATGGTGGTGTGATCTTCCTTCAAGATCCTTTTTTCATCCTCAAGACTCTTTCATAATCCTTCTAAAGTGGATTTCAAGCATACAATCATGAAGGTTTATGGTTTTTAAAGTTTCATGCTTTCATACTCACATATTTGCATACATTTGAATTACATTAGCATATCTAATGAATATCATAGCTTCATTGTTAGATTCAATTCTACTACTTGCTAGCATTCTACACTTTATTGATTTCAAGGTTAATTCCTAAATCAAGGTTTGACCAAGGAAAACCCCTCCCCCACAACAAACAAACCTTTTTTCTTGCAGGTACAGGTTTGGGACTGTAGATCTGAGACCAGATCTGGATACCCTTTTCAATTTTCTTTCGGACAACGTGAACAGGGACACTTTTGGATCTATGCAAGACAAGGTTGGAATTTGTGGTATAGCATCAACCTTTTTCATAAGATGACATTGGAACGGAAAAATATTTATGGGTTTTGTTCGTCTCTACGTTTTGGTTTGGGATCAACTGTCAAATTTTCCAGAAATAGTCTATAGACCTCAAAAAATAGCAATCTTTGATCTGCAATTTTGTAAGGTTAGTTCTTCCTCCTATCCTTTTCAATTACTATCATTAAGCATATTTACTTAATCAATTTATAGAATTTAAGATACCCTTTCTTGTTCTCTTTCCAAATAGTTGATTCACTTGTGCATTAATCCTTCTACTTGGGTTGATCAAATTGGATATCCTATTTGTGTATTTGAGGGTGAAAGAAAGGAGCATCTTATCTTCCCTTAATCACAATTACACTATATAATAAATATTAAACTCAATTAAGTGTAAGATGTGAAATAGGGTTAAGGAATTCAACACACTATAACAATTAATCAATCAATCAAATCCCATTTCCAATCTTTATATTTTATCCTTAAACACCTCATTTCCCCTTCATTACATTTTGGTGAACCCACGATAGACAACTCCTTCTCTTTGGTGTTAGATTTACATCTTAGATTATAATTTGCATTTATACAAACACTTCTTGCATTTCATTCATTATGAAGTTCTTTTGTTGTATGGCTATTTTTCTCATTATGCTTATTTTAGCATCTCTTTATAGTACCTATGATGTCTATGAGAGTATTATCAACTTTATCATGTTTGTTAATCTTCATGTTTCACTTTCCTATGCTATTTTAAGATTGACCAACACTAGTCTCCCTACTTTCAAAACTTTAATTAAGGATTTGTGTAGTGGACTTATTGCTCTTTTGGATTATGTGAAGAATTTGGTAGATGATACTCCATTACCTAATCTTCCTAATCCTAATCCTAATCTTCCTAATCCTAATCTTAACCTTCCTAGTCCAATCATTTTTAATAATCCTAGTCCTATTCTTCCATGTTCCATCCCTAGTTCTTCTCATACTTTTGTTAAGGCTCAAACTATGGTACAAGATGAGGATGTTCAAGAATTTCTATATTTACCTTCTCCTTCTTATCCTATCCATGCTGATAATAAAGGGAAATCCAAAGAAACTTCTCCTAAAACCATTGTTCCACCTTATACAACATTCTATCATGAGCATCATAATCAATCCTCTCCCATAGATGCAATGCAAGATAGGTATAATACTGGATACACTATGGTAGATAAACAAGGTTATAAGGGTTTAGGGCTTGGTGTTAATGAACATGGCATTAAAAACCCGATCAATGTATCTTCTAAACATGATATGCATGGTATAGGTTATTCATCTTCTCAATTTCAAGTGGCTGAAATTAATTATCGTCCTCCCCTTGATATTCTTCTTCCAACACCTACCTTAGATCATCCTGATACTCCTCAAGATGTGGCTAAGAAAGTATATGTCTAGTTAATGAATTCCAAGAAAGAAAACTTTAAACCTATCCCAAAAAATGCTTTACATAAGTACAAATGTCCTTTCCATAATAGTAATAAACATTTACTTGCTGATTGTGTGCATTTCAAATTATATGTAAGAGATAGAGCTTCTCGTGGAATTATATCTTATTCTCAAGCGGTATTGCAATTTCTTCATAACTTTGACATAGGGCATTCCCCTCATTCTTCTCCAAATTAGATTATGTTTTTCCTCTTGTCTCTTACACAGGGGGGCAAGAGGTATTCTCCTCTAGTCTTATAGGATCCATTATTCTCTTAGCATGAATGTTGTTTTGAGTATAATTTGTTATTCTTTCTACAATTCTGTCCTTATCATTTCTACACTCATGATATTCTTTCTAGGACATCCGTTTTGGAGCGATATTTCTTATTTTTATAACTTTTTTGATATAATTTGATATATCCCTTGCCGTCATCTCTAGGGGGAAAGGTATTTTTTCCTTTTACCTCTATCTAAGGATCTACTTTCCTTAGCATAGTGGCATTTGTTTATGTAGAAAACATTATTTTCCTTATAAAGATCTATGTTTTGACCATTGATACACTCTTATTGGAGAGGTGATTGTCCTAGGTCATTACCTCTTCTTTATTTTGCAAAATTATGTTCTTTATAAACTCTTTCCCTTGCTTGTTGGTAAGAGTTTGTATCCTTCATTCCAATATTCCTCATTCTCTTCATTACAAGAGGGCTTGATGATTGAATCTTGGGTCCCTCTCACTTTTCGAAGATGACATTTTATCCTAAGCACTCCTCTATGGTAGGGCTCTTGTTGATAAGATCTCTTCCTTTTTGAGGATCCTTTTTCCATAAGTGATATATCCATTTCACGATTATCTATGTTCTTAGATGTAAGGGTCAAGGCTCTTCGCTACGAATATGGTATACATTGTTGTCAAGCTAGATATCTCCTTACCTTGTGAAGTAGGTATCCTCTTTTCTCTTCCTTATCCTGCCTAGTGGGTAGTCATGATAAGGAGGGGGGCATATATAGGGTCTCCCTTGTACTATATTTTACATTTATTTACATTTTGTAGCATGCTAAATCCTTGGAAGGTAACACATGTAAGTTGCTAAATCCTGAAGAGACACGCATTTTTTACTTTTATGTTTGCTAAATCCTTGGAAGGTAATGCACACAAGTTGCTAAATCTTAAAGAGATACACACCCTTTTTACTTTATGATATGCTAAATCCTCAAAAGGTAATGCACATAAGTTTCTAAATCCTGAATGGACACGCATTTTATATTCCATAGTGATACAAGAATGTGGATCTATGGGTATTTTAAAAAAGCCGTTAGAACACGCATTTACAATTACAAGCACAATTTATGGGTAAACCTGTTGGGGGATCTCCCTCCTTGGTGATTCATATTAAGGTGGTCATCTTACTAGGTGAGGTAATAACTTTCTATTTTCTCTCTTTTTCTTCCTTGTTAGTAGGATTAGATCATGAAGCTATGTTATCTATGGTGTTACTCTTGTCTTACTTATGTAGTCATGTATGTTCTCTATGATTAATCGCTCTTTATATTCTATATATTTATGTATGAATGTTGAGTTAGAATCCTATGTCTAAGGACTCATGTCTTTGACTTAGTAATATTCTACTTTGTTGCAATCAACCGGTATCTTTCTTCTAACTTTACCATGAGCACATTCAATTTTCATACTCCCGCTAAAGTGGGGGCTTAATGTATCATCTTAAAATGGAAGAATTTCCATTTTAAGAGTGTTTAGCCCTCCTTAGGGGATATATTTGATGTCCATCATGTCATCCTCCCATTTCTGCACCATCCCCCCTGATCTGCCTTTCTGTCCACCATTTTCTGACTTGATTTCTACATTCTAGGATAGAGACCTGTGTTTCTATGATTCAGGGATAGGTTCGACCTCCTCGAACAAGGTCAACCTCAACCATGACCTAGGAAAAGGTCAACCTCAGCCCTTTCCTAGGACAAGGCTGACCTCAACTCTATCCTAGGGTCCAAATCTTAGGAACTTTATGTTTCTCGGATGTCGGTCCTCACAAAAAGTTTCCTCCCGCTTCTGGGTCGACTGTTTTGGGTTCTGAAGCATGGATTCCTAAATTGTATTTAATATCAGTCCTCTCCTAGGGGTAAAGGCTTTGATGGTGATTTAATTATCCTATTTATGCCTCCTTAGAAGATTGGGCCCTAATTTCATATAAAAGGAAGTTTTCTCCTCTCATTTTCTCTAAGTGATATTGGGAAAGAAAAAGTCTTCTAACCATCATCAGGCAAACTAAGTCTTCCAAGTGCAAAGAGTTCAAGAATCCATTGTTCTACATGTTCTCAAGAAATTGAAGGTGTTCAAGTCTTCTTCTCAAGCATTCAAGTTCTCCATTGAAGATCAAGGATTCAAGCTCTCAAGCCATTGAAGGAATTTGGTTCAAGCATTCAAGATTTATCCTCCAAACCCTAGATCTAGCCATGATGGTGGTGTGATCTTCCTTCAAGATCCTTTTTACACCCTCAAGACTCTTTCATCAACCTTTTAAGGTGGATTTCAAGCATACAATCATGAAGGTTTATGGTTTTTAAAGTTCCATGCTTTCGTACTCACATATTTGTATACATTTGAATTACATTAGCATATCTATTAAATATCATAGCTTCATTGTTACATTCAATTCTACTACTTGCTAGCATTCTATACTTTATTGATTTCAAGGTTAATTCATAAATTGGGGTTTGACCAAGGCAAACCCCTCCCCCACAACAAAAAAACTTTTTTCTTGCAGGTATAGGTTCGGGACTGTAGATCTGAGACCAGATCTGGATACCCTTTTCAGTTTTCTTTTGGACAGCGTGAACAGGGACACTTTCAGATCTATGTAGGATATGGTTTGCATTTGTGGTATAGGTTCAACCTTTTTCATAAGACGACATCAGAATGGAAAAATATTTTTGGGTTTTGTTTGTCTCTGTGTTTTGGTTCGGGATCAACTGTCAGATTTTCCAAAAATAGTCTACAGACCTCAGAAAATAGCAATCTTTGATCTGAAATTTTGTAAGGATAGTTCTTCCTCCTATCCTTTTCAATTACTGTCGTTAAGCATATTTACTTAATCAATTTACAGAATTTAAGATCCCCTTTCTTGTTCTCTTTCCAAATAGTTGATTCACTTGTGCATTAATCCTTCTACTTGGGTTGATGAAATTGGATCTCCTATTTGTTTATTTGAGGGTGAAAGAAAGGAGCATATTATCTTCCCTTAATCACAATTACAATATACAATCAATATTAAACTCAATTAAGTGTAAGATGTGAAATAGGGTTAAGGAATTCAACACACTATAACAATTAATCAATCAATCAATCCCCCTTTCCAATCTTTATATTTTATCCTTAAACACCCCATTTCACCTTCGTTACACTTATACAAAAAGTTTACAATGCCTTCAAAAATTATATACAAGTGTACCTTTTATGTACTGATGTATCTTTCTGTATCCGTTCATACTTCCTTACCAACTTATATACTAACTTCCCCCTTGTTTTTGTCATTGATTTCAGGTGGGGTTAAGTTGTACTTATCCAAAAATTGTTTATGAAGCTCCAGGGTTGAATCAAATGTAGTATCCTAGCTTTCCTTTGCACTCTTCATAACTTCCAGTTTTATTTCTAGCTCGGCAGCTAGACTTACTAAACTTTCTGCAGTCGATAGATTTGCACTGCTCTGTGATAACTCTTTTGCTTTTGAAAGTTCCTTCTGTATTACCTCCAAGTGAGGCAATAGACTTGTCTGAATAGTTATCAGTTTGGCCCTTATTCAACCATCTTCAGCCATAAGCTCGGCTATTCTCCTTTGTGCATTTATCAACTTATTAAGATGTAAAGAACTAGAAGTAGTATCTTTATCTAAAGTAGTACCAGTTGATCTTAAATCTAACTGTAGCTTCTCAACAAGCTGTAGATTATCCTTTGTGAAAAATTCAACATCACATAATTTCCTATACAAAGAATAAACATTGGCTGTAACTTTCTCTAAAGTTTGTACAAGAATAGAAAGTTCAAAACTATCTAAAACTGTCTTCACAACCTCTAAAATAGGTGGATTATATGAATTTACCTCTTATTTAGTTGTTTGCTGTTGCCCTTCACTTTGCTGATTATTGACAACTTTAATTTTCTCACCAGATGCTGTGGACTTTCCTTCTTCAGTATCAGTTTCCTTAATAGGCGAATCAGTGTCTTTTCCACTCAGCATCTGTTGCTCCTTAGCATTCAAATTGCTTGGATCATCAACTATATAATTCATAGGACTTTCTGCAGTCAGATCAAAAAAATTTGTTGCATCCAATGCATCTCTGGTATTGTCCTATTCTATTGCAATTTGATCTTTAAGTATCTATGGTTCAGGGGTAGTCTTTACTTCAACTTCTTTTACTTGTTGCTTAGATGTCCCTTCACCAGATTTCTTATCTTTTGGAATGGCCAATCCAAAAATCTCTTTCGAGATCCTTGTGCTTTGCTATACTAAACCTTCTATATCATTCTTCAGAACAACATAGCCTTTAAGTTTAGGAACAAACCTACTCTTATAATCCTTAATGAATTTGGTTTGTTGTTTGGAAGTTAACTTAGGTATTATCTTGGCTAGAGTTCCTTCCCTGATCTGTCTTTCAGTGGCAAGTGCAAATTCCCATTTGCCCGACAGAAAATCATAAAGTTCATCAGGCACATAATTTCCTATCTCTGTAGGAGTTAATTTGAAAGTACTCATCATGTCCAAGAGTGCTTCCTGAACTTTGTGCCTATCTGCTATTTTCAACTTTTCATATTTATTGAACTTAAACATTGCTAACCCTGTTGAATTCCTCAAAGTGTCACATACCTCATCAATACTTGTTGGTTTCTTTAATTGTGCTGTAGGTATGTTTTTGGGTTCATCATTTTCTATCATCTCCTCATCACTATCTAGCCCCAAATCTAATTTCCTTCTTGGTCTCTTTGCTGGCTTACTCGAGTTAGCCTTAGGAGCAACATTTGCTTCCTTTCCAAAACTACTTTCTGCAACTTTCCTCTTACAATATAATTTTTTTTGCACTTGTACTGGGGAAGTAACAATAGATGCTATAGTCCTCGGATGATTTTCTACAGGAGGTGTGATCTTGGGTTTAGCTTTGCTTGGCTTGGTTACTATGACAATAGATGGTCTCTTTCCCTTAGCTTTCTTAGTAACCTCTTCTGATGCACTGACTTCCTCCTCCGTAGATATATCCTCACCTTGTCTAGTGGTCAGGCCTAGAGGTACATCCTTAGGTTCTTCATCACTACCTAAGCCAACCATTTTATTCAAATTTGTCACAATCTTCTTTCTTTTCCTCTCCATAGTTCCCTCATTCAAACTTCTAGAAATCTTAGCCTTTGCTTCATCAAAATTTCCAAATCTCTCTACTGTTGTGTCAATTGCCTCGGCTAGGAGTGCAGCGAGTGCAGCTGATGCTTCATCAACATTGATTTCATATGGAAATGGCTCTAAGCATGTTATCCTAGGAGTCACTACCTTGATATAAGTATTATCTGTATCAACTAGAAAATAAATTTCCTCATAGTGCTTCTCCACTAGTGACTTAGGAATCCTAGTCCTTAATCTCATTCTCTTCTTGAATTCTAAAAAATAGCTTCCCATTATGCTATTGAAGTTACTCCCTAGTTTCTCTATACATTCACTAATCTGGATTGTAATGGGTCTATCCTTTTTTCCAAACAATATTTCCCAGTGGAGGAAATGTATCCTGAATGTAGAAAAATATACATGCTAGTAAAGAACCAAACTTACATGACAAGCTCTTAGCCTTTCTAATTGATGCAAGGTTCTCGGCTAATTGTGTCTGCTGTAGCTCGGCAAGATCATATGTATGATTCTTCTTGACAATTTTCCATGCCTGATCAACTGTTGTACAGGGAACACTATCCAATCTGCTGGACTGATAGAACTTGTGTGCAATTACCCTTACTCCAAAGTGAAGTTCTAGATCAATAATTGTAGAGATAGTCATACCTCTGTTGTTCCATATTGCTCCTATGTTCAATGTAATTTCCTCTTTTTTGTTATCCCTCATGGTCCATTTTCTATTCACTTTCAGATATCCAGTCACTCGATGAATCATGTTTCTGGAGATCTTGACTGGTCCATTATCCAACCACATGCACATGTCATGAACTCAGCTAAGGATAACCTTAATCCATTCATCTTTGAAACCTTGGGGAAAATCTAGGGTATGAGTTAACCCTTTGTCAGCTAGATGTTTGAATTCTACCTTAAGAACTCCATTTACACACAATTTGCTGTAGGATTTCCTCAATTCATTATCTCCTACTTCTCCAATCTTAACCATATAACATGATCAAAAATCATGGATCATGAGTACCTTGGGTGGAATGGATGAGAGGGCTCCTATTAAATCGCTTTGAATCTCACTTTCAGGAACAGCTCAAAAGTTGATAGGTTCACATTCATCACTCTGTATTAACTGAATTAGTTTTGGTTCTACCTCCATACTCTTAGTTGGAGCTAAAGAACTTGTGGCCATGATCTTTGAAATTAGGGTTTGAGAGATGAAAAATAGAGTACCTCAGCAAGTAATGCTTTGCACTATTCACTGTTCACCTTAAGATTTCCGACGGCACGTTGATGAAATCTTCGTTGCTAACTCTGTTAAGATCAATTCTGCAAATCACTTCAATCACTCTGTAAATAGTAAAATTGCAAGGTAAAAATGAGATGTCAACTGTTCATCCTTTATAAGCTTTGAAAGGTCAAGGTAGGTGAGCATTGAATGTTCTTCCCATTTGGTTAGTGTAAGCCAGCTATGCTCAGCTCTAACACAACTTGCATCCCACTTGACTCACTAAACTCAGCACTCACTAAAGAACTCAGCTTTAGTGTCCATGATTGATGCTCGACACCTATAGTACAATTTTCTCATCTCGACATTTTGTCTTCAAAATATGTCCTATTGCATCTTAACATATGCAAATATGGACTTCTATACATTTCATGTTAGGAACTGATGTGATATAAGAGTTTTAAAATACAGTGCCTTACATACCTCTTTTACTTAGTTGGAGATGATGTGATCACCTGATCCATTGGATTGGGTGACCTTGGCTTCATTAGCTTCACTTTTGCATGGTTCAGACTTCTTAACCCATGTCTTGCTCATCTGTGCTCTAATTTGTTCAACAGTGGGTGTAGGTACTCTAGTCTTACAATCTTTTCTTGTATGTCCAATTTTCAGACAACTATGACAAACTAGGCTTCCATTCATCCATTTTTTAGACTTTCCTTTGAAATTTGTCCTTATACAGTTTTCTGGAACATGTCCATACTCACCATAGTAATGACAACTATGCCATGTGTTGTAATCCCAATTGTAAGTAGTGCCTTTTCTTGGTGAATTCTCTTGTACCTTTGATAACCATTTCTGTTTACCTGTAGATCTGCAATCTTGTGCTCTATGACCATATTTGTAACAATTATAGCAATTACCATTGAGTCTATGTGTTTTTCTTTCCTTTGTATTACATTCATGCGCTTGGTGTCCAAATTTATTACATTTAAAGAAATAACCATTAAAGTTAGTTTTCGGATTGGACTTACCATTCTTCCTTCTGCAAATGTTTGTTGTATGACCTAGTTTTCCACAATGGTGACAAATAGGTTTCTTGTTTCTCAGCTTTGCATTCTTTCTTTCACCTGTCTTAGATGATTCTCCATCTTCAGTGGTTGTATGTTGTTCAATGTGACCTAATCCAGAAGAATCTTTAGGTCTTCTTGATGCTTCCACCAGTTGTTCAAAGTAGCTCATAGCTGCACTTGGATCATTCACTCTGTTATTAAGTTCTTTCTCAGATCTCAATTCATCTTTCAATTGATTGTTCTCAGATCTAAGATTTACAATCTCCAAATCTTTCCTATTGATCTCCTGATTCACAAGTAGTAGTTTATTTTCCATGTCTACTTGATTGACTGTCAATATTTGCACATCATGTGTTCTTTCATCAATTCTGGTAGTCATCATTATTTTGTCTTCTTCTTCCATAGCCTTGTCATCTTCGGCTTTATTTTTCTGTTCAACAACTTCACACATTCTTAATGATTGAGCTTCTTGTTCCTTTTTCAAAATTTTGACTTCTTCACATAGTGCACTGTTCTTTTCTAGTAGATCTTCTATTGTTGCATCGCTCTCAGTAGAATCTCCATTCTAAAATAGATTTGTGGTGTCCTCTTCTTGATAATGAGTGTCATTCATTAGTTTGGCCAAATCTTTTCTTGCAGTCAAGGACTTCTTTAATTCTTGTCTTGTAGTCTCAAGCTGTTGGAGGGCTAGCTGAATATCAATCTTTTGATTCTCAATGACTTTACCCATCTTGTATATCTCCATCTCAAGATCTGTATTCTCAAGCTGATTATGACCCTTTTTGAAAACTGAGCTCTGATACCATTTGTTGGAAATACAATAATGGGAAAGCAAGATACTGAGAGGGGGGGAGTGAATTAGATCTTTAAAATTAAACACTTAAGACAAAACTGATCCACATTCATACATATATGAATCTAATGTAATCTCAGATAACATCCACACAATTAAATAAATAACTCATAACACAATAACTTGGCAACCTAGAAATCCAAATAGGTAAAACTAGGGTGGGGATGACACCCACAAAATTCTCCACTACTGCAATAATAAAGTGTACCTGTTAAGGTTACAAATGTTGATTACAAAATGTAATCTACCCTGTTAGAGGTCTGCCCGGTTAAGAGCTTCAGATCATTACAATCCACCTAGTTAAAGGATTTAAACTTACAATGAAGTAAGAACTCTGTTAAGAGATAAAGAAAGTCCTACTGAAACCACTTTGTTAAGAAATTTTCACCTGATACAATGATTAAAAGTCTCAAGTATTGATCCTTTGATATGCACTCTGATGCTAATGACTGATCTCCTCTTTTCAGTACCTTCTATGATGTCATAATCTGATATTTCTATTCTCTGTTATTCACTATGTTAATACTCTACTTGATCTCTACTTCTGAACAAAAATAACCCTCTGTGCATTTCACTTCAAAATGCAGTCACTTAGATAATTGATCTACTGTCTCTCACACACAAAAATAGGGTTTTGAAGCAATCTAATATACCTATACAAATCTGATAGCGAGATCTAGATCAACAATCAAGATCCAATATCCATACCATGATGGTAAAACAATTAAATTTTTACAATGAGTCATGCATAGGATAAAAAAATTAAATGCATAACTAACTTAGTAGAAGAATATTAAATACATACATAAGTCAGCTCAAAAATCTTATACAAGTTGGCCGGATCACTAATCCTTGAAGTTTGTATCATTGCATACATGTATACAAAACCTATTCTGCTTGACATTTAACATCCCTATCTCTACTCAGCTCGGCAATGTAACTTGGCTCGGCAAACTGAAAACTACTCGACAATGTTGCTCGGCCTTGCATAGTTTTAGCTCATCCACAGTGATAGCCAACTAAAACTGCCTAATTGAATGACTAAGTGTTGGTCACTAATCATCAAAAGAACTTAGAGATTAACATCCCAATTAGTACTCAAGGCAATATCAAGAACATCATCAACCCTTGAATCTGAGGCAACACTAATGCTTTCATCATCTGATAGGTCAAAATCAATCTTATTGCACAACCAAGTAATGCAAAAGCACAATGAGAATCAAAAACACACATGTGAAATTCAAACCCTACTAATTGATATTCTCTATCAAATTCAATGTGTTTTAGGTGTGATGGTTCAGAGCTATCCCTCCCTGAATATCTGAGATACTCACAAGTAAAAAACTCTAAAATTTGTTCACTATGAAGTAAACCACTATCATCATCTTCACCCTCTTCTGATAAGTTGTCACCATCAACATTTTCACTCATCCAATCATCTTCTTCTTGCTGACTACACATGTCCTCTGCCTCATGTTGTGAAAGAGCATCACTTTCATGATTACAAGAGAGAGCATCCACACTAGATACATCTCCTTCATAAGTTCTATCATTCTCAATAAGAACACACTAGATACAACCTCAAGTGTATCTTCAAGTTCAAGATCTACAACATTAGTTATCCAATGCCTAATATGCACATAACATTCTTCCCTCAAGGAGGTTGGCCAATGTGTTGATTCAAGGAAACAAAGTTCCAAAAAAAAAACCAATAAAAATAGACTCTAAAAACTCAGTACCCCCTGGAAGCTCATCATATGCACCAAACCTTTCATAAAATAAATGTATAATTGATAGATCTCTTCTCCTTCACACCTTTATTCTTATCAACAATATGCAATCCTATTGGATGCCTTGTTCTAACAATGCAAGCTCCTCCTCAAGATTGGCTATTTTTATTAATACAATACTTCTATATGATTTTTCCAACTGCAACTTAAAACTTGAATTATGCAAACCTCTATCCACACCTTATTCCTTGTCTTAGTGCTTGAATCACTACATAAGCAAACATTTACATCCTTGAAAAGTAAAATACTTGGATGTGTTGTAGCAGCTACAAGATAATGACATAAATTCACCTCCAAATCACCTTTTAAAACTTGGTAGAGTCACCACCTCCTTGCAGAGGAAAAGATCTGAATCAGTTGAGAGCTCTTTCCCAACTGTGATCCTCTTAAAAAAAAAAATTCACAACACACCCCAATAAATGGTCTTTTATGATTCCTCTCTTGACTATGCTCGTAGTCACATGAGTCCAAACATCTGTTGCCTCTATCACTGTAGGTCCGCCTCTTCCTTGTAGTCTTTCATCAAACATGCACACTGGTGCAAATCAGAGAACTCAAAGTCACCACTCACCACGTGTGAGATAGTATTTTTATCACTTTCAAAACTAGGACTTTCAGACACTTTGCAATGACAAACAAGAAGAAAAGACTCACTCTTATAATTATGAGAAATATCTCTTTGAAAACCATGACTCTATAACTAGAATCTGGGATTGACTTAGCAAGGCAAGGAAATAGCTTAGCTACACTTACTAATACATTTTGATTTTTTTTCCCCAGTAGGGTCACCATCTTGTTGGTGTTTGAAAACATTTATGGTATCTAAAGCCACCAATATACCTTGAGATTGATGTTAGGAGTGGTTAGCTCCAAGTATGGAAGCTTTGCAAGACAACTGGACCAACTATAGGGACAAGATTTCCTTCTACACTTATGGCTCTATTAAACCAAGGCGGGTACACCTAATCTAGATTTATATAACTTTCACTAGTCCTCACATACTTTTGGATTTAACAACAAATCTATGATAAGAAAGTGCTAAATCCTAACCATACATTCGTTGAATCTCAATTACCATAGGGGACAATAAACAACAACCTCAAACAATAGGGATTTGAATATGGGTTTGATGTATAAAGATGCATGCTATAGCCCAACACCTATCAAACAAGTATCTCAACAAAATTTACTAATCCTTGATTAGTTTCTTATCCATTGGGAAGATCTCAAATAAAAAAAGAGAAACATGAGCCAACTACTGTCAAGGATTCAAAGACATAATCACAATCACTCCAAACCAACCACTACTTATAAGATCCTTTTGTAGACAAATAAAAATGAGTTTATGCACTATCCAAAGTATGTTTCACTTGATCCTAGATCAAGAATTGTGAAATAAAACAAACACATAGGTAACCCTATGCAATGAATCATAAAACCAAAAACTCATAAGATTGACACCAAGGAGAGACCTGTAACTAGAATAATTGTATTAATTATGATGAATCATGTACATGCTCTAATCTGATCTAAAATTTACCACTTCAATAATATGCTAAAAATTACAAGAACTTTCTATTCAATCTCCATACAACATGATATAGTCTGCTATATTCTCTTGGACCAAGCTTGGAAACCCAAACTTTTGAACACTTACAACAGAGAGAGAAAAGGCATAAGTAAGAAGATGAAAACCCTAGGATAGAGTTTCAAAAGACACCTATTAAGTCATAAGTGAAATCCTATCTCATTGAACATGATCTTTCTTCAATAGATCACCTAAAAGATATGTAATGATGATTCACTTGCCAAAATACAAGCAAAGGTTCAACTACATTAATGCAAAGTACACCTAAGAATGATAGAAGACATCTAAAATTAGAAAGAGATCAGAGATCCATAAAAACACAATGCTGCAATAAATGCATTTCAGATCCACAGAAACATTCCTATTCATTGAACGACACCATTAAGATTGATCACATCCCAAGACAACCTCGAGCCATTCTCTTGTGAGTGTGAGAACACACCATTTCACTGAAAACATGCAGAGAAAGATTTAAAATTTAAAAACTAACTACAATGGCTACTTCTTTGGCACCAAATGCGATCAACGAACAAGATCATGACCCTTTTGAAACTTTAAAATGTGACCGTCAATGTACCTTAAGTTATTAGGTCACCAAGAAAAAAGAGAGTTAATTTTGCCCAGTCAAACCTCATTGACATCCACGTGGAACCATCCCACTGACCCTCGAAACAACATGTTTACTTTATCTCATGTAGGCCCCACCTTCTTACCTTGTCACTGCCTGGGACACATGTCACCCAATTCGTGACCATGCAATTCTTAACATCCTTGCAACTTTCCTTCACATGATAGTGCATCGTCATTGGATCTCAATCTGGCCTTCATGATCATCTTCCATCTATCGCCACATGTCACCCACTAATTTGATCCACCTTTTGGTCTATTCAAACATCTACTGACCTGTGCTATGTCATACCATCTCATTCGCTAGAACCTCACTGTGTATCTAGCCAACCTGGCCTGCCACCTGTCATACCTACCACATGTCACCTCTATGTTACCACACGATCTAACTGGGCCTATGCTAACTCGGACTATGTGATAGTACCTTGCTTCCATCTATCATCCTTGTCAATGTCACCATTTGAGAATCTCTAATATAGGCCCACCAAAATTTATCTATCTGCCCACCAGCTGGCAACCACTTAACTGCAACATTTCACAACCCACCGGCCAAAATGGCACTTTCCTTTCAGCACTTAACTACTACAGACTGGGATATAAAAGCATTAAGGTTCCCTGACACATAAGAAATGTGGGATAAGTGACCAAAAGCAACTGCAACACAAAATAGACCAGCGAAGACATAGAGACAAAAGCGACTGGTTTGAGTCCATAGAAGAAACCAAAATGAGACAAGACAAGGCCATGAAACTCCTTTGCAACCATTTCATGCGAAGAGAGGACTGGAAACACTCTGCAAACTCAGAAAAAATGCATGGAAGTCGAAGTTTCATTTTTAGTCCTAACATATTATATACAAATTAGATAAAAATAATCACTTTAAGGAAGTCCTCACAAAAATATAGGTAGAATAGTCATATGGAGAAAGTTAAGACAACAATTGTGTAGAATAGTCATATTTATTAGTTAATTGATAAATATGGTCAAATGCCAAGAATGGTAGATAAATGTTTAAATACATTATTATAATGAATTTAATATTTTATATAAATAATTTATATATTGACTATGATATGTTGAATGTTTATAGTAAGTCATTTGTTGATTTGATTTTTTTTTTTAACTTTATAAATTTTATAATGTTTTTGATTAAGGTTAAAATAGTTTTTGAAGGGAACATTAACACTGTACAACAAGAAGCTAAAGATAGGCAGAATACAAAACTACAAAAAATGAGACATACAGCAAAAAGCAATAGCTAGGGGTATAAGATAGGAACTATAAGAACCCTCCAGCATTAGAACCCGTCAAAAGATGAAACCTAGACAAAATGAGAACAACCATAGAGCACAATCAACTCTATTTTACCATTTTGGTTGAGTCAGCCATCACATTCTGATACTTTTCGATGGCCTCCCTGACATCTTTAATTTCCTTTGAGCCACCCATTTTCACCTTTTTGGCACTTGCCCTAGTACGAGTTCCTGGGCCGGCAACGCTTGCATCAATAACAGTATCATCATCCATTGTAATAGGAGAAGAGTTCTCATCCAGCACTGCAAGAAGTGCCTTTAAATTGCTGTCAGTCACCTTCATGCCTTCATAGTTGTTCTTCATTAAATGGCTGGGAGTATTTTCAATACTCTGAAGGTGACCCTCTATTGTACGCTAGCAGAAATTGAGCACTACATTAATTCTAAGTTCTAGCTTCTCCAACAGTCTTTTTTCCATTTCTTCTTCTTCACTTTCCTTATTCTTAGTACCCTTATTCACAGGTTTAGCTAGAAGGATAGAAATTTTATTAACTCTATCTTGGAGGTCATCATACCTACCATTGATATTTCTAATTTCATCTAGGAGCCAAGAGTTCAGCTGAATGTCCATCTCTGCCCTCTCTTTGACTACCTGCATAAACCTATAAGGTTCTTGAATTTTTTCTATCTCATTATCTTTGCTGCCACCTTCTTTCTCATTATCTTTCTTGTTATTTCCTTCTTCTTTATTTCCACCTTCTTTTTTTGAAATCTCCCTAGACTACTTTCTCTCATTAGACTCAGACTTAGCATAATTTGCCAGGATGGGAGTGGTGTCAGGATCAACCTTCTTTGTATTTGACTCATTCTTTTTCTCAGGGGGCTTAGTTCTCACCTCAGCTTCCTCCAACATTATGTTGCCTTGCAGACCTTCTGTATCCTTGTCTTCAAAACTACCGTTGCTCCCAATTTCCATATCCTCAAAGGAGCCTGTAGTTTCCACCTCAAGGGATTCAGTATCCTCCCCTGTTTCCATACCAATTTCCTCTGAGATAAACTTAGCCGCCTCACCCTTACCACCTTGATCTCCCTTCTCCTTAGTCTCAGATTCGTTTTCCATGTTCATTCCTTCCTCCTCTGTGAGGATCTTAGTAGGGTCATCCCCTAAATTACTCATTTTCCCCTTTCTCTTTTTACCTAGCGTATTGCTGTCACTCGCCATAGGTATTTTGCCTTTCTTTCCCATGTTCGAGCCTTCAGCCTCAGAGTTACGCTACAACTTAAACTTCACATACTCATATATCAATAGAATAAGCCCATCATGGAGAATAGGCTTGTCGGCATTCTTTCTGTGTTCCATTATACTGTTACCCAAAGATTTGGGAAGAAAATAGGGAAAATAAATTTTCCTATTGTATCTGAAATGATTAACCAGCATGAAGTGAAAATTATAAACCCTAGTGTACCGACCCTCTAGGGTAAAATATTGCATTAAATCTTTAACCAATTTTTCCCAAAAAAGTTTCATATGCCAACGCAAAACATAATTGCCCTTCTATTTAACAAGTAAATATTTTTCCTCCTGGGTCTTAGGGTACATTCTGGCAACATTGTTTTCCATAACCCCACTTCTAAAATATTTCAGACCAGACATTTTTAGACCCATAATTTTAGAGATGATTTTCTCAGAGACTAGGAAAGTCTTACCATAGATAGTCACTTTACCATTGTGCCAGTTGTCCGTGAACTCCTTTGAGATATCCTGATCATAACCATGGAGTTTCTCCATATAGTCTGTGACCCTGCCTTCCTTGAGTCTCTTCCAGACCTCGGCCTCTTTTCTCCATTTGCAGACAGAGGGTTCTTCCCGTTTCAATTTTTCACCCATTTTAGCAATCACCCAGAAAGCAGAGATTTGCACAGAAAGAGTATGTTGAAAGCTATGCAAGTGATTAATGAGGAAATGCCACCTTTTAAAATAAATGAAATCATTAATCTCATAAGTGTTATAATTAATGCACTTGTTGTCATGCGTGCAAGGTTAAAAAATGAGGCAATTCTAATTACTATCTTTACTTGTCATCATCAAGAGTAATATTTCCAGGTTTGTTGTGGATTTGATCATACGTCGACAGATTTAGGATATCATTTTTTAATCCTTTGGTTTCCTTTCCAGTCTCTAACATCAACACTTAAGGCACCTTCATTCGCTAGGCTATCAGCCATGCAGTTCACCTCTTTGAATGCGTGGCTATCGTGTGTGGTCTCAAACCCTACTAACAACCTTTTTATTTGATCAATGATATGACCAGTATTCCAAGAGGGAGGATAAATACTATTGATGTAATTGATTGTGTTCATCGAGTCTCCTTCCAACCAAAGTTTAGAACAATTATAATTTTTAGCTAATTTACAAGCATAGAGGGATACCATAGCTTCTACCATATGACTAGTTTGAACACCAATAGGGATTACAGCAGCAACAATACATCTTCCTTCAACATTTCTAAAAATACACCCACATCCAGCAATGCCAAGATTCCCTTTAGCTTCTCCATCAAAATTCACCTTATGCCATCTAGGAGGAGGGGAGTTCCAGACAATAGTCTCATGGGAAGAAGGAGAGGGTTTTAGCTTATAATCAAAATTCCAGTGTTCAATAATATTTTTATTGGGGTTCCCTTCCAACAGTTTCAGTTTAAGGTCACAAGCAGTTTTAGTATTTTCAATAATGCTGCTAATAATTTTGGCTCCAATCAGGAAGGGTGTAGAGGTGATGTTTCTGAATATCCTATCATTTCTTTCTTTCCATATCCTCTATATGACATGAGGGGTAGTAAAGTTCCACATGATTTTTCCCAAATGGTTAGGTGTGGGAGATCTCCATTGATTCAGAAAGTCAATAATAGTATTAGGGAACACCCAGTTAACTTTCGAGTGCTGCAACACAACCCTCCAAACATCACTAGAGAATTGACAATGAAGAAGAAGGTGAGAAGGTGACTCAACATCTTTCATACAAAGGTAACATCTGTTAGGTATCATTCAACCTCTTTTTGTCAGGTTCTCAGTAGTGAGGATTTTTTCCTGAATAAAAAGCTAGAAAAAAGTTAATTTTGGGAATTAGGGAAGGGTTCCAAACCTTAGCCCAGTAGGGCTCATCACCAAGGGGGGAGATCATCGAATAAGCCGAAGCCACAGAGAATTTACCATTAGAGTTAGGGGCCCAAACAAGTTCATCTTCATAGTTATTTATAATAACCCAGGGGGCAAGATCCAGGTTAATAGGAGACAAAGAGGGTCAATGGTACTCAAGTTGATCCATTTGTTTTCTTTCCAATAATCTACAAATTTACACCCTACTCTGAGAGTGCAGATCTCTGCAAACTAAGCCATACCTAGGTACTAGATGAGAGGTTTCTCCTTAAACCAAGGGTCCTCCCAGAAGTTGATTGTCTTCCCATTACCCACTTTCCGCCTAGCTCCTTTAGTTGCAAGATGCCTAGCTTTCAAGATGATGTTCCAAATCACCGAACCTTGAACGACGTTAGAAGAGGATAAAAAGGAATCAATAGTGGGTGTGGTAAAAAGATATTTTGACTTAAGGATTTTATTCCATCATTTTTCTTCTCCAAAAGTTCTTCAGCATTGCTTAGCTAGGAGAGCAATATTAATGTCCCTAATTTTTCTGATACCAAGGCCCCAATGTTTAATAGGCTGACACACTTTCTCCCAAGCCACCAGGTGGATTCTATTTTTCTCTTGTGTACCAGTCAACAAGAATCTTTTATGTATCTTCTCAATAATATCTACATATTTGGAAGGGAATTTGAAGAGGCTTAATGCATAAGCTGGGAGATTTTGGAGGGAGCTCTTGAGTAGCAGAACTTTCCTAGCATTGCTGAGGAGGGAACCTTTCCATCTAGCAAGTTTATTGTTGAACTTATCCACAATAGCATTACAGAAAGACTCTGGAGGTTTCAGACCCAAAGGGAGGCTGAGATAGCTGGAAGGGAAGTTAGCAATGGAACAACCAAGAATAGCCGCCATTCTTTGTTGACACTCAGGGGGATTGTTAACAAAGAAGAAGGAACTTTTATCCCAATTAATAAGCTGACCAGTAGCTGAGGAGTAAGTATCAAGAGCCTTCTTGATAGCTTTTGCCTCTTTAATAGAGGAGGATCCCATAAGAACTCTATCGTCCACAAACTGCTCATGGGAACTAGGAGGACAAAAGGATGAGGGGAGAAGCCCCTGAACCGAACCCTCTAGGATCCCTTTAGAAAACATACGACCCAGGCTTTCAGCCATGACAGCAAAGAGGATGGGAGAAATAGGGTCCCCTTGGTGAATACCTCTAGAGGGGAAAAATAGATTAGAAGATGAACCATTCACCATCATTGAAATGGAAGGAGAAGCAATAAGTTACTAAATAAGGCCCACCACTTTTAGAGAGAAGCCAAAGGTAGAAATAACTTTTCAAAGGAATTTCTAGTCCACTCTATCGTAAGCCTTTGAGAGGTCAACCTTCATTAGGAATCCATCCTTTTTTGAGACCTCAAGAGAGTGAATGTTCTCATGAACAGAAATGATAGAGTCCAGAATTTAACATCTTGGGACAAAACCATTTTACTAGGGGGAGATAATATCTAGAAGGATCTTTAGAATATGAGTCGTGAGGACCTTGGAGATGATCTTATAGAACGTATTACACAAGCTGATCGGTCTAAAGCTATCAGCATTATCCACCCCAGGTCTCTTAGGGATAAGGACAAAATAGTAGAGTTCACTTCCCTCAAGAGGGACCTAGAACCAAAGAATTCTTTCACAGCATCCAAAATGTCTTTCTCCACAATGTCCCTAAAAGACTTGAAAAAGAAAAGAGGGAACCCATTCGGACCAGGAGATTTTTCTCCTTCAAAGGAGAACACCGCATCCTTGATTTCTTTAGTTGATAGAATTTTACTCATCATTCTATTATCTTCTCTTGATATGATACTCAGAATCGAGTCTAGAAGTAGCAGTTGATTATCCTCTGATAGGTCAGGGTCAAATTTAAGGATAGAACCAAAATAACCTGATAATTCATTTTTGATTTCTTCCTCCTTGCTTAGCCTACCATGAGACCCATTTATATACTCAATCCTTTTAGCAGCCTTATATTTTTGGGCAGTAAGATGGAAGAGCCGGGTGTTCTTATCCCCTTCTTAGAGCCAAAGAGCTCTAGAATGTTGTCTCTAAAACACCTCCTCCTTAGAAATAATGTTATGATAATCAACTTGGATTTTGTTTTCCTTAATTTTGTTCTCCACAGATAAGCCCTCCAAGTCAATATTTTTTTGGATCTCTTGGAAGTCAGCTTGGACCAAGCTTTTAATTTTAAAAATATCCCCAAACTCTTCTTTGTTCCAGACCTTAAATTTGTTCTTAATTCTTTTGAGTTTTTGAACAACTCTATACATAGCTATACCTTCCACTTGGACGTTCCACTAGTCAACAATATTTTTAGCTATGTTTGGGTGATGCATCCATATTTTCTCAAATCTAAAGGGGTAATTTCTCTTACCCAAAATAGGATTCCCCTGGATGGAGATAGGTGAGTGGTCTAAACCTATTTGGGGGAGAGAAGATAGAGAGCAATCATAGTGAAGAATCCAGTCCATAGAAAGCAGGGTCCTATCCAGACGAACTTGGATCAAATTTTCTCCAGTTCGTTTATTAGACCAGGTAAAGTTGATTTTAAATTATATGTTCTTTTTCAAACTTACTAATAAAATTTAATTGCTAACAATTATCATATTATACAGTAGTTAATGACATTGTTAGACACTTTAATTTAGAGAAGGATTGAAAGTCATCACCAAGAATTATTGCACTGCATGTCTTCTCATAATCCTTTATTATGAAGAGCAGTAGATTCTTACTATAATTGAATAGAGGTTATGTATATTAGAAATCATCTTTTACAAATTTCATGCATTTATCCATTCTATTTTGGAGATATTAGTTTAGATGATTATAGTTTTTTTCTATTATTTATTTATTTAATAATATCTTGAGCTTACATCTTTCTATAATTATTATATGTTAGTATATTTAGTTTATATTGCTTGAGTAAAATGTATAAATAAATAATTTTTCTATGAGATCTCTTTATTTTAAGATTGGTTATATGTAAGACTTTAAACAGCTTAGATTGAATTTTGTTAAAATTTTGAGATATATATTTACAACATATACATGTGAGTTGATAGAGGAGTTGGTAGAACTATTCACTCAAAAGTAAATGTAGCAGAGTTGAAATATAGAATAGTTATTTATACTGAAAAAAAAAATAGATTTGTTTTTTTAATTATGAATAGGACAGCTAGTCTCAAGATGCCTTAAGACACAAGGGCAAAGCACCAAAAGAAATGACATGTTTGAAGTTTGGCAAAGATTGAAGAAAAAGTCTTGTCTAATTACAACTTCAAGACATTTTAGATTAGTCATAAAATGTGTATGTGAGTTGATTAGAATTGAGGAGTGTCTATTTTTCATATAGGATTAAACTCGACATCATTATTTGTTGATTGTTTCTAGGTCAAGTATATTAACTAGTAAATTAAAGATCATTTGACAAAACATTTTAATTTTGAAAATGAATGATACATAAATGTTGACTCATCACAACATATATACATGTATGTGTCACAACTTATGTATGTGTGTGTGTGTGTATAAAATTGTTTACAAGATTTGAACTTGTAACCTCTTCTTCAAAAATACACATTCTCAAATACTAGACAAATTTAAATATACAAAAAGATATAAAATTTGAAATTCTCTGTAACTAAACCAAGGCAGATGTACAAATAGATATACTTTAATGTAAAAGAAACATGGACTAAAAGGACGCTCATTCTGCAAGCAGGCCCGGAGTAATTAAATGGAGAATGAGTTCAAATATCCAACTCAATGACTGCAAAGAGACAAATGTGGCGGATTTCGGATTGTCTAACTTTTGCCCTTTGGATGGAGCTACTTACATATCGACACTTGTGAGAGGAACCAGACAATATATAGATCCGAAGTAAATTTCCTTATATTTATTGATTATGAAATTTTATTATAGGGATAACCGACCACTGTGTTTCTTATGCGTGTTTGGTAGATATTACATTCGGTATCAATTGACAATAAAACAAAGTGATGTATATTGTTTTGGAGTTGTTCTTTTAGAAATTATTTCTTGACCTGAAATATATTATTTCAAAGCCATCAAAACGACGAAAGCACACATCGCTAATGGGTAAATAAAGAGACGAAGTGTTGTTGAGAAAACAAACGTGAAATAATTAATGATTGACTTTTTCTAATCAATGAGAGACAAGGGCATTCATATTGAAGGGTGATATAGAGAACACTATAGATCCGGCTAGGTTGTAGATGTGTTTGTTTTCACTTCTTTTAAAGTTGAATAAAAGAAAAATCATATCAATCATTCATATAAAAATTCATAAATTTCATATATTACACATATTAAATTTCTAATCAATACATTCTTCAAAATTTTATGTCTTTTTTTACTAATTTTAATTTTTAGAAATATTTATATGGAGGACTAAAATGATGTTGCTGGTGGTTGGGAGCGCAACCCGGTGGAGCAACTTCCTGAGGGCTGGGGTGAATCGGATGTTCTTCACCTTGATGTAATGGAGGAAGAGACTTCTTCTTCCTGCCTATTTCTATATCCTAGGGGATGATTTTTGATGTTGGTGAGCGCTGGAGAAACAAAGAAATAGTTACAGGGGAGCATGTAGCCCCTATCTGTATTCTGCCAGCCATTTTTATATGACATGAGCTAGTAGTTTTTGTATCGGGGCAATGAATCAGAGTTTTCTTTCTAGTTCTTTCTCTGAGGAGCCGCCTGAACTAGTTAATAAAATATAAAAAATATAAGTGCTCTGTCACTTTTTGATTAAAAAAACAAATTTACCTTGCACTAATCTAGTACTCTCTATTATTAATCATCCTATTGTTATCCACTAGATAGTAATGAGTTATAGTCCCTCATCACAAGTTGTATTCTAAGAGATTTAGTTTTTGGTCAATTTTCTAGGATTTGTAAAGCTTGAGATTTAAGATCTAACAAGAAGTTCTCATGCATGAATGCATGCATTCATAAAGTAGAACTAAAATTATGCAGATGTTGTTCAATTATTTTTATTGGTGAAAACTACAAAGTCAAGTATGAGTAGGCCAAATAATACCATTTTGTACATAGGGTAATGCTTAATCGAAGGGTAAACTCACTTATGATGAAAGTTGTGTATTTTGTCCTCACATTGTATTTTGTCAAATCTTCTATAAAATTGTACAAAGTTCCTAAGTATCCAGATTAGATAGAGAGAATGATAGGTAGAAACAAATCATGCAAAATAAATCTAAAGGACAAACTACATGTTACTTAGAGAGTTTAAACTTGGGTAGAGATAAGAAAACATTGCACACAATTATTTTTGATGTATTAATCATGAGTGGTTAATCAAATAAAATTACATCAAATATTTCACTTGATAATAAGGCATAGGCCAATGCAATTTATCATGTGCACAGATCACTTCTTAATGTTTTCAATTCATAAGATTAGAATGGAGGAAATTTGGGCTCCCCACCTTTACCAACTATTAACACATAGAGCTTCATTGTTGGCCAACATGTCATTATCCAAGAAAAAAGAGAAGTGTAGTGCTACAAACTTTTCATATATTTTATAATATGATTGAGTGGAATGGACATGAAAGATGATTCAACTATAAGTAACATAGGATAGTCAAATTTGGTAGATAGGATAGGTCATCTACGTGAATGTACAAAGGAGATACTAGGTTGTTTGGTCTCTCATAGTTAATCAATTAGATAGTATCAAAAACATATTATGGCATCAATACACAAAGGTGGTAAATTAAAGACATGTTTCAAGTTAAATGATTATGACTAGAATTCATCAACATTTGAATTGATATAAAGTGCACACACATAAATAATAGGTATTTGAGGTACGAAATTATGAACAAGGCATGATAAGGGGAATTGAAGAATGTTCAACTACAATTAATGAATATGGAGCACAAACTAGACAAACATAATAGAGCAACCACACAAAATATAGACCACTATAACATAATTATACCATGAAGATATATCAAGGTCATATCACACAATAAACTAGTTCCACAAGGCTAGAACGTTCAATTTAACATGGCTAATTGAATTGAACAAGTGTAGAATACAAAGGGATGTTGAAAAATATTACCCTATAGTTGAGAGCTACATATAATTTAATTCTTAATAACCACATATGTATAAAAGTCAACCCTTGCACATATACTAAAATCTACAAACCCATAATGACATCTTAATATAGATCGTTTGAGATTTGACATAAGCATAGGATCAACAAAGCAATATTAGAAAACAAGCAATCTAAAATCACATGATTTGAAATTCAACCAACAATGTATACATAATGTTGCAAAATTTATTTGGATATTGATTTATCTATTAAAATATTGAAAATTGATAATCTCAAACTTTCTAGACCTTCAAATTCTTATTTGCCCTCCACTACAACATTAGTTACATTTTTTTACTTTACTGCCACAACAAAATGTTAAATATACATAATATTATTAAATTTTATTCTTTTTACAAGATTATAAATTCAATCTTGTTATACTTAAATATTTTAATATCAATTCTAGGGGGCTCCATTGAATTGTCTTCCAAGTGATTTTTATATTTACCACCTAAGGTCCCGTTTAGTTACTGGAATTGGGACGGAATTGGGTGCGGAACTTCCGCTTTTGGAGCAATTCCGCCTTTTGGCTCACCAAAATGCAATTCTGGTTTTGGACATGAAAAATCTGATTTTGGCACTAAATTGGGTGGCACTATCTTCCCACCCAATAAGTGGAATTAGATTTCTAATTCTGATTTTTGGTTTTTGTAAACCACATTTTATAATTCCGATCCGTGAGTTTTGCGTGAATTTTTGGGATTGAGATTTGAGGATTAGACGGATTAAAATATAATGTCGATCGCTGGTCTTCTCCTACGTAAATCATAAAAGGTAGTTTTGACGCCATTACATATCTGAAACAATAAATGCAGGTCTAAATTTATTATTAAAAAACAGAAGTTACAAAACTAGCAAACAAACACATGGTGTGTCTCCCTATGAGTATCGGATTTAGTTACAGCAACAAAACCTCTTCTCTGTTTTCGGCAGGTAATTTAACCTCACCAATTCGGCGTTGTAGTCGCGTTTCTGTCTAGTTTTTCTGGCTATCGTCGTTAAATTGTCTCTACATTGAGAAGAACACATTGGGGGAGTGAATTTTATTTGTTTTTTTGAATTCAGAGTTTAATACTTGTGACAAATTTAGAAAGTCTTGCTGAGGTAAATTTGCCCGACAAATCTATGTCCATTTCTCTAAATTTGGAGTAACAATTGTGCGGATTGATGTGTTTATCAATAAGAGTTTGATATTTCTATCAATTGCGTGTAATTTTCGTAACGCAAATTTGTCTTGCTAATCTGCGTCCATTCTCTAAAAGTTCAATGCCGAAGTTGCCATTTCCATTAAACTTGGAATGATACTTGGGAAAGTATGAATACAGTAAATTTATTTTTTATACTTTATAGGTAAAAAAAATAAGATGGATTTACGTCTTCTGATTATATAAAATTGGAATTTCAAAATTTTATTTTGAGATAATCAGATTTTAAGTCAAATTCTAATTCCTTAAATGATAACGTTTTACATATTTTTGAAGAGTTTATATGTTAAAAAATATAATATACTCTCCAAAATATATATAATATAGTGGATAATAAAAACAGGTATATTTCAATTATATATAAAAATACTGTAACGGTGTAACATATAATATACTAGACAATAAAAATGTTTATATTTGAAGTATATATAAAAATACTGTGAAAGACTAACATATAATACATTGGATAATATTAAAATTTGTATTTGAAGTATATGTAAAAATACTGTAACAGTAGAACTTCCTCTAGCATTGTGGGAGGTCAAGAGGAGGACGGATCAAAGTTTGCAAACCACCAGGACCGTTCTTCACAAGAAAGACCGTATCCAATCCCCATGTGACATGGTCATCAAAGTGACAATGTACAAACCAAACACCTGCACAAATCAGACAATCCTTCAGTTCTCCATACACATTTTCAAAATTTCAATTTCAAGCTGTGTATTATCTCAAATTTCAATTTCGAGCTGTGTATTATCTCTAAAATCTCTTGAAAAATGTCACTTTATTTATTACCTGGATTGTCAGCTTTGAATCTGACAGCGGCCCATCCATTCACAGGAACCCCCACAGTATTTCGTTTAGGAGGATCGACCAGATTGAAAGAGCTTGGATCTGTGTCATTATTAAAGTTACCAAAACCCTCTCCTACCACATAAAAGTCATAACCATGAATATGCATTGGATGGTTGTCTGCTACGAAGATACTGGTTCCCTGGAACACTATCTGAACCGTGGCATTATATGCAATCACTTTCACTTTTGTGCCAGAAACTGGCGCCCATAGAGTTTTGGGTACATCGCCAGTATAATTATACACAGTGGGTGGCTTTGAAGGAAAGTCGGTGGCAAAGACTCCATTAACGCCGAAGTAATAAGCTTGCAAAACGGCGACATCTGGAAGCACAAAAGATATGTTGTTCATACTGGCACTCACTCTGGTATTGTTAGGGCCACTACAGTTACTGGATGTCAATCCGATTGAACAGGGAGTTAAACCGAGTCCTACGGTTATGATGCTACTGTCACTTATGCTTTGGGGAACGTCCACCGGATGCTCCTTTGAATTCAGGCTTCTTAAGGCTCGGCTAAAGTTGGTCACTGTGTCAGTATCGTTGTATATTGGAAGGTCTGGAAGGATTGGAGTGGCAGATAAATCAGAGCCATTGTAGCTTAAAATGGCGGTTGTGGTGGTGTTATCAATATTTGCTGCATCTTGAGTAGTGTATAATTTTGCGGCCATGTAGTATTTGGTTAGTGATTGATTGGCTGTGAGAAGAACGTCTGCAGTCTGACCAGATGATAAAACCAGAATGTCTGTTGTGTATGGCTTTGTGTAGGAGGCATCCACTGCTACCACTGTCAGATTGTGTGATGAGATCTTGAAAAAGAGGTGATTATTGACTGCAGCATTGACAATACGAAGAAGGTAGGTTTTCCCCTGTTCTACAGAGAAATTTGTTGTTCCTGCATACATCAAATTTCATTGTTCAATTACTTTCCAATCTTGATTTCATTAAGTGAGAAATGAAGTTGGGTGCGCTTTAGTGTTTTTCAAATTTAACTGCATTGGTTTATTCATTTTTAGTCCATTGGGTCTTATTAACGGGCTTTCCATAAACTCAGAATCAAATAGTTGTACCCGATGGAATCAAAATAAAAAAATGGCACCTGATGTTGAGCAGTTATAGAGGTCTCCTGGCTGTCCGTTTATAGTGAAAGCGTTTGAAACATTGGGTGCACCTCCACTCAGCTTTGCTTCGTTTTCAACTTCGACGGGATCACTGCTCCACCACTCCCCTGTTCAATTTGATTGTTTCACTTAAACAATTAGAGTCATTACAAAATGCAAGGACTATTCAATGTGAACATCTACATGATATAAGTCTAAAAGATGGAAAACTTGCTCTCTCCAAGAAGAATTGAATGTACAATTAAGGCTTTTAACTTTTCAGATTTCAATATACCATTGTTATTTTAATTTTGAAGTGAAATTTCATTTTAGTTCTAGGTTTGATTGTGTAACTTTTATAGTATTTGCATTTGAGATTATACTAGACGTTACATCATAGGATGTTTAGAAAGTTTAAGGATATTTCAAATTGTAACATCCGTCATCATAATGTTTAGAGAGTTCAAGTGAGCTATTACAATTTTACATCTCTACACACTCTATTAAAAATGTTGATGTTAAAACAATGTATACAATCAAATTAAAAAGCAACTAAATGATATTACAATAGATTATATAAATTGGACAACATTAAATTTAAAATTAACATAAAATAATTTTGTGAGAATAAAATATAAAAAATAATCTTTTTAGTCTTTTGGACATTGACAATGTCCCTTCTTATGACCATCTAAGTTTATGGTAGTTTGTATTTGAATCCAAATTTTGAGGATTGAGTTTTGTCCCCTCTTTTTGTTTAGTTTGCTATGTTCCCTTGCATCACTTATGATCTTTAATATTAATATTACAAAATGAAATATATATTAATTTGGAATTAATTATTTTATGAGGTAGGGAAGTGATAGTATTATAATATTATATTGAGTTGAAAAGTATATGTAAAAAAGTAAAAAGTTTTTCTATACAGTAATGGACCTAATTTTGTCTATTGTAAACTATTATTGTCTAATTTGCTCGAATAAACAAATCTCCTAAATGATAATTTATAGTTTTGCATCTTAAAAATATTATTTTCAAAGTAGAAGAATTTTTTTTCATATTTACAATATGACAATTAAATTTTTATTAAAAACTAGATTATCCAGATGATGCCCCAGGAGGAGCCCCTGGCCAAAGCTGAAAAAAACACCCATTCCTCCTCCCAGTCCATCCGTATCACCCAGGAGCCTGTGCTGGTTGAGAAAAAGAGCACAATCCGTAAAAAAAGTATTAAAAATCCCCTCAGTAGGAAGGAGGGCCAGGAGGAGTTGTATGTCTCTAAATCTGTGGAATACAATGAAGGTAAAGGGGTTTACAGCACACCTGAGACTTACTATAGGCCCAAAAAATGGAAAATGATGGAAAGCCAGGTTAATTTGGAGGTGGACCTAAGTGGCTCGGGTCGCCGAAGGTCAAATAGAATAGCCAAGGAACAATGCAAAATTAGGATGATGGAAACGGCCTCCAAAGAGCTTTCTCTGTTTGTAAATGCCTCCCACTCCACTGACTCCAAAAATGGTTCCTTGGAAGGCTATATGAGCCCGACTGGTAATACTCCCCTGCCCAACCTCCAGCGAACCATGGAAACCCCCAATAACCCTACCCGATCCCAGAGCCCCCATCATGATACCCAGGATAAACCCCACACCTCGGCCGTGGAGGAAAAAAATAATTTCACAGGCACCCTTAAAAGAAAGTTTGCGAATCTCGACAAAAACATTGTTGAGCTTAAGAAGAATATGCAGGACCTGATGAACCACTGCATGAGGACCAACAAATTTTCCCTGAAGGTCATGCACGCTTCAGCTACGACCCTCTGTAATGCGCAGGAAACGCTGGCGGGTTGCAGGTTGGAAGCGGACGACGACAACAAGGACCTATTCCTGTTTCTGTAGGAGGAGTGGGCAAGAACCATGCTGTCTAAACATCTAGGAGGGAAGAATTAACTATGATGTCCATGGATCGGTTAATTTTGGCTGGGCTTGACCCTCAGATCCCCTATTTTGCGATTTGGGATAATTTTAGTTTTCATATATTTTGGTGTAGCCCTGCGAGGCTTATTACAGATACTTTTTATGCTACTGATCGTAGTAATTACTCTGATTTAATCCTTTGGATTAGTACTGTCATTTATGTTTTCGATAGGGGCAGAACTAGAATTGGTGATTTTGATTATACTGCTAATATATTTTACAGCTTTGACTAGTTCCATTAGTATGCTATTAATGTGCTACTAGTCCTCTGCTCCAGAGGCCAGCACCCTCTTGCTGCTTTTTCTATCAAAAACAAGAGTTTTTAATCGAAAGACTTATTTAAATCTTTAAATTAACAAGAAATTTAGTAATACAATATTCAAACAAAAGAAACAATGATAACAAGACATATGAATATGACTCAATCCTCAGCCTATTTTAAAAGAAGGTTCTACAAACATTAAAAGGCTTATTTAAATCTTTAAATTAACTAGAAACTTAGTAATACAATATTCAAAACAAAAAAGACATATGAATATGGCCTAATCCTTAGCCTATTTAAAAGATAGGTTCTACAAACATTAAAAGGCTTATTTAAATCTTTAAATCAACTAGAAACTTAGTAATATAATATTCGAAACAAAAAAGACAATGGTAACAAGACATATGTATATGACCTATTCCTCAATGTATCTTAAAATATAAGTTCTACAAATAAAATGTTAAAAACAACAAATAGATTATATTAAATAGGATAACTATTTAATCCTATTCATCTCTCTAGAAAATTTAAACATACTAGAATAAAGATTACATATAATTCAAACTTACTACAATAAATATAACATATAAACAAACAGGCACCCTTACAAAGGTGAGAATTGCCCATCCTCCAATAGAACTTCAAGCAATTATATGTTGTTTATGGTTCTACTTTCAATTACCTAGCACTATAGGAAACTCAGCGTGGGGTTGTATAAATGGATAAGAGCTGCCCTTCTTTGGAAGGACGACCATTGCTCCATAAACTGTTGCACGGAGCCATGACACATGGGCATGCCACCACAATGTTCCTTCCTGATCAATAATGGTGAAAGTGTACGTAAATTTCCCCCCTGGTTGGATGGGGCACTGTGTAATGTATGCAGGCCCATCAGCCCACGAGTTGCGAATCTGCCTCACTCCATGCCTGAAAATCAGATTCTTGTTAAAAACACTTCAATCATCAATTGAATTAACAGTTTACAATAGCTATATTTACCAGTGAATAGTAGCATTGTGCTTGGCTTTGTTATAAACTGTAGCTTTAACTGTATCCCCATTTCGGACATGCAGAGTTGGACCCGGAAGCTGTCCATTCACTGTGACTATGGTATAATTCTTACACAGCCGAGTAATATTTGTCGATTCAAGCTGTGCATATCACCAAAAAACAAATTGAAAATTTTCCGTCAGATCTTGTAAGTAGAAACATGGGTTGGACTATCTTTTTGTATATAGATCTGCCCTATTTTCTCTATACAATCAACGATTGAAATACCGTTTATTGTATAGGTTGCCAAATACCGTTTAAGCGAACAGAGAAGATAAGATGAAACACCAATTAAAAACTCAATATAATGGAACATCTAATTGAGCAGGTATCAAAAAAACATTCAAAGGACTCTTCGAGTTATTATAATCAAATTTGAACTTATGGAGAAACACAATTATATGTTATATAAAAAAATCTACTTACAACGAAATCGTAGGTATGCAAGTCTTCCCATGCATGAGAATGAAATAGGAAAATGAATGTAAACAGCACTAACATAAACCTTGATGAATAACGTTTGGCCATCATTGAAGTACTATAAACACCTAAAGTGCTGATCTGAATCTCCAAATGAAACTCAAACGCTTTCAGGACTGCTTGCTTAGTCGAGTAGTATATATAGGAAATTTTTTTTACAAGTGGTGGAGATAAATTGTACGCAGTAGAACGGGAAAAACTAAAAAATTGTCATAGCTGAACAGTGACAACAATCTATTGAACTATAGATCGTTTGGTAGGAACACTGAATTTAATTATAACTGTTATTAGGTTTAAAACATGATATAATTCAAATTGAGATCCACCAATAGAAAATGGTTACTTACAATTGTGATAGTGCTTTTGTCGCTGTGTATTACAAGTTGACACTCAAGGAGTCATATATATATATATATATATATATATATATATATATATATATATAGATATATATATGAGTTCTATATAACCTTCCTATCGCACATGTCAAAAACCGTTGAACGGCCAAACAATTGCCAACCAGATTGTTTGATTCTCCGTCCTCTTCTATGTCTTTTCCTACTTAGGTTGAGCTTTCAATTCTTCAAGTCACATTTCTTAAGATACGGTCTTATCACATTCATTGAATCCTCTTGATGTTTGAAAGTGCAGTTACCCTACTCTAACTTTTTCATTCAATGAAGGGGGTCAATTTAAAGAGAATAATGAGTTTAAGAATAAGGTTAATATCATGTTTTAATAATTGACGTTTTAAAGGTAAATGTTAGAATATTTTAAAATAATAATAAGAAAATAAGATTTTAGTTGTTTGTTTTTTAATAAATTAAGTGGGAAAAGGCTTCAATTTGTTACAGATCCTATCAAAACCATCTAGACCAAAAATGAAACAGAATTAGTTGCAAAAATAGCAAAAAGGAACAACCAAAATAGAAATAATTAAAGCCGGAGTCAATTATATTACAAACTAATTTGAATTTGATATTTGATTCTATTTATATAGCATCCTACCGTGAGATTTTTTTTCACATTGTATAATTGTCCAAGTAGATCCATCCTTACAATTAGAACAATGTTATATGAGTTTCGGTAATCTAAAATTTACATGTTCAATTCCATTTTCTAGTTTTTATGGATGATAATACTTTTAAATTATGTTTGGAGATACACTATCGAGGTGATGGTGGAGGTGGTCTACTAGGGTTTGTGTATTTTCGGAGAGTTTCCTACCATCCTTATATTATTGTTCCTTTGTCTTAGTATGCTATTTTATCTTTTAATTTTATCATTTTTTTTGTTAGTTTTCGTAGCTCATAAGTTGTTTGTCCATTTGCTTGGATTTAGTAAATAATTGTTTTCCTCACCAATTTGTTTGGAATGGGACAATTATTTATTTAATTAATTAGTTTCCATAGAGACAACTAGTAACCAATTTGTTATGGGTTGCTAAGGTGCTATGTATCTTAGCTATTGATTGAAATTAAATCTCGATCGTTGGTTTTCCAATGAGAGTAGTATAAAAGGGGGTCAGGGGTATTTGGAGAGCACACTTGAGAAGCATTTTCAATGTTAGCAAATGATTTTGTAGTGTTAGACTGCTTCCAAGGTGCACAAAGCTCTTCCTTTCTTGTTCTTGATTACATGTATGGTCTAAATTTTTTTAATTTATTTTGTTTCTTTTTTTTTTCTTGTTAAAATATCTTTCATTGAGGAAAGTATTGTATTCTTAAATTATTTGCATTTGTTATAGCATAGAAGCCATAGACATGACTTAGAAACCTAGGTTAGATCACCTAAAATGATAAAACCTAGTTTGAGAACCCATTGATTATTTGTAACTTGTTCAATACACTTGAAGCTATAATATTCAAAACTCCCAAAGCCTAAACTTGAAATCATAAAATGCATTGACATTCTAAATATTATATAACTTGAGATATTTATAACTTGACAAGACATTTTTTTATAATATTGTGATGATCATATAAAATATCTAACCTCTAATGACACATTTTATTCACATATATGATTAAAAAGTGCCAACATATAAATTTAAAAAATAGGCTACAAAATATCTTAAATACTCTGTGAGAGAGAGAGAGAGAGAGAGAGAGAGAGAGAGAGAGAGAGAGAGAGAGAGAGAGAGAGAGAGAGAGAGAGAGAGAGTCCTAAGTTTCATGATATGCAATATCAAATAGAAAAGTAAAGATGCATACCTACTTTCTATCTATAGTATCAAGTTCCATTCTTTCTTCATGTAATATTTCTTCCTTTATAGGTGAATGTGTTTAAACACTCTTATCTATTGTTATCTTGTAATTTTGATCTCCTACTTTTGAAAATATGGTCCTTGATGGGTTGTTGTGGGTGATAATGAAATACTTCATATCTGCAAAACTCTCCCATATCATGAGTTGACATTAATGAAAACACAATGCTTAATATGTAAAACAAAACCTACAGTAACACTTTCTTTAATTCAGATTAGACATCATTACGTAAAAGATAATGAAGAACATATTATTTAAATAGTTATCAAATTTATTATTTATATGCTCTTTTAATGGACATGTCCATTCATGTCTAGAAGGAGAATTCAAAAGGAATATCTAGAGAGTAAAGAAAAAGGCTAAATACCATAGATCAACAATGAGGGTTTCTAACATCAATGCCATTAGTGTCCATCCACCCTAACTATTTGTGTATTATTTCCTATGAGAATTCTATGGTTCATCACTAGTCTCATCAACTATTCATCCTATATTTATTACTTTATTAATTTTATATATTGCTTATATTAATGCAAAATGATACTTTAGGAAATTTCTAGTTACGGTCTCAATAATGTTATTGGCTCCAACATGTGAATGGTATCCTCAAAAACCTCATTAAATGCTAATTTTATACAAATTTTTAATTAGTAATCTTTTAATCTTTGATGTAGAATAAGAAGTTTTTAAACATATGATCATTTTTCTTAGGATTAGTCATTTACTATTGCTAGAATATCGATTCTTATTTGTTTCTTTTCTTCCCTAGAGTATCTAGCCTATAAGATGAGAGAAGAAACTAATATTAAGTCATATATAAGCTTGTCAACGTGTGAAGCATAAGATTTTCACATATAAGATTTAATTATGTTTAAAAAAGATACTTATAATTGATTCTCTATAGGTTGAGATTCTACTTTATATGAAGCGACTTATATATATATATATATATATATATATATATATATTCTTACTTAGAATCTCATTGCTTTGTCTATTCTAGCTAATACTGTGTTTGATGCGATAAAAAGAGGCTTAGTTGATTACCTTAAAGGGAATCCATATTTAACAAGTGCCACGTAGTGTCCTGCACTTGCCGTAATTAGTAGTTATAATTATATATATAAATTTAGTTTTAATTTTATTATATATATTTTAATTAATAGATATTTAATAAAAGTAAAATTATTATAGATTAAAAATTAAATAAGAAACTTTGTATAAAAGCTTAAAAATAATATTTAATAAATTATGTTTATATATATATTATAATTTCATTTATATAGTTATAATTGTAAAAAATTAAAATATAGTTATAAATTTTAAATGTAAGGTAGAATTTAAATAATAAATAAAAAGTTAGTGAAATACTAAAATTATATAATATAGTACTTTTATTAAAACTATATAATATAGCATATATGATATAGTTCTTTGATATTATATATTATAGAATAATATATATTATATATTAGAAATTGTAATAATTATTTATAGTATATATATTAAAAATATAATATAGTAAATTTTTTATAATATATAATAGTTATATATTATAA
>MU227432.1:1414423-1457897 GCA_018584345.1 Thuja plicata | reverse complement strand
TTATTTTGTCCATGGGTTATTTTGACCATGGGTTATTGTGACCCTGGGTTATTATGTCCTTGGGTTATTATGGCGGGGTTATTGTGTCCAGGGTTATTTTGGCCGGGTTATTATGTCCGGTTACCGTGGTTTTTGAGGGCTGTTATTGGCTACAGGAGGCGGAGGCATAATAGCTTGTTGTTGAGGTGGAGGCATAATAGCTTGCTGCTGATTAGGCTGATTAGGCTCCCACTGAGGTTGTTGTTGCTAGTTACCATGTGGTTGCCATTGGTTATTTTGCTGCAGGTGCTGGTATGAATTATGCTACTATTGATATGGATTAAACTGTTGTTGGTTTGGGTTAAACTAAGGTTGAAAGCTCTGGTTATACTATGGCTACTGAAAATTTTGGTTATACTATAGCTATTGGTTTGACCAATGATTATTCCAATTTTGTCCTTGAGGGACAGAATTGTGGGGGTTTTGATTCTGCCATTGATTACTATTATTTTTATTATAACCAAAATGATTTAAGGGGTCTTGAGGCATACCTTGTCTCTTAGCCCATTTTTGCCTTTGAGCGACATAAAAGACCTCTCCATTCTCCTCATCTATTTCCTTGACCTCGGTGGGCATTGAAGTAGTGTCCACAAATGTAACAGTTTTGCACTTACAATTTCTTTTCTTCTCCCTGCAATGGGAGCAAAATTCAGCCAGCATAGCATCCGCGTCCTCTTTCTTCCTTTGGGCTTGCATGGTATCTAGCTGAGCAGCCATGTCATTGATAATGTCCTGCTTGAAGTCATACAAGAGATTGGATAGTTCTATCTTAGACACTCCAGAGCCATTTGTCTTTTGGGGCAAGTCCCTTAATCCTCTTCCTTTTTTTACTGTAGCCCTTGAGTAATTCATACATATGGTCTTAATCTCTGCCCAGTTTTTCTAGGTGATGTCTCCACCAGCCATAAGGTCCAAGGCTTCTATGCTTCCTTCATTGACACCTTTGAGGAACAGATGCTTCTGCGATTCCTCATTCAACTGGTGTTGAGCATTCCGTTGCAAGTTATACATAAACTTGGAAACATAGTCTTCCAAGGTTTCATCCTCTTTTTGTGACATCTTAAAGATGTCATCTCCTTTTAAATCCCACCCTCTACAGTGTTCTTTGTATTTTGCAAGAAACGTATTTCTCTTGGCATTCTAATTTGGTATGGCATTAGCTCCGAGGCTCATAAACCATCTTAGCGTGGCCTCTTTGAGAGTTGACAAAAACAACTTCAGCTTATGGGCATCAGTTGTGTAGTCGTAGCTCCTATAGAGGATATTGAACTCAAAGAGGAAGGTCTTAGGATCTTCAGTGATAAGTCCGTAAAATTTTAGCAATGCAGCGGCTGGAATGTTCTTCAGGTTTTGGTTACCCTGCTGAGGAGGAATTGGAAAGGGAAAGGTAGGCTGAGCCATCCTTGGAGGAAGGCTTGGTTGCTGGTGTGGTGGTGGCTGGTATACAATAAGATCTAATAAGTTTTTGTGATACTCAGGCTCATCAAAAAGGACTTCTAGATGTAGTGATTCTTTAGAGGATAAGGGTGATGAAATTTCTCCTTGGGCATCTGCAAATGGATTTTCAAACAGGCCTTCTTCTTCACTATTTACTTGGGGTTCTTTAGGCTTGGGGTTAAAAATATCAAATGGTGTGGCCTGGTATTGATGAGGAAAGAATCTTCCGTGAGGATCTCTTCTTCTATGCATAAAATGCTTTGCTTAAGATTAAATCCTAAACTATAAAAACTAGAATCATGAACACCAAAGTGGTTTGAACTAACACCATCCCCGGGAGCGGTGCCAAAACTGCTTGGCCAAACAATTGTCTTAGAAACACATAGAATTGGACTGCTATTTTAGGATTGGACACCCTAAATGGCTGCTAAGTAGATTATTTAGTCTCATTTAGTTATCGACTAGGGACGTAAACTTGGAATGGTGTTTGCAAATTATATGCTTCAAACTTCCTTGTTTCTCATGGCTAAACCTATGGAATTGAAATACATTATGCTTCAAGAATCTATGGTATCTCAATTGAATACATTAATGATATGAAAACAGTAATCACAAGCAGGGTTTACTCTGCTCGCCTATGCTGTAGGAACAAAGCCCCAGTTCTGTTACTAGTGGTTGCAGGAACAACATAGTTCTATCTTCTTCTTAATGAATAAAGAAATAACTTCTAATCTAATAGATGATTCACTAACCAAGTGGGTCCCCTTGGATGAGTGAATAGAAATGCAATTACGATAAGAGAATGAAACTCAAATTCTACACTCTATTCATTCATGGAGGAAAAATACTTGGAAAATAAAATAGTGCTACAATATCAAACTCAAGTCTATAAATTATATCAATTAACTCTTCTTCTTCTCCTTCTTGTGGAACTACAAAAATTCCACGTATTTGAGGAGGAACTACACTACAACCTAAATCTAGGATCACTCCATTAATGAGGATCATTAATGGATACATCATGCTCATAACAGAAATCTCAAACAGCAAAAGTAGGTCTTCAAGTTCCTCCTAGAATATAGCATGCAGTGGTTCTATATCTGTGTGCGGTGTCTTCTCAGGAACTGAACTGACTTGTTCCTCCTCAAGAATTCTGTGACACACCCACATTTAACCGCTTACTTAATTCCTTGCTCAAGCTGGCGCTTCTGAAGGTAACGACTGTCATTGACCCTTTCAACATCATGTTGGAGTTCTTGAATGTGCCATAACTTGACTCCTAAACAATAGTTAGTATACATAAATTTCGATGCATAAATATATTTTATCATTTAATACTAAGAAAGAAATGTAAGATTTCATTCAATATTCTTGCACAGCATTCGGCTACATGAAGGAAACTACCCATAACATAGCATAGGGAAAAGGACTATCTATTGAATCATGCAATCACTTATATCCTGCAACTTCTATCCATTAGCTTTAAGAAAAATACATTATGTTTTCACCATCCATTTTACCTACTTATGTCCTTTCATATAAAAATATATAAAAACAATAAGTTTAAAGGCTTCTACTTCTAAAAACAAAATGCTGAAAAAGGAAAGTAATCACATGGAAAAGATGGCCTTTTGGGAGGCTCATCACTATGGTCGCCAGATTGTTAATAGACTAGATTATGTGGAGAGATGAGTTTATTGGGAACTGTGTCTTTTCTTTACACAGCAAAGTATAAGGTCAATCATAATAACTTATCTAAACATCATTTGAAGAAAAGACCCTAAGGAGAACAAGGATTTGAGCCAAGAAAAGAAAAGAAGCAAGGTTGTTGAGATTTTGATCGAAGAAAAATTCACCAAATAAACAGATCAAATGTATTTAGATTATTTATGAAGGTTTGGTTATTGATACTCTGTTGATATTTTATGTCGTCGAAAGTCCTACGTACAAGCTCAAGAAACATCCATTCAAATCAACTAAACATGATCGCGAAGGTGCATTTCACAAACACCATGTGACATTATACATGTTGAAGAAATTAACACTTACATTCACTGTAAGTATGAGTCATTGGGATACTTTGAGGTCTATAAAGAGATGAATGACATCATTGGAGAGGATGGTAAGATGACATCTGAGTTCACACATATTGAGAACCTTAGTATAATGTGAATGGATGGGCTCTACGAATTTGACAAAGAGGAATAGATTAAGTGTACACCTTATGGCAAGAAATATTGTCAATTAGTGTCAAAACACTTAGTCAACTAGTTTCGACCAAGCCAACAAGCATTATGCATAGTCCTGAGTGATTAGTATTGCCTGACTGATCAGTATGACCCGAGTGATTTACAGTATCACCCGAGCAACAATTTATCACCCTAGTAGACTTCTGGACCTGAGTGACAATGTGACACCGACCTTGCATATATTGTTAAATATAATTTTGTTTAGTGCAAGCCAAATTACAGAGTTATTTGTTGGATAAAGATATATATGGAAGATAGTTTATTTTATCCAATGTGAGCATGTATATGTGAAAAGAATAAGTAAGAATGTATGCACAAGTGTAAAGGCATGCGAATGGAACTTTGATTAAGAGAAGAAGTATTTAGGACACCAGAGTCTCATCTGTCACATTTAGGTGATTAGTTGTATTCAGAAGGATCTTATTTAGCAATCATAGTTGCACAGAGTATATCATCACTTGGTTCATTCTCATAGGTGGATCAGCAAAAATCCTTTAACAAGGTGGACCTAAAAGTCCTTTCTCTAAATCTCTTAACAGAGTTGCATTACTTATTGTATTATACAAAATCCTTTAACAAGGTGGACCTAACAATCCTTTATATGCTCCTAACAGGGAAGACCATCAGAAGTGGTCATTGTAAGCTCTAACAGGATAAATTTATACTACAGTACTAAATCTTTTGGGTATCATCCCCACCCTAGTTTTACTTTCTTTTGGAAGGTTTCTGGGTAACCAAATATTGTATTATGTGTTGTGTATGAATCTTTACTTTCGAGTTCTATGCATGAAAACAAATAAGTTAAACTAATTATGGATTAAAAAGGATTAAGTTTGATTGGAAGATGATTCACCCCCCCCTCTCAGTCACTGGGAACATCATATAATTCTGACAATTGGTATCAAAGTGGTGGTTCTCTTATCAGAATTTTAACATCTTGGTAAAAGATCAGAGGTGATGGAAACATACAGACTGGAGAAAACCATTGCGAATGAAAAGATAGATATTAATGTGGCCATGGATCAGATCATGAAAAAATATCTCTTTCCCTAAAAAGAAGAAAATAATTAGCAATACAGATGAATGACAAGAACTATATAGAAGAAAGAATTGAAGATTTTTGCAAGGAAATTTTTTTTGAAGAAGCTGATACAGCCATTGAAGACTTGCTTACAAAGAATATTGCTTTACATGAAGAGGTCATAAAGTTGAAGAGAGAACAAGAAATTCACTCAATTAGAATATGTGAAGCCATGTAACTAAAGAACAAAGTAGAAGATGAAAGATATATAACACAAGAAGATAACAGATGGCTAAGTACAAGATAAGAAGAAAGAAAAAAAGAAATCCAACACTTGTCACTTTAGCAAGATGATTTGGTAAGTCAACTCAACAATGCAACACAGAAACTAGACAATCTAAGAAGAAAAAATGAAAGACTGTAGAATGATCTCAATGTTGTAAAGAAAACAAATGAAAGTATGATGAATTCACAAACCAACATGGATCATACAAAAAAATTCAGAAATCATGGACAGACTGGATTAGGTTATATTGAACAAGGTGAATCCTCATAGAAAGGGCTCAAAGGAACAACAAACCTAAATGCAATCATTATGGTAAGTTGGTACACACATCAAATAAATGTTGGAGCAATGGAAAGTCAAAATTTAATGCAAAATGGTACAATTGTAACAAACATGGACATAGATCAAGTGAATGCAAAGAGAAACCAAAATTTGAAGCAAAATTCTACAAATGCAACAAACAAGGTCATAGATTGTCCGAGTGCAGAACGAAGAATTGGAACCCTACTGAACAATTAGCTGAGGTAATTTTTGGTTGAGATTACAACAAATGGTACATATGTTGTCATTGTGGTAAATATGGACACATTGGTGGAAATTGTATGAAGAATCACTTCAGAAAAAGGGATCATACTAAGATATGTTATGTAGGCAAGTAACTCAGTCATCTAAGCAAGAACTGTATATACAGAGAAAAAGTTATACTGGTTTTGAGAATGGTAAAGCCAAAGTCTTAGAAATTAGAACTCAGATGAGCAAGCAATGGGTAAGGAAATTCTTAGATAATTAAGATCAAAGAAATGAAGGATCTAATGACACCCTAAATAGTGAACTGTGTGGATCTACCATTACAGAATAGGAATGTAAGGAGATGAATGGAACTATGAAATAAAAGCCATCCTAAATTAGTTCCAGAGAATCAAAATAGTCCAAATATGCATATTGATGCATGAGGACATGTTATAGTTCTACCCAAGTTAGAATGTTAGTTACACCTGAGCTAATCTAGCTTAACCCAGCAGAGTCGAGCAGTATTTATAATTGGAAATTTGGTTTCACCCGAGCTTCCAAGTGAATCTGAGAAACACCTGGGTCATGCCAACTACTATGTATGGAGAATTTAATGAAATACTCTAAAAATATCTTATAAATGAAGGATTCTAAAGATTACTACTTACAAAGCTTTCAGTTTATGAAGTAATTCAGAGCCCTTAGTGATTCAGTGCAAATTTGAGATTGAAAGCAAAGTTTGATCATTTCATCCGAACAGATATGGCATTCACTTCCAGCAACAAGGGCAAGAAAGGTTCAGAGATGTTAGTAATGAATGCAATTTTTTATCCTCTGGTGTTTATGCTTCATCTGACAGTTGTAGAGGAGATAGACCCAATGGGAGATCATTCCCTAATTCCTCTGAGAGTGTTAATGGTTAACGACATCCCAATATTTTATTAATGCAACATACAGGAGCTTGGAACTATTGAGATGAACAAGGCATATGATGAATTATATGCAAATGGGAGTCTAAATCCTGAGCATAAGCACCTCAAAACCAAGGGTTTGACACACATCAAACACATGCCAAGATATTTCCAGACAAAATGGATGAGATATGTTCTTAGTCATGTCCATGACATGCAACTCTGGTTGGAACATCCTATGATGTTCATGAAGCAAGTAATTCACCATGTCACTAGGTTCCCGATGCTAGATAATCCCAAAGCTACCAAAACCCTAGCCCAAGATGACCTAGATGAGTTAACTCTTGCCAAGTGGGATGATAGAGGCATGAGACTTAACGGAGTAACTAATATTGAAATAAAATTTTGTATTCATGTTATAGCCCACAAGATATACAGTTCGAGTAGACCGAACAGTGTTATGTGTGAAGCTATTGACCTAGCATACAAAGTGGTGAAGAAGAATTTGGTATTTGATCTAGCATAATTACAACTTTTCTGGTTGAGAAAGAATATGGAAAGAATCCAATTATCCAAATCCAATTCATGTAAGTTTGGTTCTCTTCTTATCTACATACTCTTTTATGGTGAGAAGTTCTTTCCCTTGAAAGGAACAGAAGCATGGAAGAAGGTTAGACCAATAATCCATCAGATTAATTATTTCATAGCTGAGTTAGGAGATAACTTTGACAACATTATGGATGGATATTTTGAGATTTTCAAACAGAAGATGCAGAGTAGGTTCAGAATTCCCAAACAACTAGTTGAGAATTACAAAGATGAAATATGTTTTCTAGTTGATTGTGATAAGGTTTATATAGAAGTAGTAAAGCGTAGGGTTGCATGGGTAAAACCCCTGCCATATGAATTCAACAAAGATGACACAAAAGGTATCATAGAGGCTCTTGTAAATGAACCTACCAATCTGAAAGCACCTTACTTTGGAACATATGAGGAAGCAAAGAGCAGGATATCTTTGGAGATTGAGATTCACAAGATATTGAAAAGAGGAAGGAAGAGACTTGATACATTTAAGAAGAAGCATGGAAAGACCTTTGACTCCCCTGCCATCTCAGAGAGTACAGAAGAAAGTTAAAAAAGAGGATGTTGAATCTAAAGAAGAAAAGGAAGAAACTAATATTGAACCTCCACAAAAGAAGAGGAAGACAACACCCAAACAGAAAAAGGAAAAAGGCCCTACCCCTGTTGTCATATTGAGGAGATGAAGGAGAAAACTTATACTAAGTGATTATGAGGATCATGATGAAGAAGATGATACTGTGGTTTTCACTAAGCCAACAACCACACTTGATCAAAAGCTTAAAGAACTAAAAAAAAAGGAAGAGATATGAGTTCTTTAAAATCATTGAATTATGCTTCTAGGACCAAGGAAGAAAAGAAGAATATTGAAGAAGCATTGGTGGAGAAGATGGGAAAATGGAAATATGACCCCTACAAGCTGAAGAATGATATGATTAAAGACCTATTCAAGGAAGTCTCCATTCCATGGAACAATGCAGTCCAAAATGAAATGGACATAAGGGAACAAACATTGAAGAAAGGTATGCCTACAATGAAGGGAAAAGAAGTAAAAGAATCCTTGAGAAAATATCAGAATAATCACACCACCAGATTTAGGGCATTCCAAATATTGAACAAAAATGTAGAAGATGTAGTCCAGTGTGCCACATTAGCCTGGAAATCAATATTTGAAATGAAAGATGATGATGAGGCAGAAATAACGAGTACATACCCTCCTAAATAGGTAAATGATGATACATTACCTAAGGTACAAACCATTGAGGAGTCCAATGTTGAGCAGAATGCAGGTGAGGTGATGACATCATTACCCCAATCTCCTATCCAGAATATAGTACATCCAAGTAAGGACAAGGTTGCAGAATCCACATCTGAACATGTAGTAACCGAGAAAAAAGCTCCACTTACTAATGAGCCAAGCACACTCGAGTTGCAAAAAGACAAGGTAGATATTTCTACTGCTAGTATTGACTCATCTGTTTATATTGATTTTGCAATTAGTACTGTAAAGGTCAATGACCTAATTGAAATAAATACTAAAGAAAAGGATGAGGAAGGTAAAGGAAATTAAATTGTTCCTTCACCGATTCCTGAGACACAAGGAAAAGAAAAAGCAGTAATTACTAATGAAATGGATCTTGATAAAGAAATTGTGATTCCAATTTGGGATCTATCCATCTTATCTATAGATAAAATGGATATTTTGGGAGAATTGTGGAAGAAAAGAGCTACACAGTGGAAGCTCCAAAGGAAAGGAAAAGAAATAAAGTTCTTGAAGATTTCAAAGGCATATTTGTAGATGCATTGCAAATTGAAGTCAATGAGAGTGACTCAATAATGGACCAACTTGTTGACATTGTCCACAAGCTCAACATAGATATGAATGGTCAGGAGAAGTTACTTGAGAAGGCAGAGAAGAAATTTGAGAACAAGGTTCTAGAAAACATTGCAAAGGAGATTGCAATTGACCAGGTGCAACTTACAAAGATCATTAGAACTCTATAAACCACCATGAAAAATGTGGTAGCACTATTTGTAAAGTTGAGTGACACCTCTAACTTTACTATGGAGATCAAGAACAAGATAGTGATGATTGATGTAGACATGAAGGAAAGTGCAAGGCAGTTAACACTTGACTCGAGCACCAGTTCTGCTCACCTCATGAAGATCAAGTATCTTACTAATCTACAGGCTGAATTATTGAGAGAATAAGTAAGGACCAGAGAATCACTCACAACAATCCAGCGCCAAGTTCTACCACACATGGATGGAATGAAGAAATGCATAAAATATGCTAAGACATTCATCCATGACAACAATTTCTCAGTTGTTGAGCTAATGATAGAGTTGTCTGCAGATCTACAAGTTAAATTGCACATCATGAAGGTGCTATAGGACAATTGGGACAACACTTTGTGTCAGATTTTGAAGGCACATAGTGATTTCCTATCCTACTTTGGAATAACCTTGTAAATATCATTTTGGCATTTTTGTCAAAAATAAGGGGGATAAATCATTATTTTGTAATTAAGGGGGAAATATCATTGAGGAAACACATGTATAGTGGAAGAATGTAGAAAATACACTTTACAAAAACAATTTTGAAAAACATAAAAAAAGAGTTAGTTGGACCTAAATAGCAGAAGCAGTGTAAAAACCCGAGCAAACAGTAAGGGGGAGTTTTGACATATCAGACACAGAATTCAATGATAAGTGTTTTTGTCACTAATGAGAATGGTGGATATTGTAGACCGTATGGAAAGACATATTGTGAATTAGTGTCAAAACACTTAGTCAACTAGTGTCGACCAAGCCGACAAGCATTATGCATAGTCCTGAGTGATTAGCATTCCCCGAGTGATCAGCATTTCCTGAGTGATAAGAATCATCCAAGTGATCAGTATGAATTGAGTAATTTACAGTATCCCCTGAGTGAAATTTTATCACCCGAGTATATTTCTAGACCCGAGTCACAGTGTGAGGACAACCTTGCATATATTGTTAAATGAAATTTTGTTTATTGGAAGCTGACTTACAGAGTTATTTGTTTGATAAAGATATATATGTAAGATATTTTATTTTATCCAATGTGAGCATGTATATGTAAAAATAATAAGTAATAATGTATGAACAAGTGTAAAGGCATGTAAATGAAAATTTGATTAAGAGCAAAAGTATTCAGGACAACAGAGTCTCATCTATCACATTCAGGTGATGAGTTATATTAAGAAGGATCATATTCAGCAATCACAGTTGCACAGAGAAGATCACCAACTGGTTCACTCTCACAAGTGGATCAAAAAAAATCCTTTAACAAGGAGGACCTAACAGTCATTTCTCTAAATCTCTTAACAAAGTTACATTACATACTATATTGTACAAAATCCTTTAACAAGGTGGACCTAACAGTCCTTTCTATGCTACTAACAGGGAAGACCATCGAAAGTGGTCATTGTAAGTTCTAACAGCATAAATTTATACTGTAGTACTAAATCTTGTGGGTATCATCCCCATCCTAGTTTTACTTTATTTTGGAAGGTTTCTAGGTAACCAAATATTGTGTTATGTGTTGTGTATGAATATTTACTTTCAGGTTCTATGAATGCAAACAAATGAGTTAATCTAATTGTGGATTAAAAAGGATTAAGTTTGATTGGTTCCTCATTCAGCCCCCCCTCTCAGCCATTGGGTACATCATATATTTCCAATATGAAGGTCATTTTAAGTAGAGTTCATGACTATTTGATTTGGCTTGGAGACTAGTCATTGAATATTTGCAATGACTTAATTCATGGTATAACAGGTTTGGATAACTTTGGTGTTATCCCTATCAGAAAGAAGAACACAAAGAAACAAGTGGAAACCCCAATGCATTCACAATGGGATAAGAGAGCGATGACCATTAATGAGATATTTTAGAAATATGTTATATTGGTTTCAATGATTCTTGGATGTAAACTACATTATAGCAGCTAACCTAACTAAGTATCTGTGGGAGTGATAATGATGGAATATAGAATGGCGAAATAAAATGTTAATTATAAACTTTGAAAAATACCTACACAATAGTTATTGGATAATGTGAAGCAAATTAAGAAGGATAAGTCAAAGGCATTCATCTTTGGGTCTCTATTGATAGACATGTATATTCATATTGTACATAGTTTTCCCGGCATGCACCCTAGAGCTTTGAAGGACAATGAACCCAGTACAATTTAGATTACATAGAACTATAGAAGATAGAACAACACATGGTTGATAGTGAATTATTTGTGATGATCAAAATCTTGTACAGCCATATGAAGAAAAGAATGAGGATCCTTGAGGCATTGGTAGAAAATACAAGGATCCAACCCGTTTAATGGTTGAAACTAATTATGTTTCCTTTGAGGCAGTGCAACCTAGGATGAAGTGGTGTTATCCTCTTAGATATGAAGTCAACTCCAAGGTATTGACCATGCAAGTAGAATATATTCTATCCTCAGAAATTGAGCCATTCGAAGAAAGATAGGGCACCTATGAAGAGAAGTCTGCAAAGCTAAGGAAAGAACAAACTTGAGTTGGAAGGAATAGAAAAGTAGAAAATGTGGTAGATGATCTAGTGACTAAGGCCGGTATAAAAAAGGAGGAGACGAAGGAGGTAACAAAGAAGATGAAAAAAAGTGCTTCTGGTTCATCCTTTGATATTTCAAGTTTTTGGCTTCAAAATACTGCACCTAGTCTCAGAATTGAGATCAATGGGGTATTTATTAAATTTTTAGAAGATGCACTTTTGGTTTTGGTACAATTTTTGTATGGGTTTCCCTCATCATGAATATGCGTTGAATTTTGAATGTAAATATCATGCTTGAAACTTTTTCTATTGTAATTAGGCAAGGATACTGGGTTTTCTTTCTGATTCTTTCCCAGTTGATTCTTTGAACCAGTTACTTTCTCTAAATATTAATAAAATATTAGTGGTTCGCCCACTTTTTCTTTTAAAAAAATTTCATCTTATGACTATTCCTATGTACTCAAATTATACTTATTGATCATGGGTCGACTTGAATCCCGCTTTCACAATATATGTTGCTACTCTGGTGGTTCATTCTAGCTTGTCTCCCATTGCTTCTCTAGTGACACTTACTTTTGTAAAGGATGTTCCTCTTTCTCTTGTAGCTCTCTCTAGCTTAGCTCTAGTTGTTACTTTAACAACCCTTATTTTATTGGTATAAGGTATTCATGATTCAATGAATCACTCTATTATTATTTCAATTGCTAATGTTGCTTCATTGACTATTCTTCTAGCGGTAGGGCTTATGCTTCTACTGCTATTTATGATTAATCTAAAACTTCTTCTTGTAGTCTTTCAAACATGGTCCTAATTCCATCTACATTGAAGCTATCCCTTTCTTTGGATTGCAAAATTCATATCCTAGGGATGACAGTTATCCCATTTGAAAAATCTTCTTTGTTTAATCACTCTATTAGCACTATGCTCTTTACTCTTGAGTTAGATGTTGCACTCCCTAGATAGTTATTCCCAAAGAGGAAAAAAGGTCATATTCCATCTCAAAAGTCATAGATTATTCTTTGGCCCACATTGTTGTGACCCACCTTTGATCTTCACTTTTTCGAGACTGAACTGTGCACGTGTATAACTATCATCGTTTGACCTAAATAAAAGTTTTTATAATTTATTTTGGGAAAAGACGTGTATTGTATGGAATTTTGATTAGGATATTTTTTATTTTTTTAATACTTTAAAGTTTTTTTTTTTTTTGATGAATAGTGCCTTTTCAATTAAAAAAATATCAAAGTTACATATCCACAAAAAAGGGGCCAGGGGATATAGAAAGCACCCCGCAGAGTTCACATGGAAAAGCCAAAAATAGAATTCAACTATTCATAAAAAAAATAGGCATAAAGCCTTTGAGCAGCAAGAGCAGTGGCAGAACGAGGAGGATCTTTATCATCAGAACCCCACACATCATTGAGGTTTTTTATTGGCCATAATTGTTTTTTTCAAAATTCCTCATAAACATCCACAATAAGTTGGGCTAAATCAATCGTTTAAAATATCATTGTGTTAATAATTGTGTGCAGATTGATGTCATATAACTATTTTTAATAGGGAACTAAAAAACTTAAGTTATTAAAAAAATATGAAAATAAGTCATTCCAAGTTGATGCATTAATTTGAATATAAATTAAACAAAAATATTAAAAAACATATATTATAAAAACATACATATTTAAAAATTACACATCATCATCTGTAATGGACTTCAATTTTATAAAAAGATATTTAAAAAAAAGTTGGTAGTCATATTACCAAAGTTACTTTTGACTTTCTTGTAGGTCCAAGGCTAAGAATTAGGTTTCTAAGCCTTAAACAAAAATAAAGGCATGCATTTTGAATTTTAAATGTTATATAACACGTAAATGTTCAAAAAAGCATGCCTATTAAAATAGGACAAAAAATATGATGTAATTAGAAATGTGTACCAATTTTAAAATATGATTTAATTAGTAACAAGATCTTTATTTCACATAAAATAAGTACCTACTTTGGAAAAAAGTGGATGCAATTTATTTTGAAATATCTTTACTCATTTTGTATGAGTATAAATGTCAGTTTGAGGGGTTTTTGAATTAAGCAGTAGCAAGAGGGTGCTGGCCCGAGGTATAAAAAAAGCTAGCTAGGGAGGAATTAACAACATCTTAATTCAACCTTGAAAGCAACAGGATAACAAATTAACCATCTACCTCTATCAAAAACCAAAATGATAAAGCTATACCACCACGAATGTAAAGTATCAGAACCCCACAAGCGGATAGTATCAAGTTTAATCAGCCAAAAATATAAACCATGCCATGTAGGGCTATTAACCAAAATTAAAGTTTTAAACTTAAAAATGAAATTAAAAATCGAGTCCAAACATATGACTTGAAGTCAATAGTGCCATAGATCACATGACCACCCCAGTCTAGCAGTAGATTTATTTTCCATCCCATAAGTGCTTAGAGAGCAATAGGTCAACCCACTTGTCATTCAGAAACTTGAAGAGCTCACGGTTACCTTCAATAGAATCCTTCTTGGTAGAGGCCTTCTCATTTAGCAGACATAGGGCAGTAGAGGAAGCATGCATAACCTTAAGGGAAAATTTTCTAACATCATCCAATCTCTTGTTGGTATTGGCTAGGTCCCTATTAAGTTTGGCCACCGTATTTTTGAGATTGGCAATCTGATATTTGATGCTTCCCACAAAGCCGCCACCCATAATAGTTTTGGGGTTCTCAGCCATACTAGATTTTTAGTAGTTGGGGCATTGTCTTCCTTACCCTCTTCAGCTAAGATAGTATGAGTAAAATATTTTCCCTCCTCTTGATCAAAACATTTATCATCATCTTCTCAGATGCGAGATACCACCGAGGCATCCTCCTATTTGAACAACTCTTTCATTGCTTTTTTTCCCTTCTCTTTAGCTAGACGGGAGGAACATTGAGTAGTGGTGGGTTGTGGGTTGGTATCCTGAGGGTATTTAAGGTTAATGTAGAACTTTTTTCACTTTTTGAGAGTCGTTGGGAGGAGTCATCAAGGGTTAGGTCATGTTTTTATCTATCTCAAGAGCCAGGGGTAGGGTGGGTTTCAGAGGATTTGTGGCTAGCAGCAGGGGTGGAACATCCTATAGAGCCCGAGGGCGTATGAAAACCCAGATTGAGGAAGACCGAAGGAGAGTAAGGCTTCTAGGCAGCTTGGGTGATTTCCAAAATAGGAGGAGGGAAGAGGGCACTGTGAAGGTTATAAATTCATAAAATTATCCCCTGATAAAGGTAAACAGGTTTTTTCCTTACCAAGATGGACTCATTCACATCAAAAACATTAGGTGCCAATGAGTGTAAAAGATAAAATGAAAAAGAAATCAATATTTTGTGCCTAAGATGGTTTCAGAATGGGATGTGGTAGTTATAAAAAGTACCATATCAGCCCTCCAGTGTGAAGTATTTCATGACCAACTTGCACATTTTTTGCCAGAATTTGGCCAAGTCTGCAGTGTTGTATCCACCATTTTTGGACAATGACTTGTTTTCATTTGCAAAAAACTGAACCTACTCGGTTGTTGCTTTCATTTTTGTAATTTGTTTTCTTTTTCAGTTCTTTATAGGCATCCTCGTAGATTTTCCTATGACCTATTTTTTGATCTTGAAAGTGATCCCATGAATGGTGATCTTTCTTTCATTCAAGGTCTTTACGAACTACCTTGATATCATTTCATCATGGATAGTTAGGTTCTTCATGAAGGGAAAAATCCCTCCCTCTTTTCAAAAGTACATTACCATAAGGTCAAAGGAAAACTCTTCCTCAATTTTCTATGGTTCAATCCTATGCCGGTCACCACCAATTTTAGCAAAGAACCAGAAAACAACCCACACCCAGAAATTGGTTGAGTGAGAGTTGTTCGTAGTCCAGCAGTTGTAGATACCCATGAAGCCACACAAACCAGAGCATAGGTAGAAAGTAGGGCAGTTGCGTGAAATAGCAGAATGAAAATCACAACTTAGCCTAAAAATATTGTCATTTTGCGAGCCATAATTATGGTAGTAATTACATTTTTCCTCGTAAATCACCACCAAAGATGCCACCTAGGTTAACACATAGGAACGACACTATAAAATGTAAACACCATCAATTAAATCCGCCCTAAATATTTTTTGATCCTATGTAATTTTCCCTTGCCACTGAAGCCATTTAATATAATGATGACACAGTAAAGGTAGAGTGACGCAACCCGGCCATGTCAACCTCGTATTTGAAATGAAGAGCCTTCCTGTGGAAACCATGTGGCGTTTCAAATCAAAACTAGCACAAGTGGTGAAAATAAATGATCCCTTGGGCCCATCCTTTGGTGCCCAAAGCAAAATCCAAATTTTAAACATCATGAAGTTGGATGCTGGCATCTCTCATTTCTTGCCTAAGTAGGTGCTGAGTATCCTTGGAAAGCTAGTTGGAAGCCCTCAAGAAATTTAACCCGTGCAACTACAGACCAACAAAAACCATTGAATCTACAACCGAGTTACCTTCCATGTAAGTGTGTTTGATGTTGGTCTTATGAATTTGTCCCATCACACCTTTTATGTTAGATAGAATGGGGTCAAATTTCCATCCAGCCAAGGAATTTCCAAGAACAACCTCAATAATAATTTTGGAGTCCCCTTGAATATCAATATTAGTATAGCCCAAGATAAGAGCAAAATTCATGCCCCATAAGAGAGCCATACCCTTGGTCTAGTTGACATAATGGTTGTGGAGGAGACCAGCAAAAGGTGCCACTATTCTCCCCCATTAATCATGAATGATATCTCCACCACTTGTAGCCCTCCATGGATAGAACCATCAAAATTAATTTTGTGCCATGAAGGCCAAGGTGGAGACAAAATAGTGGCTTTTCTAGCTGTGAGTTTGGTGTTGTCATATTTGGAAAACTCCTTGCTAATTTCCCAAATTTTAGCAGTTCTCTAGGAAGAATAAGAAGGGGGGAAGACCTAGGATCTTCCAGTGTGCCATAAACAAATTCTCCTGTAATAGTTTGATTCCTAGATGGAAAACCTCCCTTTTAGGGAGTTCAGTATCCATGAAAATATTTTAATTTTGCTCCTTCCAAATAATCCAGTAAAAGATAGGATGGATTTGATTCCACAAAATTTTTATTAGGGGGTGTTGAGAACGAGAGTACCAGTCATAGATCATATCCTGGATATTCCTGTTGGAAACCTAGAGGAGGTAGAGTTGAGAGAGGATCCCCTGCCAGATCCCAGTAGTATACTCACAATGCAGCATGAGGTGGTTTATACTTTCCTCTGCCTTCTTACATAGAAAACATATGTTAGCAAGACTAAATCCTCATTTAGCCAGATTGTCAAGGGTGAGGATTTTCCCATGTATCACCGTCTACCAAAAGAAATTCACCTTAGGGAATAATTATGGCTGCCAAATTTTCTTCCATCACAAAGTGTCAGCATTTTCATTAATCAACAGACCATAAGCCGATGTAATAGAAAAACCCCCATTTTAAGTGTGTCTTTATAATTTTTGAACCTAAACCCCCGGTCAGTTTGAGGGCTTGAACCTAAACATGTATCATTTTTTTTAATGAAATAGATACTTGTTTCTATTGGTATTTTTTTAAATATATTCTTCCCCTATATATGGATCCAACTTCTTGCATGTACCGATGGGTATTATATTTTAGAATGAATTTTATGTTAAACTATCAAATTGGTCATAGATTTAACCCATGATTATCTAGTGTTGAAATATTTTCATCAAAGATAACATTGCAAAGATTATTGTTACTAATTTATAATATTACTAATTTGAATTTAACAATGACATCAAAGTCAAACCTTCAATGAGGTTTCTAGTTGTTGATTGTTGTCATTCCTTATATTATTATGATATATTTCTCTATTATAATTTTAATGTCCTTGAAAAATATATTAGCTATGGATTGAAGAATCAATAACATTTTTAAAAGAGGACTAGAATTTTTGTAGGGCATCTCTTTATTTTAAATTGGACGTTATTCAGAAGAGGCCAACTAGAATACAATGTTGTAGTAATTATTCAATTCATATGATCTCTTGATAGATACTTCTATTCAGGCCTAGAACTTAGGGAATTCAAAAGAAGTAATTAAATATGAAAAAAGAAAATGGATATTCAAATTGAGAGAATCAACCATTTCCTAATATTTATTACACAATTAAAATTCAAAATACAACTCTTTTATATTTTTAATATAATTAACAAATAGAAAGAAATGGCTTGATCAAGTTAATTATATCTTTTGGGTAGACACTGCAAAAAAATAAGTCCAAATGACTTATATCACTAATGGGGGTTTCTGAATTTGTATCTTCATATCCATTCTAGCCATTCCTAAATTTTTATGTATATGCTTTATCATTTCTTATGATTCATCATTGGTGTGATAAAAAAATTAAATCTACATTTATTAAATTTTTAGTCATATTCAATTTTTTTTTTTTTTGAATTAAGAAGCAGTAAGAGGGTGCTGGCCCAAGGTATATAAAAAGCTAACTAGAATAGAATCAACAACATATTAATCCAACCTAGAGAGCAACATTATAGCATATAAGCTTCTACCTCTATGAAAAACCAGTATGATAAAACTAAATCAATACAAATGTAAAGTATCAAAACCTCTCAGACATATAGTATCAAGTTTTAGCAGCATAAAACATATACCATGCCTTGCAGGACCATTAACCATATTAAAATTATAAAAATTATAACTAAAATTAAATAAACTAGCCCAAACATAGGGCTTAGGGTCAGCAGAGTCACGGTCCACAAAACCTCCCTTGTCCAGCAACAGAATCATTTTCCATCCCATAAGCGCTTTGACAGCAATAGGTCAGCCCACTCCCCATTCAGAAATTTGAAGAGCTCACGGTTTCCTTCCACAGACTCCTTCCCAATAGAAGCCTTTTCTTTCAGAAGACATAGCGTAGTAGAGGAAGCATGCATGACCTTGAGGGAAAATTTATTTACATCTGCCAACGTTCTATTCATATTAGCCAGGCCACTAATAAGCTTGGTCATCGTGTCCTTAAAATTTGCAATCTGATACTTGATCTTTCCCACCAAGCCACCACTCGGAGCAATTTTTTTGTCCTCATCCCTAGTGTCAACAGTGGGGGAAATGTCCTCCTTCCCCAATTTAGTACTAGTAGTGTGGGTGTCCTATTCCTCTTCCCAATAAATCCATTGATATCTTCTTCCCTACTAGGAAAACCCATAGAGGCATCCTCCTAGTCGAGCAACTCCTTCAGATCTCTTTTGCCCTTTTGTTTGGTAAGATGGGAGGAGTGGTGGGTAGTGTTGGGCTTAAGGTTGGTAACCTGAGGACATTAAAGGTTAATGAAGATCTTTTTACATCTTTTGGAGGGTCGATGAGAAGTGTTATTAGGGGTAATGTCATGTTTGGACCTAGCCCGAGAGGCGGGGGTGGGGTGGGTTTTAGAGGACCTATGGCTAGCAGTCGGGGTTGAGCAGCCTATAGAACTTGAAGGCACGGGAAGACCCTAGTTGAGGGAGACCAAGGGTGACAGAGGATTATGAATAGCTTAAGTTATTTCAATAGTAGGGGGGTGGAATAGGGCATGATGAAAGTTATAAATGAAAAAAAAATCCCTTGGTGGAGATAAATAGGTTCTTTCCCCTGAGAAATAGACTTATTCTCATCAGCGACATTGGAATATAAAGAATGTAACAGGTAAAAGGTAAAGAAATAAAAACCTTATGCCTTAGGTGGTTTAGAAATGAAATGTGGTAGTTATAAAACATACTAAAATGGCCCTCCATAGTTAAATACTTCATAACTAGCTTGCACATTTTACACCAAAACTTGGGCAAATCCACAGTGTAATATCCACCATTTTTGGACACCGGCTTGTCTTCATTGGCAAAAAACTAAAGGAATTCAGTTTTGGCCTACATTTTTATGGTTTTTTTCCATTTATGGTCTGTGGTGGGTATCCCTGTATCTTTTCTGATGGCTTCTTCATTAATCTCAAATGTTATCCCATTAATGGTAGCTTTTCTTTCGTTCCAAGTCTTCACAAACTGTCTCGAGATCATCTCATCATGCCCCATCAGATTCTTCATGAAAGGAAGAATCCCTCCCTCTTTATAGAAGTACATAACAATAGGGTCTAGGGAAAATTCTTCGTTAATCTTTTATGGTTCAATCCTATGTCATTCCTCACCCATTTTAGCAGAAACTAGAAAAACCACCCACACCAAGAAATTTGTCGAGCTAGGGTTATTCTTAGTTCCACCATTGCAGAACCCACAACCACCCAGAAACTAGAGCAATGAAAAAACCATAGCTATTGCAAGAAATGGCAGAATGATAATCGATACTTAGGAAGGAAATCATATTACTTTGATAGTCATAATTATGGCACTAATTACCTTTTTCCTCATAAATCCCCTCTAGCGACACCATCGGGATTAACACATGAGAACGAAATTGTAAAATGTAAACATCATCAATCACAAACTCCCAAAAAAATTTCAATCCTTCATAATTCACACTTTCCTTAAAATACATTTAATATATTGATGACATGTAAATGGCACTATGATGCATCCCAGCCACGTCAACCTCGAGTCAGAAGAGACAAGCCCACTGGTGGAAGGAATGTGGCAATATAAGTGGAAACTAGTGAAAGTATAGATAAAAAATGAGGCCCTAGGCCCACCCTTTCGTACGCATACCAAAAATAAATTTTATAACATCATGGGGGTTGATGTTAATATCTCTCATTTCCCACCTAAGTAGGTTCTGAGCATCTTTAGGAAGGAGATTTGCTTCCCTCCAGCACCGTGACCCATCTAGCTATAGAGCAACAATCACCATGGAGTCTACAACCGAGTCACCTTCCCTATAGATGTGCCTGATGTTGATATCAAGAAATCTTCCCATCAATCCTTTTATTTTTGATAGTATGGAGTCAACCTTCCAGCCAGCTAGGGAATTTCCACGAACAACCTCGATAATAATTTTAGAATCTTCCTCAATTTCAATGTTGTTATACCCCAGGATAATGGAAATTTTTAGGCCCAAAATGAGAGCCATACACTCAGCTTGGTTAAGAGTCTAATTGTTTAGGGACCCAACAAAAGAATCCACCACTTTCCCCCAATGGTGACAAATGATACCTCCACCTTCCTTCTGCACTACCCGGACAAACCCATTAAAGTTAAGTTTGTGCCATGAGGGCTGAGGTGGGGACCAAACCATAGTGAATCTAGCTGGAAGTTTGGTATTTTCATGTCTGGAAAAACCCTTATGAATTCCCTAATCACAATAAATTTTCCAATAATAATCAGAAGGGGGAAGACCTGGGATCTTCCAGTGGGCCAACATCACATTCTCTTGAACCAGTTTTAGTCCCTGATGGAAGACCACCATTTTTGATAGTTCGGTACCCCAGAATATCCCGTTTTTGTGCTCCTTCTAGATGATCCAACAAATCATGGGAGGGATTTGGTTCCACAAAAAATTTAACAAAGGGTGTTGAGAGGGGGAGTGCTATTCATGTATCCAATCCTAGATATTTCTATTGGGAACCCAGAGGATGTTGAGACAAGATAGAATCTCCTTCCAGATTCTAGTGGCAAAATCACAGTGGAGGAAGAGGTGGTTTAAACTTTCCTCCTCCTTCTTACAAAGGCAACATCTATTAGCAAGACTATATCCCCATTTTACCAGATTATCAAGGGTGAGGATTATAGCATGTAGAACCGTCCACCAGAAGAAATTGATAGTAGGGATTAATTGAGGTTGCAAAAATTTCTTCAAGCATGAAGTATCAGCCATTACATTGATCAACAACCCATAAGCCAATTTAATAGAAAAACCCCATATTGGGTGTGTCTCCATAGTATCTTGTTAGGTCGATCCATAAGAGGAATGCGCACCGTGTGTAATATTTCACTAAGCTTGATTTCCAGATTAGTTAGGTCAAGTCTGCCCTGCATGTGTGAGAGGATATTGATCCAATTGTCATTGATAATGTAGTTGGAGACCATGTAACAAACTCCAAGAGTCATGGTGTTTCTTAATCAAGAAAATTTGGAGGTCCCTAGGGTGATGTTAGGAAACCAATGGTCATCCTAGAAAGGGATCTCTTACCATTGCCAAATAGCCAAGTGGCCCCCTTTCCATAATACCTCTACATTTGAGAATGTTGGTCCAAATTTTGGATCCTCCGGGGTGGCCCTGGACCATGTAGAGTTTGTAGAAATGATCGCCATCCAGATACTTTGCCTGCATAATCTTGCACCAATCAACAGTTCCAATAATTGTAGTCCAGGAAACCTTGGAGAGCAGGGCCTTGTTAAGGTTAAGAATTTTTCTAAGACCCAAGCCACCAAGGGATTTGGGGAGACAAACCTTATCCCAGCTAATGAGGTGGATGCGCTCCTAATCCTCTACCCTAGACCAGACGAAGGTACACTAGATTTTTTTCCAACTTCTTAGTCATGAAACCCAAGATTTTTAAAATAGAAAGGAAATACACGTGTACCTTGAAGGGAGGCAGTAAGAAGTTGGAGCTTACTAGCACTGCTGAGGAGCTTACCTTTCCAACCTGCCATCTTTCTTTAGGTCTGCTCAAGAATGGTGTTCCAGATTTCATTCTTCACATCCTTGATAGTCAGTGGGAGACCCAGATAGGTGGCAGGAAGCTTATCATCCTTGCATCCGAAAATCCTCAAAATTTTATCCTGAACAACATTATGAGTGTTAAAGAAAAACATTCTACTTTTATGATAGTAGAAGTGTTGGCCTGAAGTAGTAGCATAATTGTCCTACAGCCACTTCCACATATGGGCTTCTCTAACCATAGAGGCACTAAAGAAGAAAGTGTCATCCATAAATTACTATAGTACCGTTGGCAGAAGGGTCGTAGCTGGCATGATCCCCTCAATTTCTTTAGTATGAGCCATTTGCATCATGTTGCGTCCTTGCACCTCCACAAGAAGTATAAAGAGGTATGGAGAGAGGTGGTCCCCTTGACAGGAGTCCCTTTTCCAGAGTAAATTTAGCACTTGGTTTTTCATTGAACAACACCAAAAATCTCAATGTTTCTAGGAAAGCATTGATAAGCATGCAATGAACTCTTTAGAGAAACCATAAGCAGATAGAACCTAGTAGAGAAAGGTCAAATTGACTTTGTTATAGGCTTTCGAAACATCCAATTTGAGTGCCATCCCAGCAACTTTACTGTGATCAATAGAGTGCAAAATTTCATGGGTGGTTATGCCCGCATCCATAATTTGCCTACCAGGCACAAAACCCTTCTGGTTAGGGCTGTTTAATTTGTCAAGTAGCTGTTTGATACAACTGACCATGATTTTTGAGAAGATTTTATGAAGAGTATTGTAGAGGCTTATTGGTCGTAAGTCCTCCATAGCCATGGGCTTAGCACCCTTGGGGACCAACACAAGATAGGTGTCATTAAGTTTCTTTAGGATTTTCCTACACCTGATAATGTCCCAGGCAGCTCTGGTCATATCAGTGCCAACAATATCCCAAAATTCCTGGAAAAACGCTGGGGGAACCCATCCGGGTCAGGGGCCTTATAGGGTCCCATACAAAAAACTTCCTTGAAAACCTCTTTGTCAGAAACCTTAGAGAGGAGAAATATATTATCTATATTATCGATCACCCTAGGAAGTTTTGAGATGAGCTGATTTTGGAGAATCTCAGATTCCCCGAATTGAATTTAGTAAATAATCAAATGAAATAGTTAGTGGCTAAAACACTAAGCTAGATTGGGTCATAGATTTCAACTCCCCCAGAGCTCTTTAGTTTGTTGACGAAATTCCTTTTTTTGTGCTTGCAGGCAGACTGATGAAAAAAAGCCATGTTGTGGTCTCCCTCTGTAAGCCATAAGACTCTGGACCTCTACTTCTAGAAAACTTCCTCATTAGCCAGAGTATCCTTCCAATATTTTCTAGTATTTTCTTCTTCTATGTGTAGGTCAATTGACAGATCACCTTTCATAATTTTTCCTTAGAGAGCATCCAATTTTTATGATAGTGCCTTCTTAGTTAGGAAGATATATCCAAAGATTATTTTATTCCAACCCTTGACAACACCTCTAATAAGATCCAATTTGGAAGCAACCCTAAACATGGTCATAACTTTGACCAGGGTCGACCACCACTATTTAATCCTTTCACGGAAGTTGGGGTGGGAGGCCCACATTATTTCATATCTGAAAGGTGCAGGGTATGCATGTTGCATGTCCACCCACTTAAGAAGGAGGGGGTTGTGATATGACGTAGTCCTTGGTAGAGCAACCAACGAGGAGGCCCCCCCATATCCCATGAAGAGGATATGATGACACAGTGGAGGAGAACTTGAATAAGGTGGTTCTCTTTTTTGTTGTTGGTCCAGGTGAAGGGATTACCCCTTAGTTTAACATCATAAAGACCATTGTCACAAACAAAACTGGCCAAGTCCCCCATGCTGTCAGTATAATCTATGATTTCCACCACTTTTTTCAGATCAGAACAATGGTGAGTTGAAATCCCCGACCACCATGAGTTTTGAGTCCTGTAGGGTGAAGAAAGATGCCTTTAGTTCTTCCCACACCTCCCTTCTCCCCTGGTGGGTGTTGGGAGTATAAATGTTGAAACAATACTAAACGACCAACTCAGAGCTGAAGGACACCGCCAGGTGATGATGAGAAAAGCTATGCACATCGCCCCAGACCTTAGAAGGGTTCCAGAGGGTGACAATTCCTCCCAAAGCCCCAGAAGCTTAAGAGTAAAAAAATTGGCCCCAGGCCAAAGTCGTCCCACCGGTGCTTCAAAATTGGCATATGTCATGTCAATATTAAGTAATTTATTTCATTAATGATAAATGACAATTTAGTATACTTAGAACTGTAGAATTAGTATTGACATGCTTTTTAAAATGAGAATAGTGCTTTTAAAAACTTTCTTATACACAGATTTTAATACATATATAAACTCTAAAGTTTTTTTTTTATTCTTCAAAATTTGTTTAAGAATGTCTCTTTTTATAGATTAATATTATACAAATACACCACATAGCCCCCAACGAAATTACCTTTACTGAAAAAAAAACTTAAACAAACTCTAGGCTATTGACAAAAATAAATTGACTTAAAAATAAATAATTATTTATTATTTTATTTTCATTAATTTAACTCTATAAAACGCTTCAAAATTATTGTTTTTTTCCTAAAACAATGCTTAGCTAACAAAATTAAAATGTAAGATTTGAAAAACAAACCATATGGAATGTGATTCTGGCACGTAGGGTTTGATGTTCTCATATTAATTTGTATGTGAGCTGCTCTCGTTTAAACTACTGAGTTGGATATCAATCTCGACTTGTAGATATTTATTTCTTTGACATGACTTGTAGTCTGAATTGTGTTAGTTTTCTTCATGAGTTTATTATCCTCTGCCGTGCTCGAAAGAAAGAATTGTTGATAAGATTTTATAGCGCTGTTATCACAGTGGCATTTTTTGTATCTTCCAACAATAAAATAATTCGATCCGTGTCATTAAAGTTTTCATAACATACCATTGTCTTTTACGTAATACCAAGTTGACAAGTTATATATTCTTTATATATTTGATCTTTAGTGCTCTCACTTTACAATCTTACAATCTAGTCTTAACGTTCATCTTTAATTTATCACTTTGAATTAAATATGCAAGTAATGTGTCAATTTAAAAATTTAAAATTGATTATTGTGAAAGTATCTACTGTATGGTTGTTCATTTAAATATTATGTAATGTAGATAAAGGTATTAATCCATTTATTTGAAATCATGTTGTAGATTATTTGTAACTTATCTTGAAATTGTATAATTTGTTGGAGAGGATTATCAAATGATTATATCAACCTCTATTATGTTATATTGTATACTTGGTTGTTGTCATCAAATCTGCTGTTCAAATTTTAAAATTAGTTTGACTATAAGATTGAATAAGGAGAATATGTTGCTTATAGTTAAATAGATTCGAAAAAATAAATAAAAAATTACACCACAAGTCATTACCTAAATTCAACTATCATAAACATATTAAAGGTTTAAGTTTGAATGTTAGATTCCTATACATGAAATTGAACAAGAACTAAAGATAATTACTTTATAGATTAGAAAGCAGCATTTTGATAATCATACAAGTCTAATATTACAATAGATCTATTTTAGCACCTTTAGTGCCATTTAGTTGACATTCCTAATATCACTTTTAAATTCATATAATTTCCATATTCATTATTTCAAATCCTACCTCAATGTCATCGATTAGATTTATTTATCATTGGTATCTCATTTAGCATACCAAGAATAATTTGCCTCATTGAGGTATATTTTATGTAAGTTGCCTTTTTTTTTTTCCATTGCAATATGATTACTCTATCTAAGTATGAAATTATTTTAATACTTTAAGTAATCAACAACTAGCATTTATATTTTGTAAGAAATCTTATTGCACACAAATAGAAAGATTAATTAAAAACTATAATAAAATGAACTTGTATTTGAAGTACGATCTATGTTAAAATTCATAAAATAAGGTATATAATCAAAATTATTATCTATAATAGTGAAAATGCATCTTCAATACATTTTCACATTTAGGTATGTAGATTGTGTTAAAGCAATGCCACTTTTGTACCTAGATTTAAATATTTTGTCAACATATTTTAATAGATACACTGACATATGAGTTAAAATTAAGTTCTTTACATACACCTTATAATCTAGCATTCATCCAAAAATATTTGAAAGAGAAAAGAAAGTGTTCATATAACAAGACTATAAGATCATTTATGAATTGACAATAATTGTTATAAATTCATATAAATCAAGCTCTTTTAAGAAAGAAACAAAAGAAGTCTTTCTGAGAAATTATATGCATTAGCAGATTAATTGAATTCTTCGAAACTACACATCAGAGTATAATATATTTACCAGTTATTAATGGAGATATTAATTATATATAGGTGTTAAAATTCAAGTTTGAATCTACTCAATTAATTGGTATCTATAAAGTGAAATTTGTAGATAAATGCCACAACTAAATTGAATATGCCAATTAAAAGAAAACATTTCCTCTATTTTCTACAAAGATGATCATTGCCAAAGTTTTGATAGAACTTGCTTTCCCATATGGTTGAAAAATCAACCAAATGAATGTTGATGGTGTATTCCTAAGTGTGTTGGTATTGTGTATAGTTGGTGTTGTGTTGGGAGATTGCTTGGATATTGTGGTGCAGTTATAAGGAGTAATTTATTTGGTTGTCATTAATGTCAATTAAGTGAGTGCAGTCATAATATAATATACCTGTAAAGTAAAGATACAATCGATAAGGATGTAACACTAAAAATTGGTTAAGTCCAGAAGATTCGTAGACTAAGAAACCATTACTTTGGTGGAGGTAATGGTACAACTGAAATTATGGTGAGCGGTCACAGGTTTAGCTTCAACCAGATTATATTGCAATGTAGTTCCAGCCACAACTCCTTTCATTGAGTGGTGATAGAGTTTTAAGTATCACAGATACTAAGATCGGTAGAACTCTTTTGTTCTTTATCAACTAGTCGGTAGATCATAGATTGGTAAGTGGTAAAGTATATGTGATCATTTATAATGATATGATGACGTAGAATAAAATTTATACACCTAATGTATTGTTATAATTTAAGAGATCGATATAATCATTTAAGATAGATTTGAGGTGTTGCATTGGAGAAGTCAAAACATGTTATCTACCTTGGAGATATAAACTTACAGACCTTATCTTGACCTAACATGGTCATGATAAATCATTTATTGTATTGAGATTATCAATTTTACACATGGTGATATCATCGAAAAACAATTTGAAATTCCTTTTTAAGTTAATGCAATTTTTTATTTATTTATAGGAACTGCTCATATTTAAAAGAATAGTCATTTCTATTATTAAGAGAAGTTCCAAGAGTTGTTTTGGGCAATTAGGGTTTTGTGATTTCAAGTTTAGGTTGCGGTCAGAGAGGAGAGAGAAGAGAGAAGTTACAGAATACAGAGAACTTATAGGTTCTGACAAGCAATCAGTGCTACATCCAAATCACTTATATTTTTTTTCCTGAATAGTTGCATAAAAAAAAATCCCTTAAGAAAAATCTCTTAACTGGTTGAAATCTAACAAGATTTTTTTGTAAATCCTTTAACATGGTAACTTATTTATTGAGGTTTAAAATCCTCTAGGAAGGTAGATCATAGCTAATCTTATTGTACTTCTAAAGGTGTACTAGTGACTCCTAATTGGGTGAACCCTCAGAAACAGTATTTGTATCTCCTAATAGGGAAAATTCATATACTCCAGTATTAGGCTTGTGGGTGTCATACCCATCATTTTTTTAACCTCTTACAAGGGTTTCCACATGAAAAATATATGTGTTATGTGTGTGGAACTTTTGGATGCTTGTTATTACCTTCTGTTATGTATTTGCATCAGTTACTTGTTTTATAGTTTGGAAAGTATTTCTGAAGCTATATAGATCAGGGGTTGAAATAATTCAATATTTTTTTTTACTAATTCACCCCCTCTTAGTACCTATTATTTCCAACAAAGTGAAAATTTGATAAAGGGTGTATATTTGATACAAACTCCTAATTTTATTGAAAAGGAAAGGAAAATATGATATGCACCTAAAAAACATGTGTTGTAGTTTCAATTGGAATCCATGATGATTATACTAAAATACTGTTAAGTACTTTCCTTTAGGAAAATTATAAAATCTATTCTTGATCCAAATTTATACATGTATTTTTTTTGTTTGGAACAAGCTAATGTTCATTTTCTGATAAGTTGATGTTATACTCATTACTTTGAATGATCAATTACATAATCTTTCAAATTGAAAGAAGATATAGAGACCAATATAGAATTATATGATATTGGACCTTTAAATCTTTACTTTATTTGGATTGAAATGATACAAACATCCGTAAAATACTCCTCTCAAACAAAAAAAATACAAGAATTCTCAAAATTTTCAAAATGCAAGACATCAACGCTACATCAAGACCAAATAAAATAAAAAATGAAGATCACTGAAAAAATGTGAAGAATTTGATGAAATAATGTATAATAGCCTAATAGGAAATTTAGTTTACTTTGTTAGAACACATATAAACCTATGATAAGAAATTCAATCCTGACATCTTAATACATAGGTCATAGAAAAGAGACATTGATTAAATATAAAAAATATCTATGATATCTTTATAGAAAATAAAAAATCGAATCAAAATATTCAAAGTCTAATTGCTTAAAATTTTTTTGGTTTCTTAGATTCAAATAAACATATAAATATCTTTACAAAAAAATGAGCATATATAGTTTTTTTGTTTTTTCACTGGCTTGGTTTTCCAAGTTCTACTTTTGTATGTGGACAGCTAACAAGTCTATCTATTATAGGAAAACTTAATATCTATTTTTTTCTATGAAGAAATAGTATTTATGGGAGTATTGAAAATACAAAATATGTTTTTTTAGCCAAGAGGTGAGCTTCATATATTTATTTGATAGAAAGAATATTAAGACATTACAAAATAATTCTAGAGGTGAACATGGAATATGCTCAAACCCAAAATCAGAGATATGAATCAATTAAATAACATTTTTGACCATGATGTTTACATGACACAATGATAGGGGTATAGAGATCAAATCCCTCTCCTAAAATAGAAAAAAAACAATTCTCCCAAGTTTCCCAATGGTTGGGGCACAACCATGTTGGATAGGTCACCAAAATAATATTAAACTTCAAAAGGTGGGCCTTTGCTGGTTCATTAAGTTTAGGGTTGGAACGTTATGCTTCACTTTTTTTTGTTTGGATAATATATTTAGAGTATTAAAATTTTCTAAAACTAATGCTAACAGTTACTCTTTCACCACTTCTTAACAAAATTTGAAAGATAGAGGGTAACTGTTGAGAAAATGGTGTGTTGGAGACCTTGCATAATAACATATATTATTGTAATATTTTATTTTATTATGTAAATATTACACCTAGGAGCACCTTGATTGATGTCCAACATGTAGACATTCCTTAGGAATATTCTTGGAACCATTTGATTGTTAGAGTAATAAGGTTTTTTGCTTATTATCTCTTTAGTGCTTAAGCTAAACTTAGGAATAACATAATTAATATATTATTATTTATTATTTATTATTTATGCAACCTAGGGTTTCTCCTTTTTAGGTTTTGATCTCCTTTTTATAAGGATTAACAAATTTTTTTGCATAATATATTTTTATCTCTAGTATTCAGAGTGATCTTTTTTCTGTATTGGGTATTTTCAAGTTCTTTCCCTCTTTTGTGAAAGGTTATTTTCTTGCAGAAGAGCACTAGGTTCTCTTTGAAGTTGGTTTCTCAACTTCTACGTGGTATTAGATCTTTAGATTTGCAGATTCATGTTCTTCTTCTAAGGGTTGTTGTATTTGAATCAATGATTGGAAACACTTTGAGTCTAATTTAACCTCATCATTGAGTCCAAAATGCTTGAGATAGCTAGGAACGACATGATGTTTGTTGATTTTGGACTCTCAACATTTTTTGTGTGAGGGTTTCATTTTTAGATTTTTTTGTGTTTTTAATGTGCTGGGGGCACCTATATTTGGGATAATTTTGGTCCCAAACAAACCTCGCCATCACGCTCAAAAGGCCCAGAAACCTATATTTTCATATAAGGTTTGTCAGTTTTGACCTCAATGACCTCCGTATAAAAAAAATCAGAAAAATAAAAAAAATTTAAAATGAAAAATAAAAAATAAAAAAAATCAGCAAATTTTTAATTTTTTTTAATAAATGTTTTTTTAAAAAAAACACCTTTTTGAAAAGTTTCCAAAAAGTTTTTGTAAAGTTTTTTATAAAACTTTGAAAAGTTGGGCACCTTTTAGAAAGGATGCTTGCATGTGTAGGAAATGATTTCAGAGATTCTAGTGATTAAATTTGACGGCCTTCAACTTATTAAACAAATTTGCCTTTTTCCATAATAAGCATCCTATGGTTTTTTTATCATATCTTGAGCACAAGGTATCAAAATTTGGCAAACGATATATCATCCGAAAGCTAATTCTAAGCCCATACTAGAAACATGATTGGGGTTTTCAGGTTTTTCCATTTTCATGGTTTTATGCCAGTCAAAGTCAGCATTACTTTTTCTAGTTCGAAGGTCAAAACTTGTGCAAATGGACTCTTTTTTCTGACTTACATACATCGTTGGAAACCTCTCATAATATTCTACATAGATATTTGGTCTTACTTTTCAGGTTTTTGATCAGGTATACATTATTTTCAAAATAATTTATTTTGAAATTTCTTGACATGCAGCTGTAGGAGGGTTTGTCTATCTTGTACTCAGGGATTTCTCTTTTAGATATTAAGTATGTTGAATTTCACTCCATCTCCTTATCTATATTCTTAGTATGGTAAGTTTTCCTTCATGAAAAAGTTTAAATCAGGTGATCCTTGCAGTTTCTATGGTAAGGAAGAGTTTTTAGAGGAGGCCATGAAGCAGGATCATGCTTCAAATCCTCAATCTTCTTCATCATAGACAAATAAAGGACATGTTGTTTATGCATGGTCCTTGCCATTTTTTTCACCTCAGTGAGAAACAGTTGCAGTGGCCCTGTCATGCCTTTCGTTTGTCAACATTATGGGGAGATTTCTATAGTTTATGCTAATACTTCCTTTGGTTCCTCGTGTTGATTAGTATTCAGACTATTGGTACCTATATTTTTCAGCTAGAAATTTTTTCTTGCGTGGTTTAGTAGTTTCGTTGGGATCACTCGTACATATTTATGTGCCATATGTATCTTTGAATACCAAATGTTTGCCTCAGTTTTCCATTTTTTATTCTTTCGAGTAGTTTTGTGAACAAAACTCATGCAAATTATTATCTAATGTATATTCGGCCAAGATATGTTTTTCCTCTATTTTCCATCTCCTCATTCCACAAGTGTCTACAACTTGTGCTTCAAGGTTGTGCTTCTTGTTCCTTTCTATCGGGACATTTTTTTCTGGGAGACTTCTTATTTTATCTGTATTCATGTTTCCTTTTGCGCATGCTTTTATTTCTTTTTGGAGAGGCGTTTTTCACACTAGTTTTTCTTCTTTTCTCCTCTTTACAAAGATCTATTGTACTTGGGTACCTGATCCGACCTTGTTTCCAAGACTAATTTCCTTATTTCAGTAGGTTTTTCTCTGGGTTGTAGCTTGTTCCTAAGTTCATGTTAAGGGAAGTGTTAGAGTAATAAGGTCTTTTGGTTATTGATTAGATCATGTTGATTTAATAATTAAGCCACTTATTATCACTTTAGTGCCTAAGAAAAACTTAGGCATAATAATAATAATTATTTTTTCCTTATGGCCCTGGTTGTGAGGGCTCTTTTTTTTTTCCCAGCCACGGATCCTTAAAATTAAACTTTTTTTTATTATTGGGGTAACGAACGAAGTTTTTCTTTTGGCTCTTTTCTCCGGGAGCTCCTTACTTTAGAACTATTTTATGTAAAATTATATATTATAATATATTAAGTGGCTCTACCACCTTTCAAAAAAAAATTATTTTTTTAATAATTACTATTTATGCAACCTAGGGTTTCTATTTTTTAGGTTTTGATCTCATTTTTAAAAGGATTAATCTCTCTTGTACTTAACAAATTCTTTTTACATAACATATTTTTACGTTCAACATTTAGAGAAAACTTTTTGTATACTGTGCTTTTCAAGTTCTTTCCCTCTTTCGTGACATGTTATTTTCTTGCATAAGATCGGAGGGTTCTCTATGAAGTTGGTTTCTCAACTTCTACATTGATGTTTTGTATTGTAACATTGTAATATTATTTGATGCAATTATTTATTATTGGATAAACAATTAAATAAAGTACCCAATATTGAATGTGGGCCAATGTGAATTAGAGGTAAAAATTAATTTTATTACATTATTTATGTAATACTACTTGGTGATTTTGTGAGAGCTTACTTCTATAAAATCCACCACATCGATAGTTTTTGATGTAAGACAAGTTAGCATTTGTGGATGTTGGAAGTATGGAATGGGATGTGTGGTTTTTTTCCTTATTCAAATAGATTGCTTGTTTATGGTTTTTTCTTTGAAGGCTTCCATGGTGTATCCTAATGGACACATTTCTGAATAATACATAGATGATAAATGATTTTGGAGGCTGAGTTATTTCATCATGAGGATTTTCCTAAGATATATCTTGTGTCATTCTTTTGTGGGTATGTTGTTTACTTTGTTGTATGTGTAATCACCTAAAAATGGTTTACAAAACCATAAACCCCCAATCTCGATTGTTCACTAAGAAAACCCAAATCTTGATTAAAACTCTTAACTCCTAATCTAAGGCAATTCAAATTCTCAATCTAATTTTGACCTAAAGTCTAGGCCCCATTCGATCATTGAACTTGATAATGTCTAATTAATTAATTCTTAAATCCAAATGTTGTTGACAATTAAATCAAATTTATAATATTTATTTAATTAATATATTGGCATGTTGATTAAATAAATAATAATTATCTATCTATGAGAAAAAAAAATTAAAATTAATTATGTCATCACAATTTGGAGGAAAATGCATTAAATCATTTAATTAATTCAAAAGTGCTTTCTTATGTCATCAAAAAGTAATCTGATTATCATTTTGGAAACAAATCAATTAACTTCTCAACCACTTCTGTTCAATTTAGCAACTTTCAAATCAACTTGGATAGTTTCTAAAATGATTGATCAGTCTTTTGAGTTAATTGATTCTCTCGACCAATCAAATCAGTTGCACACAGATTGTGCTAGTTTGGGATTAATCTCAATCGTTAATTATTGTTTGATCTCTTTCGTCCATTTTTTAGAATATTTTTATATAACTAGGCCCTCATTCTTCAAAAATAGAGGATTATGAAGTAGAGTAATGCTATTGAATTATTAAATTGTTATTAATTGCTTATTGCTTATCATAGTTCATTTAGCTTATTTTGTATTTGCATAATCAAATCTTCATAATTTCACTTTCATTTGCTTAAGTGGATTAATATGAGCTTGATATTGGATGTAATTATATTTCATGTAGTTTAAATCTTTAAAAATACTTCATTTAGATAGAGTCTAAAGTCAGTGGATTCGCAATGATCTAAGAGCAATTTCATACTCCTATTTACTAGAAGAAAATGAGTCGCCTTGGTTGATTCATGCTTCATTTATCTAGTTTGTTAATCAATCAAATAATGATTCATTAAAGTGTTTTTGTTGTTAGCTTAAACACATTTTTACACACATTTCTTGCGCCCACCATGGGGTAGAATATTTAATTTCTGGCCTCATGTTTTCATAAAATTTAAATTCTTAGGATTTGTTTCATACTTTGATTGTCTAGGATAGTATGATATTTCTCACAATGTAGAATGAATTGGAACTAAGACTCATATGTCTTCTCGAGAATTCTTGTATTAGGAATAGTACATGCTCGTACGATCATCTAATAATCTTTATTGAAAAATAGCACGGATTTATTGTAGAATTGTGAGAATTTATGATATATGACTATTGGTTGTTTTGTTTTTTATTTTATCACAACTTGCCATCTTCTATGCAGGTTGTTTTGTCAAAGAAACTTTATATATAAAACTTTTTACAGGATGCTTGACAGTGAAAGAAAAATAATGGAAATTGTTGACGATTGTGAATGTAGGTTGCCTAAGGAGAAATGAGTAAAATTTATTTTTTCATTAATATTTTATAGGAACTTCGCATGAAAGACTTATTAAAATGAACAACTGTCTGATGTGTTTGAAAATAGCTAAAAGGTAGGAGATTATGTTATTTTCCCCTTTCAGGGAAAAGCAAAATCCAGACCCTTGAAGCTCTTCTATTTTATTTCAACTATACCTATTAGATGTGCATGTTCAAGTGGGAAGAAATACTTACGCTTGGAGAAGGAACCAAGTGAGAACGAGGTGTAAGCGGCACCACTCCAACTCACGTAAATCAAATTTTCATCTTGGAGCCAAAGCCTTAGAAGTCAGATACCATTTGAGCTTATAATTGGCTCTCACCTAGCATATTATAAGGAACTTAAAAAAAAAAGTTATTAAAAAATATGAAAACAAGTCATTCCAAGTTGATGGATTAGTTTGAATATAAATTAAACAAAAAGAGAAAAAGATATATTATAAAAATATAGATATTTAAAAATTACACATCATGATTTGTAATGGACTTCAATTTTATAAAAATATATTAAAAAAAGAGTTGGTATTCATATTACCGAAGTTACTTTTTGTCTTGCTTTTAGATCCAAGGCTAAGGATTAGGTTTGTAGGCCTTAACAAAAAATAAAGGCGTAAATGTTCGAAAAAGCATGCCTATTAAAAGAAGACAAAAAATATGATGTAATTAGAATGTGTACCAATTTGAAAAGATGATTTAATTAGTAACAAGATCTTTATTTCACATAAAATAAGTACCCATTTTGAAAAAAAAATAAAAATGGATGGAATTTATTTTGAAATATGTTTACTCATTTTGTATGAGTATAAATTTCAGTTTGAGGGGTTGACCTAAAAATGTATCATTTTTTTAATGAAATAGCTACTTGTTTCTATTGGGATTTTTTTAATCTATGCTTCCCCTATATATCGATGGATATTATATTTTAGAATGATTTATAAGTTAAACTATCAAATTGGACATAGATTTAACCCTTGATTGTCTAGTGTTGAATAACAATCAAGTGTTGAATTATTTTCATCAAAGATAACATTGCGTAGATTATTGTTACTACTTTACAAGATTATTAATTTGAATTTACCAATGACATGAAAGTCAAACATTTAATGAGGTTTTTAGTTTATGATTGTTCACATTACTTATATTATTATGAAATCTGTCTCTATAATATTTTTAATGTCCTTGAAAAATATATTAGCTATGAATTGAAGAATCAATAACAATTTGAAAAGAGGACTATAAATTTTTTAGGGCATCTCTTTATTTGAAATTTGAATACAATGTTGTAGTAATTATGCAATACTTATGATCTCTTGATAGGTACTTCTATTCAGGTCTAGAACTTAGGGTATATATATATATATATATATATATATATATATATTCAAATTGAGAGAACCAACCATCTCCAAATATTTATTACTACAATTAAAAATCAAAATACAACTCTTTTTTATTTTTAATATAATTAACAAATAGCAAGCAATGGTTTGATCAAGTTAATTATATCTGTTGGGTAGACACTGCAAAAAATAAGTCCAAATGACTTATATCACTAATGGGGGTTTCTAAATCTGTCTTCATATCCATTCTAACCATTCCTAAATTGTTATGTATATGCATTATCATTTCTTATGGTTCATCATGCGTGTGATAAAAAAATAAATCTACATTTATAATTTTTAGTCATATTCAATTATTTAAGGAATTTGTTTCATTAATGATAAATGACACTTTAGTATACTTAGAACTGTAGAGTCAATAATATTGACATGATTTTTAATATGAGAATAGTGCTTTTAAAATCCTAATTAAACACGGATTTTATTGTCAAAATAATCTTCTACTCTCTAATGAAGAAATATAAAATCTTAGACTAAATAGTTATATAAACTCTAATGTTTTTTTTTAATCTTCAAAATTTGTTTAAGAATGTCTCTTTTTATAGATTAATATTAAACAAATACACCACATAGCCCCCAACGAAATCACCTTTACTGAACAAAAAATATAAACAAACTCTAGGCTATTGACAAAAATTAATGATTTAAAAATTAATAATTATTGATTATTGTATTTTCATTAATTTAACTCTATAAAACGCTTCAAAATCATTGTTTTTTTTTCTAAAACAATGCTTTGCTAACAAAATTAAAATGTAATATTTGAAAAATAAAACTTATGGAATGTGATTCTGGCACGTAGGGTTTGATGTTCTCCTATCAATTTGTATGTGAGCTGCTCTCGTTTAAACTACTCAGTTGGATATCAATCTTGACTTGTAGATATTTATTTCTTTGACATGACTTGTAGTCCCAATTGTGTTAGTTTTGTTCACGAGTTTATTATCCTCTGCCGTGCTCGAAAGAAAGAATTGTCGATAAGATTTTATAGCGCTGTTATCACAGTGGCATTTTTTGTATCTTCCAACTAAAAAATAATTCGATCCCTGTCATTGAAGTTTTCATAACATACCATTGTCTTTTACTTAATACCATGTTGACAAGTTATATATTCTTTATATATTTGATCTTTAGTATTCTCACTTTACAATCTTGCAATCTAGTCTTAACGTTACATCTTTAATTTGTCACTTTGAATTAAATATGTAACTAATGTGTCAATTAAAAAATTTAAAATTGATTATTGTGAAAGTATCTACTGTATGGTTGTTCATTTAAATATTATGTAAAGTAGATAAAGGTATTAATCCATTTATTTGAAATCATGTAGATTATTTGTAAGTTATCTTGAAATTGTATAATTTGTTGGAGAGCATTATCAAATAATTATGTCAACCTCTATTACGTTCTATTGTACACTTGTTTGTTGTCCTCAAATTTGCTGTTAAAATTTTAAAATTAGTTTGGCTATAAGATTGAATAAGGAGAATGTGTTGCTTAGAGTTAAATAGATTCCAAAAAAAATTACACCACAAGTTATTGCCTAAATTTAGATATCATAAACATTAACCCAAGCACATTCCAACAATCCACAGGGAGGAGCTACCAGGCTTCTGGCCAAAAATTTGCTTCATTGTGATGAAGTATTTCACGCTGGAAGGTAAGTTCACTGTGTTTTACAACTACCACTTACCATTCCTTAATCATATTAGAAACAAGGATTTAATTTCCATACCTTTCTATCTTATGCACTCCATAGAGAGTAATATCCTGGATATTAAAGACAACCCTGATAAATCTATCCTCCATCAGGGCCTCCTTCTCTGCATCTATCATTTTCACAAAGCTATCTACCCGGCACCCCAACCCCCTTGATTATCCAGATGATGCCCCAGGAGGAGCCCCTGGCCAAAACTGAAAATCCCACCCATTCCTCCTCCCAGTCCATCTGTGTCACCCAGGAACCTGAGTTGGCTGATAAAAAGGGTACAAACCAAAAAAGAAAATGTTAAAAACCCTCTCAGTAGGAAGGAGGGTCAGGAGGAGCCTTATGTATCTAAGTCTGTGGAGTACAAAGATAGGAAAGAGGCTAACAACACTCCTGAGACTGATTATAGGCCCAAAAGACAAAGAATGATGGAGAGCCAGGGTAATCTGGAGGTGGACTTAAGTGGTTCGGGTCGCCGGAGGTCAAATAGAATTGCCAAGGAACAGTGTAAAACTAGGTTGATGAAAACGGCCTCTAAAAAGCTTTCCCTATCTGAAAAAGACTCCCACTCCACTAAGTCCAAGAAAGGTTCCTCGGATGGCTATATGAGTCCCCCTAGGACTGGTAACACTCTTCTGCCCAACCTCCAGCAAACCATGGAAACCCCCAATAACCCTACCCCGCCCCTGAGTCCTCCCTAGGATCCCCAGAATAAGCCCCATACCGCAGCCTTGGAGGACAATAACAAATTTAAAGGCACCCTTAAAAGGAGGTTCTCGAATTTGGACAAGGATATTGTGGAGATTAAGAAGAATATATAGGATCTGATGAGCCATTGCATGAGGACCAACAAATTTTTCCTGAAGGTCATGCATGCTTCAGCTACGACCCTCTATCATGTGCTGGAAAAACTGGTGGGTGGCAGGCTGGAAACGGATGAGGACAACAAAGATTTGTTCATGTTTCTGCAAGAGGAGTGGGCTTGGACCCTGCTATCTAAACATCTGGGTGGGAAGAACTAATCTCTGGCATCCATGTGTTGGTTAATTTTGGCTAGGCTTGGCCCTCGGATCCCCTGTGTTGTGGTTCGGGTTAATGTTAGTTTTTATATTTTTTGTGTAGCCCTGCGTGGCTTATAACTGATACTTTACATGCTACTGTTTGTTTTAAGTACTCTAGTTTAATCTTGTTGATTAGTACTATGGTTTATGTTTTTTATCGGGACAGAGTTAGATTTGGTGATTATGCTGTTAAAATGTTCTATTTGCTTTGACTAGTTCCATTAATGTGCTACTAGTCCTTTGTTCCACGGGCCAGCACCCTCTTGTTGCTTTTTCTATAAAAAAAAATCCACATTTTGAAAGACCTACTACATATTAAAGGTTTAGGTTTGGATGTTAGATTCATATACATAAAATTGAACAAGAACTAAAGATAATTACTTTATAGATTAGAAAGCAGCATTTTGATAATCATACAAGTCTAATATTGCAATAAATATATTTTAGCACCTTTAGTGTCATTTAGTTGACATCCCTAATATAACTTTTAAATTCATATAATTACCATATTCATTATTTCAAATCCTACCTCAATGTCATAGATTCGATTTATTTATCATTGGTATCTCATTTAACATACCAAGAATAATTTGCCTCATTGAGGTATATTTTATGTAAGTTGCATTTTTTTTTTCATTGCAATATGATTACTCTATCTAAGTATGAAATTATTTTAATACTTTAAGTAATCAACACTTAGCATTTATATTTTTTAAGATATCTTATTGTACACAAATAGCTAGATTAATTAAAAATTATAATAAAATGAACTCGTATTTCAAGTACGATCTATGTTTAAATTTACTAAGTAAGTTATATAATCAAAATTATTATCTATAATAGTGAAAATGCATCTTCAATACATTTTCACATTTAGGTATTTAGCATGTGTTAATGCAATGCAATAACACTTTTGTACCTAGAGTTAAGTATTTTGTCAACATATTTAAATAGATACAATGACATATTTCTCTTACATAGTTGGTACCACATACTTGGCCTTTTGCAAATTTAACTAAAACTAGTATTGAAATAATATGGGAAAACAAGTAATTGATGAGTTAAAATCAAATTTTTTACATACACCTTATAATCTAGCATTCATCCAAAAATATTTGAAAGAGAAAAGAAAATGTTCATCATATTACAAAGAGAAAAGAAAATGTTCATCATATTACAAGACTATATGATCATTTATGAATTGACAACAATTGTTATAAATTCTTATAAAGAAATCTCTTTTAAGAAAGAAACAAAAGAAATCTTTTGAGATATTAAATGCATTAGAAAATTAATTGAATTCATTAAATCTACACATTAGAGTCTATTATATTTACCCATTATTAATGAAGATATTAATTATGTATAGGTGTTAAAAGTCAAGTTTGAATCTACTCAATTAATTGATATGCATAAAGTGAAATTGGTAGATAAATGCCACAACTAAATTGAATATACCAATTAAAAGAAAAAAAATTCTCTTATTTCTGCAAAGATGATCATAGCCAAAGTTTTGATAGAACTTAATTTCCAAGATGTTTGAAAAATCAACGAAATGAATGTTGATGGTGTATTCCTAAGTGTGTTCGTATTTTGTATAGTTGGTGTTGTGTTGGTAGATTGCTATATATTGTGCTGCAATTATAAGGAGTCATTTATTTGGTTTTCATTAATGTCAATCAAGTGAGTGCAATCATAATATAGTTTAGCTAAAGTAAAGATACAATCAATGAGGATGTAACACTGAAAATTGGTTAAGTCCAGAAGATTGGTAGACTAAGCAACCATTACTTTTGCGGAGGTCATGGTACAAATGAAATTATGAGGAGCGGTCATAGATTTAGATTCAACCAACTTATATTTCAATGTGGTTCCAACCTCAACTCATTTAATTGAGTGGTGATAGAATTTTGAGTATCAAAAATACTAAGACATGTAGAAATTTTTTGTTCTTTATCAACCAGTCGGTAGATCACAGATTGGAGAGTGGTAAAGTATGTGCGATCATTTATAATGATAAGATGACGTAGAATAAAATTTATACATCCAATGTATTGGTATAAGTTAAGAGATCAATACAATGATTTAAGACAGATTTGAGGTACTGCATTGGAGAAGCCAAAATGTGTTAACTAGTTTGGAGATATAAACTTACAGATCTTATCTTAAGCTAATGCGGTCATGATAAATCATTTATTGTATCAAGATTATCAATTTGAAACATGGTGCTATCACGGGAAAACAATGTGAAGATCATTTTTAAGATAGTTTAATTTGTTTATTTATAGGAACTTATCATATTCAAAAGAATAGTTGTTTATGTTGTTAAGAGAAGTTCCAAGTGTTTTTTTGGGTGATCAGGGTTTTGTGATTTCAAGTTGAGGTTGTGATCAGAGAGGAGAGAGAAGAGAGAAGTTAAACAATATAAAGAACTTATAGGATCTAACAAGTAATCAGAGCTACATCCAAATCACTTATATTGGTGTTCCCTAATAGTTGCATCAAGAAGAAACCTTTAACAGGTTGAACTCTAACAACTTTTTTTTGTAAATCCTTTAACAGGGTAAATTTTGTATTGAGGTTTAAAATCCTCTAGTGATGTAGATCATAGCTAATCTTATCGTACTCATAATAGTGTACTAGTGATTCCTGACCGTGTGAACCCTCAGAAAGGGTATTTGTATCTCCTAATAGGGAAAACTTATATACTACAGTATTGAGCTTGTGGGTGTCATCCCCATCATGGGTTTTTTATCTATTACAAGGGTTTCTATGTGAAAATATTTGTGTTATGTGTGTGGAACTTTAGGATGATTTTTATTACTTGTTATTATGTATTTGCCTCAGTTACTTGATTTATAGATTGGAAAGTATTTTTGCAGCTATATAGACCAGGGGTTGAATTAGTTCAATAATTGTTTTTAACTAATTCACCCCCCTCTCAGCACCTATTATTTCCAAGAAAGTGAAAATTCCATAGAGGGTGTATGTTTGATACAAACTCCTAATTTTGTTGAAAGGGAAAGGAAAACATGATATGTGCCTAAAATATATATGTTGTAGTTTCAATCGGAATTCATGATGATTGTACTAAAATATTGATATGTACTTTCCTTTAGGGGAATTATGAAATCTATTCTTGATCCAAATTTATACTTGTTTTTTGTTTGTTTGGAACAAGCTAATGTTCATGTGTGATAAGTTGATATCATACTCATTACTTTGAATAATCAATTACATAAGCTTTCAATTTGAAAGAAGGTATAGAGACCAATATTGAAGTATATGATATTGGACCTTTAAATCTTTACTTTGTTTGGATTCAAATGACGCAAACATTACTAAAATACTCTAAAAAAAATACAAGAATTTTCAAAATGCAAGACATCAAAGCTTCATCAGGATCAATTTAAATAAAAACCTAAGATCACTCATAAAAATGTGAAGAAGTTAATGAAATAATGTATAACAGTTTAATAGGAAATTTAGTTTACTTGGTTAGAACACATATAAACCTATGTTAAGAAATTGAAATCCTGACATCTTAATACATAGATCATAAAAAAGAGACATTGTTCAAATATATATATATATATATATATATGATATCTTTATAGAAAATAGAAAATTGAATCAAAATATTCAGAGTATAATTGCTTAAATAATTGTTGGTTTCTTAGATTCAAATAACGATATAGATGTATTTACAAAAAATTGAGCATATATAGTTTTTCTTCTTTTTCACTGGCTTGGTGTTCAAAATTCTACTTTTGTTGGTGGACAACTAACAAGTCTATCTATTATAGGAAAACTTAACTGTCTATTTTTTTCTATGAAGAAATAGTATTTATGGGAGTATTGAAAATAGAAAATATAATTTTTTAGCGAAGAGGTGAACTTCATATATTTATTTAATAAAAAGAATTTTAATACATTTCAAAATAATTCTAGAGGTGAACATGGAAAATGATCAAACCCAAAATTAGAGATATGAATCAATTAAACAATATTTTTGACCGTGATGTTTACATGACACAATGAGAGGGATATGGAGATCAAATCCCTCTCCTAAAAGAGAAAAAATAATGTTTTATTTTATTATATAAATATTACACCTAGGACCACCTTGATTGATGTGCAACATGTAGAGATTCCTTAGGAATATTCTTGGAACGACTTGATTGGTAGAGTAATAAGTTTTTTTGCATATTATTGTAACCACCTCAATTTGGTCTGTTCCAACTATGGACCCTATTTTCCCTAAGTGTGATCATACCCTTGATTATGTCCAAACGACCCTGTTACTGCTTGGCATAATTCTTTAAAATCAATTTAATGTCCTAGATGATTTTTATCACTGATTTATATTAACTATTATAGCCATGTAATTGAAATCAATTTTGACCAATTAAATCAAACCAAAATCAAATATGGCTATAGTATTTAATTATAAAGGAATTAAATAAATCCCTAAATCAAATACCCACTTGCAATTAACCCATTCCCCTAGCCTATTTAATTTAATTAAAATGGCTATAGTCCCCTAATTATTAAAAAGCAATCAAATTATTTAAATAATTAATTCCTATATTTCTAAATGAATTAAATAAGTTTATTTCATTTATTAATATTCCCTCAAACCCCAACCTAACCTATCTCAACCACTTCTACCCTAGGTTCTAACCCTTCTCAACCCATTCACCCATGCTAATCTAATTCTAATCATGAATTCTTCTCTAACCCACCTCCTAATGTTGTCACATTCCATTCATGAATACTTAACAACTCAACCCACTTGAGAAAGTCCACTTTCTCAAGCTGGACTTTCTTAAAGTCCATTTTCTCAAGCCTTTCTCCCATGCTTCATTAAGGCCTTCATTAATATGAAGACCTTAAGCC
>MU227432.1:1380648-1394007 GCA_018584345.1 Thuja plicata | reverse complement strand
TAATGGAAACAACCGGATTACATAGATATCGGCATCTCTACCATTATACAGCTGATTACAACATTATGAGTAAGCATAAATCTAAACCAGAAGTCGTCCTTCGGCTAACCTGCCAGGTGCAAGGGGATCCAGTCCATGCCTCCGGGGGTTTGAACCTTGGTGGATGGCAATGTCAATCGTACCATCCTCCTCACCAATTGTGCCCAAACAATTGAGCTACAACCCTTTGGCTAAATGTAATATTTGAAAAATAAAACATATGCATTGTGATTCTGGCACGTATGGTTTAATGTTCTCCTATGAATTTGTATGTGAGCTGCTCTCGTTGAAACTGCTGAGTTGGATATCAATTTCGACTTATAGATATTTATTTCTTTGACATGACTTGTAGTCTCAATTAGGTTAGTTTTCTTCACGCGTTTATTACCCTCTGCCGTGCTCGAAAGAGAGAATTGTTGATAAGATTTTATAGCGCTGTTATAACAGTGGCATTTTTGTGTCTTCGAACAAAAAAATAATTCGATCCGTGTCATTGAAGTTTTCATAACAAACCATTGTCTTTTACGTTATACCAATCTGACAAGTTATATATTCTTTATATATTTGATCTTTAGTACTCTCACTTTACAATCTTCCGATCTAGTCTTAACGTTACATCTTTAATTTACCACTTTGAATTAAATATGGAAGTAATGTGTCAATTTAAAATTTTAGAATTGATTATTGTGAAAGTATCTAGTGTATGTTGTTCATTTAAATATTATTTAATGTAGATAACGGTATTAACTCATTTATTTGAAATCATGTTGTAGATTATTTGTAAGTTATCTTGAAATTGTATAATTTGTTGGAGAGTATTATCAAATAATTATATCAACCTTTATTACGTTCTATTGTACACTTGTTTGTTGTCCTCAAAACAGGGTCACTGAATCCCAATGAGACACATGCAACCAGTGGGGGTGATCAGCTACTAGAGAAGGTCCATAATATGGCTCGAACATGTGGGAGCATGTCATTGCCGATAATCAACCTCGACTCACAAGAAGGCCCCCATCCGGGAGAAGCGTGGGAGAAGGTTATAGTTCCCCATAGAGATACACATAATAAACCACAAGAGAAGTCGTTAGGAGATTAGTCTTTGGGACCACAGGGAGAAACTAAGCCCCTTCCTCCACAAGGTACCACATTTCTCTACCCCTTCCATGATAAGGCAAACTCCTCCAATAGTGAGGAGGTTCTTTTATATAGAGAGTCTCGCCAACCCTTCAGGACTTTGTGGATAGAACTGACAATCAAGAGAAAGAGGAAAAGAGAAGAGGATAGACTGCCTCTGAGTGATTTGATCACTCAGATCATGAGAGGCCCTTCAGTAACAAAAGGAAAAAATAAAACCCATATATTATCTACAATGGGGAAGGATCAAGAGACAAGGCATGTCATATTGGAGATTTCCTAGATAGTTCTATAGATATGTGGAGTTTACCCATCAAGAGGTAATGGATACATTGGACAACATAAAGGGGGAAAAGCCCAAACTCAAGTATACTATAGCTCATCTAACAAAATATATCAGAAAATCCCTTACCCCATTCTCCTCACAGCTTGGACAGCCATCTAGTGAGATAATTGATCCCTCGTCATATACAAGTTAGGAGGTAATAGCACAATTGCATGAGGATCATCACATGGAGAAAATAGGCAGGGATTGGATACAAGATCTCCAGAGGGATACCTCTAATTGATTGCCTTGGGGCTTACTATAAGGCTTATATACATCTTAAGGATGTTGTGAAAAATGATATTGAGCTTCTCAAGGAAGAGAAGAGAATAATAGAGAGTCTATAGTCTACGTTAGAGGAGTTGATTAAAATGAAGATAGAGGATGCAATCACCATAAAGATATTGGAGAGTGCTGATGAGCCTCTTCAGAGGTGGAATTATTCTATGTCATACAAGAAGGACACAATAGAAAAAGTCCATGAACATCTAGAGCTCATGGTAGAAACCCTCCAAGAAAGCATCTCATATATGGAGAAATACTTCACCGAGATGGGATGCAGTTCCCATCAGGGCATAGATGAAGATCTCATCAATGTTGAGGCTATGAAGAACATGCATCAGCAGTGTATAGACAGCATAATCGATCCTGCAATCTATCAGAGTGGGAGTATAGCTAAACTAATAAACCTTGATGTACACCTTTCTACTGGTAGCGAGGATGTCCAAGATATCTCCCAGCAAATCAAGAAAATAAAGGATGACCATCTCATATGGATAGTGATGAATGATCTAGTCACCATCTCTAAGGATGACAACATGACATGAGTGTTCTCTGCCATGGACCGATATCTTAAAAAAGAAAATACTGGGGTAGAAGGGGTGAAATGCAAAGAGGCAACTTGAGCTAAACATAATAAGTACTAGCTCCGCCTTATATTGCTTTTACAATCTTAAAGAAGTTAACTCTACTATGCTTGGTTATTAAAAAAATTTCTCCTTAAGTAGATAAGGGGACATACTATCCTTTGTTTAGTTTGTAATTGATCATAGTTGCCATTTTGAATCTCTGATACTCTATTCATTGTTTGATGACAGGATTACTCTACTTATTTAGTGAAGAAAATTGAATTTGATTAAGGTTGTTTACAAATGTTGTTGCTTGATTAATGAAATGATTCAATATAAATCATAATGGAGCATGACTAACTAGTGAGATTATCCTCAATTCCTTGATTAGCTAGTTCATCCGCTCTTTTATTACCTTCTCTATATATGTGGTTAATTGTTAATTTATCAAAATCCTCACAAAGAGCAATAGCACTAGCCAACATAGCGTCTAATATCTAGTAAACGAGAGAGCCTTTTCTTAAGGCATTGATGATGAGAGCTGAGTCACCTTCAATTTCTAATTTCTTACATCCTAAATGTCTACATAATAATAATCCTTCTACTAGAGCATATAATTCTACCCAATTGTTGGTCTCCTTACCAATGAATTTAGCTAATTTTGCCACCTCATTTCCTTCTGCATTGTGAATGGTACATCTAATGCCAGCCAAGCCTGGGTTAGGCCTAGAAGCACCATCAAAATTTAATTTTAGCTACCCCTCTTTAGGTGGTATCCATTAACATCCGTCTCTCTTCTTTTTTGATAATATACCCCCATTTCCAATAAAAGGAGGGATAACAAGACCATGCCACTTGCCTCTCATCTTCTCATCCCATTATGACATATCTATTTCCTTTTTAACCATATTCATGTTACGATTATTTGTCATTTCTACAATAGAGGCTTCAATTTTATTAATAAGTTGTCCCACATCTAATTTCTTTTCTTGAAAAATCCTCCGATTGTGTTCTTTCCATATGTTGACATTCCTTATATTATTATGAAATCTTTCTCTATAATAATTTTTCTCTTTTTTAAACAAAAGTTGGTTGGCCACTATATATATTTATTATATTAACATATTCAATGGCTCAACTGGAAAAGAATCAGGAATAAAACCCAGTATCATCACCAGATACAAGAGAGTTTGCAAATTAACTAACACTAACCTATTACAGTTAGGAGGTGAACTATCCTTTGTAGGAATAGAATCATGAGTTTCAACATATATTAACCTAGAATCCAAAGATAGGATTTACAGAATGTCTACATTTTGAATATATGTCAAAATTTACAAAATTTAAGCCCTAGTCCACTAGTGTAGAATTATTCTTCTATAGCATCTGATTCCTCTTGTTGAAGAGCTACATTAGCGAGCTCAACACTGACCCACCTTGCAGGAGGAGCAATGGCGATTTGGGTGACCCATCCAGCACTTTCATCCACATTCTGATTTTGCAGAGTACCCATCACAACAAATCTGACATTTGGTTGAAAACCTTGAGCAGAGGGCAAATTGAGATCTGGAACAGGGTATGGGGTTACATTAGCTTCTGGATTTGGGACTTGAATCATCGCTAAATTGAGGGTTGGCAGGGATACATTTGGAGACTCAAGGATGTCAAGCATGGTGAAGACTATGTGTTTTATATTGGCTTCATATTCCTTATCCAAGGTTGTAGACACAAGTTGCATAGTAGTCTTCATAGAGCGGAAGCTCTATTTTTCTAAGGTATTCTTAATGCTGTCGAAAGAAACCATGAATTCATGCTTGGCGAGTAATTGGTGGTGGGAAAACAACCTACCTACTAGGGTAGACCCAGACCACAAGTTGTATTTGTGGGTTGCTAACAAAAGCCGATTATGAAAGATGAATTTCGGGTGAACAACCTTATTTTCTATCAGAAACAATAATTCCACAGACTGAAGAAGATCCATTGCATTTCACAGAAAAATTGATACAACTTGCGATGGGAAGAGAACCTGTTTTATTTGTGGAGTAAGTATGTGTTCTCCAATTACCTGGCGAATGGCTTTGCAGATCACTAGCGCATGGCAAATGAACATGGCATCAAGCTGGAAGTCATTAATTCTCACTGGGATTTGATTCTCTAATGTGTCTAAGAGGAGAGATATTCTATGATCTCAAGGAAGCATTTCTTCGTGCAAAATTCCACAAGAATCACATTGCGGAAATTCTCCATTATTTGGCTCCATCAAAAGTATTAATGGCGGATGAAGCTCTATTTTTAACAATGGTTGTTGATTACTACTCTGTTTTCATGACTACATGAGTAATTTTGCCCTGTTTAAAGAAAAAGTAGTTGACAAGATATGAGGGCTACCGTGTCATTATTCACGTAATGTTAAATCTTAAACTCAGCCTAGAAGTGGATCTCTCATACTTTGGAGTGATGAACTTCAATTGCTCGAGATTTGAACACACAGTTTTAGGCCATTGTTGCTACTCCGCATGGGCATAGGACACATGTGAAACTATTAATCTCTGTCAATATGGATTCCTTGCATATGAAAGGGTAAGATTTTGGATTAGCCATGTGGTTTAATGATTTCCCATAATCCCTTACTTGATGTCACACCTGTAATGTATTTACTCTATTTTACCCATGTGTTATCACATATGAGGTACTCTGCACAAAGATTAAAGCTTTCATCATTGTTTAACATCAAAGGGGATGTTGCTAATGTCATTTACCTTTTGGTATACCTCTGTGAATTTGGCTGTGTATAGGAATTACCTTAGTCCCTTTGTGCATCTATACCAATTTTGGATGAGTCTTTCTAACTTAGAGTTATTATGTGTGAAATCCTGGGGGTTTATGTCATCATGCTCAAGTCCATCACAACCCAAGTTAGAAAGGTAATCTGCCACATTGTTACCTTATCTCAGGGTGTGGGAGATGAAGAGGTCTGAAAATGAGTCCAGTAGTGTCCAAATTTGTTGGAGGATGTACCTTAATTGCCAATTCTGCTTCTGCAATGTTGTTAGATCCTATAGGAAGTGGGGATGTTTTGATAGCCAATACAACTCCGTTATGATCTCTGATGCACACACCTATCCCTGATTTTCCCGGATTTCCTCTTGATGCATCATCAAAGTTGATTTTGACAGTTTTAGGCTGAAGGGGAAGCCAGTGAATGGAATCTTGACATTGTGTTTGCCTAGTCTAGTCACGTTAATTGAAACTATTAATAATTATTCAACTACAGATTTAGAAGCAAATATTATATTTTGAATTAATGTTTTAAATCACACTATCATCTATAAAAATAAATAAATAAACCCTAACCTCCATCTAACTTTAACAATAAACTAACTTTAACAATAAAGTAATACAAACCCTAATATTATATCATATTGAATTGGTAAGGGTGAGGATTATATACTAACTTGTGTTTAGTATTAGTGTTAGGGTTTAGTGTTAATCTTACACTTTAGTTTTTATAGTATATGGGTTCAATTTGGTTTAATATATAAATTGGTTTAATGTTTAATTTTGGAAGTTATATGAAAATATAATTATTTAATATTGGGGTTTTATTTTTTAGTGTTAATATTAGACTTTAATTTGATTTATTATTCAATTGAATTGATTTAGTTTTGGTGCATTTTAATGATTAATATTATGATTAAATTGTTTTAAATCTAGTTTTAGAAACAAAATCTCCATTCAAATCATTTATATTATAAATGATCACTAAACTTTTCAATTCTATTTTTTGGAAATAATTTTATATTTTATAATTTAGATTTAAAAGAAACTTAATTATTCAACTATAGATTTAGAAGCAAATATTATATTTTGAATTAATGTTTTAATTCACACTATCATCTATAAAACTAAATAAATAAATAAACCCGTGTTAATCTTAGACTTTAGTTTTTATAGTATATGGGTTCAATTTGGTTTAATATATAAATTGGTTTAATGTTTAATTTTGGAAATCATATGAAAATACAATTATTGTACTTGCCATAGGCAATATACTATTGCATTTAGTTGTGCACGAATAGTGAATTAGTTTAATATTTATTTATGAATTAAATATATTCTATAAATTACTTATTTCAATTATGATTGGTTCAATCGATTTGGTTTATAGGACCCCTTTTTTTGGAGGCTTCCCAAATTTGTTTTTTTCCCGATAGCTACCATAGTTTTATAATATATAATTCATATGTCATTTAAAAATGGTCTTTTAATTTACAATATAGTATATTTATGAAATATTAATCTAAACATGCTATTTTCATTAAAAAAATTAATTATTTATAATATATAACTAGTATATATTATAAATAAATTTACTATATTATTTTTTAAATATATATACTATAAATAATTATTACAATTTCTAATATATATTATTTTATAATATATAATATAAAAGTACTATATTATATATGCTATATTATGTAATTTTAGTATTTCATTAACTCTTTATTATTTATTTTTTAAATTCCACCTTATATTTAAAATTTTTAACTATATTTTAAATTTTTAGAATTATAAGATACAAATGAAATTATAATATATACAAACATAATTTATTAAATTTTTCAGATTTTATACAAAATTTCTTATTTAATTTTTAATCTATAATAATTTTACTTTTATTAAATAACTATTAATTAAAATATATATTAAAATTAAATTCACATATAAAATTAAAATTAAATTCACATATAAATTAAATGATTACTAAACTTTTCAATTCTATTGTTTTTGGAAATGCTAGTAAATTTATATTTTATAATGTAATAATTTTAATGTCCTTGAAAAATATATTACCTATGAATTGAAGAATAAATAACATTTTGAAAAGCGGTCTAGAATTTTTTTTTGGGCATCTCTTTATTTTAAATTGGGCATTATTCATAAGAGGCCAACTAGAATACAATGCTGTAGTAATTATGCAATCCATATCATCTCTTGATAGATACTTCTATTTAGGCCTTGAACTTAGGGAATTCAAAATAAGTAATTAAATATGAAAAAAAAACAAATGTATATTCAAATTGACAGAATCAATCATTTCCTAATATTTATTACTACAATTGAAAATCAAAATACAACTCTTTTATAATTTTAATATAATCATTAAATAGAAAGAAATGGTTTGATCAAGTTAATTATATATGTTGGGTAGACACTGCAAAAAATTAGTTCAAATGACTTATATCACTAATGGGGGTTTCTAAATCTATGTGTCTTCATATCCAGTCTAACCATTCCTATATTGATATGTATATGCATTATCATTTCTTATGGTTCATCATTGGTGTGATAAAAAATTAAATCTACACTTATTATTGTTAGTCATATTCAATTATTTAAGTAATTTGTTTCATTAATGGTAAATGACATGCTTTTTAATATTGACATGCTTTTTAATATGAGAATAGTGCTTTTAAAATCTGAATTACACACGGATTTTATTGTCAAGTAATCTTCTCTCTAATGAAGAAATATAAAATCTTAGACTAAATAGTTATATAAACTCTAAAGCTTTTTTTTAATCTTCAAATTTTTTTTTAAGAATGTCTCTTTTTATAGATTAATATTATACAAATACACCACATAGCCCCCAACGAAATCACCTTTACTGAACAAAAAAACATAAACAAACTTAAGGCTATTGACAAAAATAAATTGACTTAAAAATAGATAATTATTTATTATTTTATTTTCATTAATTTAAGTCTATAAAACGCTTCCTAAAACAATGCTTAGCTAACAAAATTAAAATGTAATATTTGAAAATTAAAACATTTCGAATGTGATTCTGGCACGTAGGGTTTGATGTTCTCCTATCAATTTGTATGTGAGCTGCTCTCGTTTAAACTACTGAGTTGGATATCACTCTTGACTTGTAGATATTTATTTCTTTGACATGACTTGTAGTCTCAATTGGGTTAGTTTTCTTCATGCGTTTATTATCCTCTGCCGTGCTCGAAAGAAAGAAATGTTGATAAGATTTTATAGCGGTGTTATCACAGTGGCATTTTTGTATCTTCCAACAAAGAAATAATTCGATTCGTGTCATTAAAGTTTTCATAACAGACCATTGTTTTTTACGTAATACCAAGTTGACAAGTTATATATTCTTTATATATTTGATCTTTAGTACTCTCACTTTACAATCTTACAATCTAGTCTGAACGTTACATCTTTAATTTATCACTTTGAATTAAAAATGGAAGTAATGTGTCAATTTAAAATTTTTTAATTGATTATTGAAAGTATCTAGTGTATGTTGTTCATTTAAATATTATGTAATTTCGAGAACGGTATCAATTCATTTATTTTGGTGACCAACTAACAATTTTGTTATACTTTATTTATTTTCTATTGAAATAACTTACTTCTCAGGTGTTGGTACATGACAGAGATGCCTAGTTGTTAGTAAGTCACCAATGTAGTTGCTATTTATATGTTAGTTAGTCACCAAAATAAACGAATTAATACAGCTATGTACACATAAAAGGTTTAGGTTTGAATGTTACGTTACTATACGTGAATTTGAACAAGAACTAAAGATAATTACTTTATAGATTAGAAAGCAACATTTTGATAATCATACAAGTCTAATATTGCAATAAATCTATTTTAGCACCTTATGTGCCATTTAGTTAGTGGACATTGCTAATATCACTTATTGCAAATCCTACCTCGATGTCGTAGATTAGATTTATTTATCATTGGTATCTCATTTAGTATACCGAGAATAATTTACCTCATTGTGCTATATTTTATGTAAGTTGTATTTTTTTTCCATTACAATATGATTACTCTATATAACTATGAATTTTTTAAAATACTTTAAGTAATCAACAATTAATATTTATATTTTGTAAGTTATCTTATTGCACACAAATAACAAGACTAATTAAATATTATAATAAAATGAAATTGTATTTCAAGTATGATCTATTTTAAAATTCATTAAATAAGGTATATAATCAAAATTATTAAGTATAATAGTGAAAATGTATCTTTAATACATTTTCATATTTAGGTATGTAGCCTGTGTTATTGCAATGACACTTTTGTACCTAGATTGAAATATTTTGTCAACATATTTAAATAGATACAATGACATATTTTTCTTACATAGTTGGTGCCACACACTAGGCATTTTTCAACTTTCACTAAAAGTAGTATTGAAGTAATATGGAAAAACAAGTAATTAATGACTTAAAATCAAGTTCTTTACATACACTCTATAATATAGCATTCATCCAAAAATATTTGAAAGAGAAAAGAAAATGTTCATCATTTTACATGACTATAAGATCATTTATGAATTGACAAAAATTGTTATAAATTCTTATAAAGAAAGCTCTTTAAAGAAAAAAACAAAAGAATTATTTTAGAAAAATTGTATGCATTAGCAGATTAATTAAATTCATCAAAACTACACATCAGAGTCTAGTATATTTACTCATTATAAAAGAATATATTAATTATATGTAGGTGTTAAAAGTCATGTTTGAAATATGCCAATTAAAAGAAAACCGTTGGTCTAATTTATGCAAAGATGATCATAGTCAAAGTGTTGATAGAACTTACTTTCCAAGATGGTTGAAAAATCAACCAAATGAATGTCCATATTGTATTGCTAAGGGAAAATTCAATAGAGGGTGTATATTTGATACAAACTCCTAATTTTGTTGAAAAGGAAAGGAAAACATGATATGTACCTAAAATATTTGTAGTTTCGATTGGAATCCATGATGATTGTACTAAAATATTAAGTACTTTCCTTTAGGGGAATTATAAAATCTATTCTCGATCCAAATTTATAGATGTATTTGTTTTGTTTGGAACAAGCTAATGTCCATTATGTGAAAAGTTTATGCTATAATCGTTACTTTTAATGATCAATTACATAAGATTTCAAATTGAAAGAAGTATAGAGACCAATATTGAAGTATATGATATTAGACCTTTAAATCTTTACTTTATTTGGATTCAAATGAGGCAAATATTCACAAAATACTCCTCTTAAACAAAAAAAATACACGAATTCTCAAAATTTTCAAAATGCAAGACATTAAAGCTTCATCAACGCCAATTAAAATAGAAACCAAGATCACTGAAAAAATGTGAAGAAGTCAATGAAATAATGTACATTCATTTAATAAGAAATTTAGTTTACTTGGTTAGAAAACATATCAACCTATGTTAAGAAATTCAAATCTTGACATCTTAATACATAGATCATAGAAAAGAGACATTGATTAAATATAAAAAAATATCTATGATATCTTTATAGAAAATAAAAAAAATTGGATCAAAATATTCAAAGTATAATTGATTAAAAAATTGTTGGTTTCTTAGATTCAAATAAACTTCTAAATGTCTTTAAAAAATTGTGAGCATATATAGTTTTTATACTTTTGCACTGGCTTGGTGTTTGAAGTTCTACTTTTGTATGTGGACAACTAAGAAATCTATCTATTATTGGAAAACTTAATTATCTATTTTTTTCCAATGAAGAAATAATATTTATGGGAGTATTGAAAATACAAAATATATTTTTTTAGGAAAGAGGTGAACTTCATATATTCATTTAATAGAAAGAATAATAATAAATTACAAAATAATTCTAGAGGTGCACATGGAAAATGCTCAAACCCAAAATTAGAGATATGAATTAATTAAAAATTGTTGTTGACCGTGATGTTTAGATGACACAATGAAAGGGATATGGAGATCAAATCCCTCTCTTGAAAGAGAAAAAAAACTCACTCCCAAGGTTCAATCTGGTTGGAGCACAACCATGTTGGATAGGTCACTAAAGATAATGTGAAACTTCACAATGTGCGTCTTTGTTGGTTCATTAAGTTAATGGTTGGAACATTATACTTCACTTCCTTTTTTTTGGATAATATTTTTAGATTATTGAAACATAAAACTTCCAAGTAACAAATTTGATATTCTAAAACTAATGCTAACAATTACTCTAACACCAGTTCTTTAAAAAAATTCAACAGATGGATGGTAACTATTGGGAAAATAGTGTGTTGTACACCTTGCATAATAACGTATATTAGTACTATAATATTTTATTTTATTATTATAAATATTAAAACTAGGAGCACCTCGATTGTTGTGGAACATGTAGTGATTCCTTTGGAATATTCTTGGAACCACTTGATTGTTAGAGTAATAAGGTATTTTTCTAATTAATTAAATCATGTGGATTTAAAAATTATACCACTTATTATCTCTTTAGTGCTTAAGGTAAACTTAGGCATAATAATAATTAATTATTATTTATGCAACCTAGGGTTTCTCCTTTTTGGGTTTTGATCTCCTTTTTATAACCATTGATCTCTCTTGTAATTAAAAATTTCATTTTACATAATATATTTTTGCCTCTGGCATTCAGAGCGATCTTTTTGTGTATTGTGCATTTTCAAGTTCTTTACTTCTTTCATGATAGGTTATTTTTTTCTAAAAGATCACTTAGTTCTCTGTGAAGTTGCAACTTCTACATGGTATGAGTGCTTCTGATCTGCAGATTCATCTTCCTCATCTGAGGGTTATTGCATTTGAAGCAAGGTTTGAAAACACTTTGAGTCTGATTTGACCTCATCGTTGAGTCCAGAATGCTTGAGATAGCTAGGATCGACCTCATGTTTATTGGTTTCAGACTCCCACCGTCTTCTGGGTGAGGGTTTCTATTTTAGATTTTTTGTGATTTTTGGTATTCTGGGGTTACCTGTATTGGGGATAATTTTAGGCCCAAAAAAACCTCACCATCATGCTCAAAAGGCCCAAAAACCTATATTTTTATATAAGGTTTGTCATATTTGACCTCCGTGACCTTTGGAGCAAAAAAAATATTAAAAAAAAAATCAACATATTTTTTTTATAAAGTTTTTTCAAAAAAAAAAAAAAAACCCTTTTGTAAAGTTTCGAAAAAGGTTTTTCTAATATTTTTTATTTAAAACTTTGAAAAGTTGTGTGCCTTTTGGAAATGATGCCTGCATGTGTAGGTACGCCTACATGTGCATGTACACCTTGCATTCAAAGAAATATGGTCATTACCATATCTACGAACATGGCAATTTCGTCCCAAGTTGTTGCTAATTAAACCCTAATCCTCACCTGTCACGAAGAGATCCTCATATTTATCATTGATATTTTTTTTCCAGTTTTAGTAAAGGCTGAAAACATTATTTTCCATTTTATCATTTCATGTCCTATTAATTCCTACTATAGGAGAAATTCCATATTTATTAGGGACTTTTTTTTCTAGTTTGGAAGGTCGAAGGAATTTTATATGCATCACCTAGATGCAATGAGTGAAAGTGTTTTATTCATTCTCATGAGAGATGGGTTCTTCTGAACCATTACTCATGAAACATGGGTCAATGAGTTTGACTAAAAAAACTAAACACTTTAATCACAATTTGACTTGAGGAAAATATCTCCTACTTATCAATTGATGAGCTTAAGGGCTTTCTAAATGAATGGTTCATAAGGCACAACACTTGTTGAAGGTTTTGCAAATGGGGTTGCAAGAATAGTGGTCATAACCATGGTGAGAACTTCGTACTTAAGCACACTCGAGATGGAGCAGTATTGGGAAGGGTAACCTCCCAGGAAGTTTCGTTGCTTCAGCTCTATGTGATCACCTATATGCAATGAGTTCTAAGTATTGCATTCATTTTCATGAGAGATGGGTTCTTGTGAACCACTACTCATGAAACATGGGTCAATAAGTTTGACTCCAAAGACTACATAGTTGAATCCTAATAGTAATATCACAACATTATTTTCTATTTTATCAGTTCTCATCCTATTAATTCCTCCTATAGGAGGAATTATTTGTAGTAATGGATGCAATTTGTTTTTTAGTTGATTAATTATGTTATTAAATTTTTTTAAAAATTATTTCAATTTATATAGTTTTTATTATATATATATATA
>MU227432.1:1365478-1380479 GCA_018584345.1 Thuja plicata | reverse complement strand
GCTTCCTATAGTGGAAGCAAGTTTGGTTGTAAAAATTTAGCTTTTTTTTTTAAATGACATTCATTTTATTGTTGCATGAGCTAAGTTGGTGTGTACATAAAAAAAAGATCAGTTACAACAATTGTAGCATGTATTAAATATAAATATTATAAAAAAAAAATTTCCATGTCATGTCCATCACTACAACCGTAATAGAATGTTAGCTTTCACTTGAAACTACAAGGGTAGTGGAATGCCAACTATTTCATCTGTGGAAGATCGTCAGTTTGTTCTATAAATTAAAATGATAAAATGATATAAAACTATTATATTCTCTCTATTCTGCAACTAAACCAAATTAACATTCTATTCTACAACTAATTTGTTTGCAATGAGACTAGACCAGATCACTATTATGTAAGTTTCAGATTTTTTTTCCTTTCTCTATTTATTTAATTTATATTGGATTTATTTTAGCGTGTGCATGTCCATTACATATTATCACAAAAATATTAACTAGGTCTTAAGTAATGTGAAAGAGAAAGGGGTTATGGTTCAACATTACTGCCACTTCATAACTAATGCAATGCATACATGGAAGGGGTGAGAGGTTGGAGGATTTTAAAGGGAAGAAAGCATGCAGATTTAGGGGACAAAAAAATTGTTGCAATTCATATGCCTGCCATTATTCTAGAAGTTTTACTATGATATATGGTTATATTTTTGGTATAACTCAAAATCCTTCCCACCCGCATTTTTGTGTCTTCATATCATCTATTGTGATGCAGGAGCATCTTGGGTTCTTGGCAATCTTGCATCAACCAAAAATATATATTTTCTATTTTCCTATTAGTTCAGTCTCTGAGTTTGTTTCAATGTTCGTTAAGTATGGATCTTTTGCTGCTGCATACCTCATGGCGTGTTCCTGGACTCTTCATGAACCTTCTCCTATGTTTGCATCTCATTTAGTTACTTTGTGTATGAGATCTTAAAGATTCTTATCGAGACTTAATTAATCTTTGTGTTTCCAACCTTTTTGTGTTTTCTGATCTCTTAAAGGATTTGTTGATCAACGAAGCTTAACAGTGCATTTGTCAATATTATTATGTCTGTGGCCAACCTTGAGGGATCTTGATTCATGTTCCATCAATTTTAGGGAGATCCTTATGATTTGGATCTTGACCTATTTTTGCATATGTTTTCTTCTTCTTGGGAAATGTAATCTTTCTTAGGATGACCTGATGCTTATGAAGGATTTATAGTCTTGTAATTGACTCCTGGAGACAACAAAGAGAATAAAGAAGAAGGGAGAACCAATAGAGCTTTGTAGCTTGGATTGGACTAGATAGTATAAAAAATAATTTGCCAAAAGGTTCCTGATCACAGGCCATGAGTGTGCCTGGAATGTATGACTGCATGTAGCATATCCATTATACTTGATTTCTTATAATAAGAAGGTTGATCTTTCATTCCTCTCAAGAATTTTCTATGTTGTTTCCGTTATGTGACTCATGCTTCAAGAATTAGACTAATCTCTTTGAGTTACCTTTGTCCTTCAGTGCACCAAGTGGTATCAGAGTAAGGTTGCAATTCTATTGGGGCATATTGTGGTTCTTGAGTTTGTGAAGTCTTATATTGGTTTGTTGTGGGGTGGAAGAAATAGTATTTGAACTGTAATTATAGAGGATTCGTAGGAGATGGATCACAAAGGAAATGTTAGAGGTGGAAGTATAGATGCAAATCAAGTTGTGTTGGATATGTTAATATAAATGGCACCTAGATTGGAAGTTTTGGAGATGGCATGGAGAAGAGGTCGACACATTGAGGATGTAAGTAATGAAGAGGAAGAAAGGACTAGAGAAGCAACCAAAGAGGGTGAAGAGAAAGAAGAAATTGAACAAGGAGATGATAGATTTATGAAAGCCCTAACTAGGGTTAATGTACTTGACCATATTTCAATCCCCCTGACTATGATGAAAATTTGGATTCAAATGAACTACTTGATTGGATTACAGAGATGGAGATATACTTTGATTATGAAGGTACAACTGAACATAAGAAAGTAAAGTATGCTTGTAAAAAATCAAGAGGACATGCATCTTTATGGTGGTAATATTTGTAGACTGATAGACAAAGAAGGGGAAAGGATAAAACCAAGTCATGTGATAGGATGGTGAACAATTTGAAAGCTAAGTTTTTACCTGTTGATTACCAAGCAAGTTTGTTTAAGAAGTTGAAAAACCCAAAGAAAATGTATCATAGTGTAATATAGTATACAAAAAATTATATATATTGAATATCTGATCTGGACATTTAGATGTTGATTTTGAGAGGGTTGCAATGTTCCTAAATGGTTTGAGGACATCTATTCAAGATGAAATCAATATGGTTAAGTTGGAAAGTATAGAGGAAGTTTACCAAAATGCCCTAAAAGATGAGAAAAGTTGAACAAAAGGCACGAGGAAAGACAAAGAGGAAGAGGTGGAATATTTCAGAGAGTAAGAACCTTGGGTGGTGGAAAATCTTATCTAGATCAGAATAAAGGAAAGGTAGAATTCAAGGAAGAGAATGAATATCGAAGGGATGATAGAAATTTATTGAGAGGAGGCGAATCAAATGGTTATAGGAAAGATGATAGAAGAGTGTTTAGAGGAACTTGTTTCAAGTGTGGTGAAGGACACTGAGTGTTTGAATGAACTCAAGGAAATTGAAGCAAGAGAACTAAGTATAGTGACAAAAATGCTTTACTGGGAGAAGAATCCAAGGAGCCATTGAACCAACCCAAAAATGGAGAATCCCTAATGGTAAGGTGAGCCTATTTCATGAAGAACTAGATCAAGAGTCATTTTTTAGGAGAAGTTTGTTCAAAACAAGATGCAAATTTGAAGGAAAAGTGATTAGTGATAGTGGTAGTTTAGACAACCTAACCTTTGAAGAACTAGTGAATAATTTGAAGTTGTTGATATTGAAGTATCCAAATCCATATTAGATATCATAGACAAAGGATGATCATAAGGCACTAGTAAGTGAATAATGGCTAGTCAAATTCAAAATATGATCTTATCATGATGAAGTTATTTGTGATATTATGCCTATGGATGTGTGTCATATTTTTTTGGGTAGACCATGATAGTATGATAGACAAGCTTTGCATGATAGGAGAGAGAATATGTGTACTATTGTTGCAAATCAGATGAAGCAAGTATTGTTTCCTTTAGTTGAGATTCCTAAGAATGAGAAATGTATCAATGTTAAAGTTTGTTTGGTTGAAGGAAGGAAACTCTTGGATGGCTTAAAAAGTGATCATGTATGTTATGCTTTGGTTCCTAAGAAGCTTGATTTAGAATTGGTAGAGAAACAACCCGAGGAGATAAGGAAATTTTTTATTGAGTATGAGGATATAATCTCAGATAATGTGCATGATGGATTGCAACTTGTGAGAAGTAATAGTCACAACATGGATCTGATTCTTGGAGCAATTTTACTAAATAAAGAAACACATCAGATGACACCAACAGAGAATGAAGAGTTGAATAGAAAAGTGCAATAATTGTTTGAAAAAGGTTTGATCAATGAGAGTTTGAGTCCTTGTGCAATACCTACGGTATTGTACAGTACCTATGGTATTGTACAGTACCTATGGTATTGTACAGTACCTACGGTATTGTACAGTACCTACGGTATTAGGATGTGTATGCATTCTAGAGCCATTAACATAATCATAGTAAAATATCGATTTCATTTGCCTAGGATGGATGACATAATGGATTATTTAGGTGGACCTAGATATTTTACAAAGATAGACTCGAAGAAAGTGTTGGTTCATTTTCTTGTTGATACTGGCATACCTGCAGCTCAGGTATGTTCCTCTGTAGACCCATGCATTGATTCAAAAAGGAGAAGAAGAAATGTTCAACAGGGTCCTAAAACCTTCTACACTTTGAGCTCCACAAATTCAGGTGGGCACAACCTATCTTCTACCCTCAAACTATAACAAATTCATAAGTAGGCAAGAGTGGTGGATATAGTATAAAACAAGTAAATAGTAACAATATTTATAAAATATGATGAGAACCACAAATCTAACATATCATACTAGTTCCCTATCCAGTGGGTATGGAGTCACTTTAAATGAAAAGACACTCAAAAATAACATTCATCAAATGTAAATCCTGCAAATGATCACTGAACTTGACCATGCCTTGCATACTCAATTCCTACTTCCTAGAAGCAGATGTAATTATCCAATTCACTTCAATCCTTTACTCACTGAAATTGTCTAAGGATATTCAATTCTTTTTGAAAGAAACCTTAAAGGAATTAGACCCTCTGCCTTATAGAGTGATGGATTGAAAGTCCCTTACAATAAACCCAAATGAGTACAAGAAACCAAACTGAAGATATTACAATTCAACATGAATTCACAAAATGCAAGGAAATAGAAATAAATCTCATTGATAAAACATATAAGCATGAAAAATCAGAGTTAAAAAACTACTAATCTATGTCTTAGTTTTAACATGCAAAGCTTACAAGCCTTGTTGTGGCATAAAATTCCCATCTTTTTATAGCAACACAAAAAAACCCTATATATACCAGAATGATTCCACAAATTTGGACCGCCTTAGGGAAAAAGAAACACTAAAACATAACCACCACAACTTAGGAAATATGCTAACATTAATGCAGAAATATACAAGGAAGCAACAAAGGTTTAAAATATCTTAGAATATTATCATAAACCCTAAGTCCCCACCAAGAAACATTAATGAGGGATCAAAATATCAGTAAGTTGATCAATTAGGCACCCTACAACCTCAATAAATTTATCCCAAAGATTAGATTGCAAAATTAAATCCCTCTGCAACTCAGAAAGCAATGCCATTGTCACAAAACCCTTCGAAATACATTTAAAATTCAAATATCTGATTGCAATAGCTACAGGTGGTGCGGAACCAAGCATCGACGACCAAAATTCAAACCTTTATCAACTTTAAAGGTGAGTTGTGTATCTTTCTTTAACTACCCAGGTTGGCGATCTGATATGTCGCAGGTCGCACAGGTGCAATGCCTCAAAGAATATATATCATGCAACTTCTTCATAAGGCTTCACGCCCACTATGAGATCCTCTCTAACTTATCTTTCATTTAACTTTATTACCTCTGGCCCCATGATCATAGGAGGACATGTATTTATCAAGCGCAATTCCTCAAAGACTAATCCTTGATCATCTTCACTTCAAGGAAATGGGCTAGCTGTCCGATAAAAAAAAAAAAACTATGCTTTAACTTATTTACAACTCAGCAACCCTGGTCTCACTAACCTCCACATGGCACAATACAAATGGCTCTTATAAATCCTTGTTGTCTTCTGACCTTCCCTGACCGGTCTGGACACGCTTCAAGGAGGCGCGATGTCTTAATCAGTAAAAATATTCATCTTGTGCATCAAGGGCAAACACTAATCGTTGATCCATTTAGATCTAAACTATCTTTAACCTGTTCATATCCTCAGCAAATTTAAACATGGAAGGAAGGTGTAATGCCTTGATGGGTATCAATGATGCATCTTCAGATTGAGGCTTCACGCCAACCACATGATCTTTTTTGGCTTGACCACTTGATAACCAACCATAGACAGGCCTAGGACCTGACATTTTCCACGTGTTGACAAAATGCAATGCCTCAATGAATAAAGATATTCATCTTCATGATTAAGGAAAAGTGCCCACTATTGATCTTCTTTGAAGTTGACCTATTTTAAACTATTTACCTTTGCGCAAAGCTATCCTGCCATCCACCATGTGTCAGCTAGGCGTGTTGCCTTGAAGGTTAAAAGGCTTCATATTTGCAATGAAGGGATAACACCCGTCGTTGGATTAAACAAGACATGCATGGGAGATGTAAAGACATAAAGGTAACCTGGGGGCATAAGACTTAGGGAAATAAAAGAAAATTAATCGATCACCCCACTAAAGCCTTAGGAAAAAAAGACATGGCCCCACTCAAATATAACAAATTAAACACATGGGTTAAAAGGTTTAAGTGAAGCAAAAAGGTAACGACAATAGATAGACCTAAAACAGGAAAAAATAGAAATATTTACAAATATATAATCATTGTGCATGATCAAAACTTACGAAAAGAATGACTTTAAGAATTGCCCATGCACAGTCAGATCCTAGATCTCACCAATAGGACTTTGAAATAAATAGGAATCTTTACCATGTAAATCATGCACCACAAATGGTCGTAACCATAAGGACTCAAACTTGTCATGCTTTCCCTTTTATTCTAACCTTGCATTCCATTGGAGCACCATGTCATTTACCTTAAATTTTCTTTCTAATTCTCTCTTATCAAATAAATAATTAGAATGATGTTTTATATTCAGCTTTTGCAATTGTACTTCATTTCTAATCTCATCCTACTATACCAACTACAACATTATGTTATGCATTGGCTAGATCATTTTTATCTCCTCATCTTGGATGAATTTGTAGACTGGTAAAACATTGTTTAATGGAAACCTAGCTTGTGTTCCATAAACCAGTTCAAAAGGATATACTCCTATAGCTCTCTTCATTTTTATCCTATCAGCCCATAAATCCAACTTAAGCTTTGAGTTCCAAGCCTTCTTATTCTTTTTTTTTTTTTGTGTTCTTTTGATAATTTTCATGATACTCTTGTTGTCGGATTCTCTTTACCCATTTTCCTATGGATGATATGGTAAAGAATATGAAATCACAATACCATATTGATTACATAATTCAATGAATTATTCAGACCTAAAGCACATAACATTATCTATTACTAGTTTTTTGGGCACACCAAACCTAGTCAAGATATTATCTATTAGAAAATCAATGACCACCTTGTTGGTTGCCCTCTTGGTTGGTATAGCCTCAACCCATTTTTTAAATTAGTCTATGGCAACAAGGATCCAATTGTAACCCCTACTAGACCTCTCTAAAAATTCACCAATGAAATCAATGCCCCATTGGGAAAAGGGGACTTCAACTGAGATTAGATTCAAAGGCAAGGCTCCTGAATACACTAGCTTCTTTGAAGTTCTTTGACAAGCCTCACACTTCTCCATAAATTGATGAGTACCCTTGAACAAACAAGGCCAATAATAACTAGCTCTATGTATCTTGTGTGCAGTTTCCTTTGCTGAATAGTGGCATCGACAAACACCACTATGTATTTCTTTGAACACCTTCTCAAACTTAGCACTATCAAGACAAAACAAAATAATTGCATCTCTATTTTTCCAATACAAGTCTCCTTGAATCTATACATATTTCTGACTCCTAAGTCCGAGAGCCCTTCTCTAATTCTCTATCATGTCCTAAGGATATTTATTATTCTTCAAAAAATAAACAATATTAGCATACGATAATTGCATCTCAATTCTAGTTGGCATTTCATTTGTTTGTACATTGTTTACTCGGGTAAGCTCCATGTTTAAATCTATCATGATCTTTTCCAGTCCCAAGCCTCTAACTAATTTGGTGATTTGGATCTCTAGATCAAATTCTTTTATTATGTTGACCCATCTGCATCTCTTTCTAGTGACCTCACTTTGAGACAAAATATCCTTGATTGCAACATGAGGCACATAGGCAGATAGAAACATAAAAGAAAATTGAAAATAGATAAGGAAAGAATCCAAGAGAATGTGAAAAAGGAAGAGTTTTACCAAATACACACACACACACACACACACACACAGAGAGAGAGAGAGAGAGAGAGAGAGAGAGAGAGAGAGAGAGAGAGAGAGAGAGATCAAACACAAGTTTACCAAAATTATCCAAGACCAACACAAGAACACAAGGATTTTTGAAAGGGGAAAAACCAAGAAAAAAATCCCTTAGGAATAATATGAATATGTCACAAAGCCTAAAGAAGAATAGATAAGAGAGAAATAAGTTCATTAAAATATTCAGAGCAAGTTTGAGAATATGAGGAGAAGTGAGAGAATAGAGAATATTATTGAACAAGTGTGTGTAGATGTTTCTCTTAAATAGAGATGAGTGGAGGAGTTTTCATGTAACTCCCATCTTCTATGAGTTCCACTTTCATATTGTGTGTGTGCAAAATCTAAGATTTCTCTTAAGGGGGAATATCTAATTTCCTTATTAAAGAAATTACAAAAATGTGACATGTCCTCCTACTTGGACTAGAGGACAAATACAATATAGGATACCTTAGTTTATCCTTTAAATACATATTTTCACCAAGAAAAGATTAAATTCTAACAGCCCCCTTTAATATTTACTTGGGACATTTACATCAAGCGGTATCAAATCCAAATTGTTACAATGAAATTCAAATTTCTCTCTAGAAAGAGGCTTTGTCAAAATATCTGCAACTTGATCTTCACCCTTGCAATAGATAAGGGAAAATTTATTTTCTTCAATTTTTTCTCTAATGAAGTGGTGCTAGAGAGAAATGTGCTTTGAATTTGCATGGTAGACTGAATTTTTTGCCAAGGCTATTGCACTTTGATTGTCACAATATAGAGGTGTAGGTTCTTGTTGACGTAGACCCAAATCTTCAAGAATTCTTCTAAGCCATAAAGCTTCCTTAGAGGCATGAGTACAACTTTTTTATTTAGCTTCGGTAGAACATAGCAAAATATATTGATCTTTCTTATTTTTCCAATATATAGCACCTGAACCAAGAAACAAACAACACCCAAAAGTAGATTTCCCATCATTAGGGTCTCCACCTAAATCTGAATCAGTAAAGCCTTTTAATGTAAAATCAAAACTTGCATCAAAAAATAATCCTACAGAAAGAGTACCTTTAATATGTCTTAATATTATTTTAGAAATTTTGAAGTGTGTTTGTTGAGGTTTGGACATAAATCTTGAAACTAAACCAACACTAAAAGATATAATAAGTCTAGTAAGAGTTAGATAATTTAAACTTCTTATGAGTTGTCTATAAGGAGTAGTATCTATAAATGAAGATTCTATATCTATCATTAACTTAGTTCCTAATTCACATGGCATTGAAACATGATTAGCAACATTCATATGAAATCTATCAAGAAGATATTTATCATATTTACTTTGTGAAATAAAAATGCCCTTAGGGGTTTGCCAAATTTGCATTCCTAAGAAATAGTGTAGAAGTCCCAAATCAGTCATTTGAAATTTTTGGTTAAGTTGAGACTTAATATAAAAAATTAAATGGTTAGAACTTGAAGTAAGAATCAAATCATAAACATAAAGAATGATAATAATAATGTCATTTTCACTATGCTTGATATACAAGTTAGGATCATTTTTACTTCTAGAGAAACCTTGAGAAATAAAGAAAGCATTGATTTTGGAATACCATTCTCTAGGAGATTGTTTTAAACCATAAATAGATTTCTTAAGTTTACATACAAGATGTTCATTACCTTCCTTAATAACACTAGGAGGTTGTGATATATATATTTTTTCATGCAAATCACCATCTAAAAAATATCTTTTAACATCCATTTGGTTAATAGGCTAATTCATTTTAGTAGCTAAAGAAAGAACAACTTTAATAGTAGGAATTTTCACAACAGGAGCAAATGTCTCATTGTAATCTATTCCTTCAACCTGAGAGAAACATCTTTATACTAGTCTAGCTTTCAACTTACTAATTTAATTATTTAAATTCAACTTAGTTTTATATAACCATTTACATAAAACTAGATTTTTTACATGAGGTAAAGTAACTAAATCCCAAGTGTTATTAGAAATTAAACTATCATATTCTTCTTGCATAGCATTTTTCCAATGAGGTGTTTATTTTTAGCTTGAGAAAAAGTTTGAGGATCTTTAGAATGTAAAAGGGAAGACATCAAAGCATAATTGCAATATAAGTGTCCTAGGTCTAAGACCACCCATTCTAGTAATATAATAATCACCTTCATTAAGTAAATCTTTAAACCATTTAGGATTTCTCTTAGAAGTAAAGGAAATATCACAATGAGGTGTAAATTCATCATTTTCATCATCACTATGAGGAGTAAATTCATCATTATCATCATGAACATAATTATAACAATCATGAGCAAACTTATCACTAGGAGGAGTAGAAATATTCTTACCATCATCATCATCATCATTTTTAATACTAGTAGGAATAGAAATAGGTGCATTAGGAGTAGGTTTTAGTATAGGAGGTTGGTCCTCCATGAGATAAATAATTCCCCCTTTAAATTCATCATCTTTGACGTTGGAACAATGATGAACTTCATTTTCTGCAATAACAACATCTCTTGCAATATCAACCTTGTTAGTAATAGGATCATAAGCTCTATAACCTTTAGTGGATTCATCATACCCAAAAAAAGTAAATGAAGAAGATTTAGAATCTAATTTATGCCTTTTTTGATTGGGTGTGCGAACATAAGCAATAGATCCAAAAAAATTCAAATGTTGTAAATTTGGTTTCCAAAAGATCTCAAGTAAGAACGAAAAGACTTATTAACATATTCAGTACCATTATCTGTTCTAAGAATTTTAAGTTTAGACCCAGATTGCCTTTCCACAAATATATGAAATTCAAAAAATGTGTCAAGAACTTGATCTTTAGTATGAAAAAAATAAATCCAAATTCTTCTAGTAAATTCATCCACAAAGGTAAGAGCATACTTTTAACCTTGTGTAGATATGTTCTCCATTGGACCCAAAAGATCACCATGAATAAGATGTAACTTATGAGACCCTCTCCATGAAGTACCATGAGGAAAGGGCTCCCTTTTTATTTTGCCACTCATGCACCCTGTGCATGTAATTTTAGATGGAACAATATGGGGTAATCCTTCAAACATGTTTGATTTTTGCATTAAAGTAATATAATCAGAATTCAAATGGCCAAGCCTTTCATGCCATACATTGAAATCAATATTAAATTTCAAAGCGTAGCTTGAAGAGGCAAATTCATAAAATTTAAACAAGTTATCATGATCCATCTTAGCATTAGCAACAACTTGATCAGTGTTACAATCAATAATATAACACATATCCTTATGAAATTCAACTTTGTAATCTTGACATAATTGAGTAATTGAAAGAAGATGAGATTTCAATTCAGGAACATAAAGAACATTGTGTAACTTTCCATTTGGAAATTAGCATCACCAAATCCATCAACTTTGCAGCTATGATAATTAGCTAATTGAATAGGAATATTAGTAGTATGAGGTTGCAAAGAATCAAATACTTCTCTATGAGATGTAACATGATGAGAAGCGCTACTATTAATAATCCATTCTAATGCATGAGAAGCTTTATAACAAGCAACCAAAGCACAACGAGATTGATTACCTTGAGATTTGAAGTTATTTTGATTATTGTTATTCATAGGCATCTTATCATTTTTCTTTTTAAAACAAACATTAGTTAGGTGACCATCTTTGCCACAATGAGTACAATGTGGTTTCCGATTTTGTTGATTATTGTAATTATTGTTATTATTATTGTATGATGGCCTAGAATTAGACCTGTTGTTTGAATTAATATTATTATTATTGTTATTTGAATAACCATTATTATGATGATTATTGTTACGATAATTATTGTTGTTATTAGGATGATTATTGTTATGATGATTATTATTATGATGATTAGTATGAGACTTATTATTTTGATTTTGAATTCTAGAAACAAAAGCATGTTCAAAATATTTAATAGAACCAAATTGAAATAATTTATCCTCCTCTTGACGTAACAAATTTTGGAAAATAGCATAAGTTAAATGAAGAGCCAAGCTAGGAATTGCAAGCTGAGAATGAATATTAGTAATGAATTGTTGAAACTCTTTAGGAAGATATTTATTTAAGATAATAATAATTAATCTAATATCAATTAAAGTAATATTAACACCACTTAATTGAGTTTTAATTGAATAACACTAGTAAGAATTCATCCATAGTTTTAAAGTCATTATACCTCAAGTCCTCCAAATTGTCTTGGAGTTGAATCTTATGGGATTCAAATGAGCTGTTATACGTCTATTGTAGAATGTCCCACACTTGATGGACTTTGGTACAATATCCAATTAAGAAATAAAGGTCATGAACTATTGAGTGACCAATCAAACCAAGAACTTCTTCATTCTTAGTTTTTCATGCATCATTTTTCTGCTTGTGAAGTAGAGGTAGTTGGTTCAATAGAAGCATCTGTAGAAACTTCAAGTAAATGTTTAAAATGGAATAGAAAGGAAACATGAGTTTTTCATTAATGATAGTTAGAGCTATTGAGTTTAATTTTTGGAATTAGAGTAGACATGATTAATAAGAAAAATGATCAAATTAATTTAAACAAGATTAATTACAAAGATAATATAATGATAAATATCAATAAAAATAGACTGAAATTAATGTAAATCACAATTGAATAGTTAAACAAATATTTGAAAAAAAATTAATTTAAATGAAGGAACAAATTTTAATTGCAATGAAATAATGAAATAGCAATTGAAAATGGTTAGAATTGATATAAATAATGTAGAAATGAAGCAATTTGAAGTAATATTAAGTAGGAAAAATGTATAGATGTTTAAACTTTTTTATTTAAACAAAATTTCAAATACTAAGTTAGAAGTGAGTAACTTTAAATGAACTTAGATAAAGAATGAATTAATCTAATTAAAAAGAATAAAATAACTAATGCGATAAAGAATATTAGATGCCAAATTAGATGAATAATATTGAATAAACGAATCCTTAATTACAAAAAAATAAAGTAAATAGATTAAATGAGTCAAATTTTATTCAAACTAAGACTAAAGATAGATCATAAACCAGAAAGAAAAGAGTATAGAGAATATGCAGAAATGTTTACTTGCACACTAACCTGCACATGTTAAAAAATAATAAACAAAGCTATATCCAGAATATGTAGACAAAGTATAATGATAAAGAATATGCATTCAAAGAAGAAAGCTGCAGTATGGGATGATAATGCTAATAAAACAAATAACCTATGCAAGAGATTAAGGCAGATGAAACAAAGATACCACAAAGTTGCGTTGAAGGAAATCTGTGCAATCAAAGGAAGATACTGCACAATATGAGACCAAAGAAAGTTTTATATTTTATAATGTGGAGCTGTGATGAAAGGCAAGGAATGAAAAGAATATGCTGCGTAATGAAAGAACGAGGACACTCTTGCTTCAAGGCTACAAATGAACCAAGGCTGCGCAAAGAATAAACAAGGCTGCAACCAATATATAATGAAATAATTGTTAAAAAGACCAATTTGCAATCTGATAAAAGATGCTGCTGCACAATATATATGAGGCTGCACAATGTATTTGCAATGTATTTACAATTTATCCATGTATTGTTTCTATTGTGTTTTTTTCAACTTGAATCTACACTCATAAGCCTGATGTCCATGCTTATTACACTTATAGAAAATACCATTAAATTTAGGAGGGTTTCTAGGAATACCCTTTGGTTTACTCCTGCAAATATTTGATGTGTGGCCTAGTTTTCCACAATGATGGTAGGAGGGCTTCTTTAGCTTCGGTCTTGATTATACATTCCTTTGTTTAGCTTGATTTGATGATTCTCCTTGATTGGTATACCCTAATCTTGTATTATTGTTCAGTCTTCTTTGATGGTTTGGAGATTCATCCATTCTCTTAGTGCTTTCTTCAAATACCTTAATCACTTCATTATGTTGTTGTAAGATCTTCACTTCATTTCTCAGTTTCTCTTTTTATCCTTTCTAAACACTAATATCTTCTATTCTTTTTGCAAGTTAAATATTCACTTGGTTTGCTTTATGATTCATAGAAACCACTTGATTGGTGATCTCAAAGTAATGATCAGTAAGTCCTTATATGTTAGTTTCTTTCTCTTGTAACTTTTTCAGTTATCTGTATTTTGTTAGCAACAACCATATTCCTATCTTGTTCAGCTTTATTTTCATCATTCAAGACTTCAAGTAGATTGCATACACCAAACATATAGTTTCACTTCTGAAATGTAAATGCATATAAAGTAAATTATATATATACATAAAATTAAGTACTCATGACACTAGTATTTTGGTATCGCAGAAAAACCCTTTTAGAAGGCAAAAACTGTGGTGGGGATGAGACCCACAAGACTTTACTACTGCAGAAATAAAGTAGCATGTTAAAGCTTACAAAGATTCATCAATTCTCATTACCTTACCCTGTTAGGAGTTATAATGAGAGAAATTAGATCTACCTTGTGAGAGGATTTAGCAACACAATCTATGTGTGCACTCAGTTAAGAGATTTACAAAAAGGTGGTTAAGTCTACTTTGTTAAGAGATTTTTTGGTTCTATTACAATTGTTAGAGAGTAACAAAAGTTTGATTTGAAACATATACAATATTTATATTGCTGATACATATCCATTAAATGCATACAAAATATATCACCACAATGTGAATGATAATACCTACTGCTATGTTCTCCTTGGCAGCCTTGCCTTAGTTCTGAAAACTAATTGTTGTAATGTAGTCTTTGTCCTTAAAATCCCTGTCTGATCTTTGATGTCTGTAGTATGGCGGCTACTTGATCATTTCTTGATCAACATACATTACAAAATCATATATATATATATATATGTATATATATATATATATATGTATATATATATATGTATATATGTATATATGTATATATATATATATATATGTATATATATATATATATATATATATATATATATATATATATCAAATTCTATGACCTAAATAGGGCTTTACAATTACATCCCTACCCTAAGATCAATGGTGTACATAATTTAACTTGATCATCTAAACATAGGAGACATAAATAAGAAATGTTGTATATCCATAATTAATTTTCTCCTCAATCATTTAAACCAGTATCTAGGTTGGAAAAAAAATTGTTACATAGAATAATGTGCCATATAAATCTTTTAGGTGGCCTATGTTCCACTTGGTTAATGATGTCTCTCGGTGCTCGATGTAGTCTATGTATCTTGGTTATACAGATGTTAGGTTATATTATGTAGCTCGTGTTG
>MU227432.1:1287011-1358868 GCA_018584345.1 Thuja plicata | reverse complement strand
TTTAATTCAGGTCACTTCATTGTTACCTTCTAACCATTGTAGCAGTGATACCGAAATCTCTTAGCAGAGTTGGTCTAACAACCATTTCATAAATCCTCTAACAAGGTGACAATTCAGTTGAATTGCTATAAAGACCTCTCACAAGGCCACTCCTAGCAGGGTGATTAAATCCTTTAACAGGGTCACACCTAACAGTGTATTTTGTAACCTTTAACAGGCTTGGCTCCTAACAGGGCTCACTTCAGAAGAGTGAAAATCAGTAACTAGTTGCATTGGTGGTTTTCCCAAATTGGGTTTCCACGTTATATCTGGTGTTAATTGTGTTTATGCTATTTGATTTATGCATGTCAATAACTGTGAATGTTTAATGAACAATAATAAGGTAATCTACCGAGTAATAACAGTATATATTGAAGACATCTAAGGGACTTGTGGACTTATTTTTTGTGGTAACTGATTCACCCCTCCCCTCTTAGTTACTCCATCTATATTTCCAACATCTCGATGTTGTCTACTTCTCAGTATAGTCTATCTGTTTGGTTATGACTACACTTGGTTTACTTCGGACATGATCAGTGCTCTCGGTTAACTTTGCACTTTGGTGAATATACCAACTATCATGTTTTTGACTATGTTATTATCTGTCCATAATGTCTTCTTGATAACTAATGACAACTTCAATGCACAATTGGATTAACAAAAGGTTTTCTTGAATTTCTCTTAATCCTTGGCTAAAACCTGATTGTAACCAGAAAATCTATCCATCATGGATAGAAGGTCACACCCTTTAACTCTTTGTAGCATTGCCTCCATATTAGGAAAAGAATAATTATCTTTAGGTAATGCCATATTAAGGTTTCTAAAGTCAACACAAAGCCTGATATCTCCATTCTTTTTCCTCACTAGCACAAGATTTGATACCCATGATGAATGTATGAATGGTTTTATTATTTGGGATTCTCTGAGTTTCATCAATTCTTCCTACATTGTTTATGCTAGCAAAGGATTGATAGGTCTCTTCTTTTTTCTAAAAGGTTTCTCATTAGGCCTCAGAGGAATCTCATGCTAAAACAAATCCTCTATAGGCTTTAAGATCCCCATAAGACCAATAAAAAACATGATTTCCCCTTTTTAATAAACTGATTGAATTTGTTCTGATGTGAGGGGCTAAATTCTTCCCTATGTATACCAGTTTAGGGAGAGTCTCTGACCCTAAATTTACTTCTTCAGTGCTATCCATTTTGACATCAAATTTATTAAGCAAGTGACCATCATTGTCACTAAAAATGTCCTCAAGTTGAACCAAACCCTTAGGTATAACATTTTTTGGCAAGTGAACAACTTCAATCCCAAAAATATTTTTCTTGTTATCTATGGTTTCAACTAAAGCATTGCAATAAATTTTTTGGCCTTCATAATCATCCAAATATTGAATGAACCGGAGAATATCGTTAGTATCCTCAAAAACATGGCAATTGTATACATTATCAGGAATTATAGGCCTCATCTTGGTTTCAATAGTAGAGATCCCAACCAAAGTTATATCATTATTCTTTATGGGTACATTTGCTAAGAAATAAGACATAATGTTCTTAGATCTCTCTATCCATTCTATTTGGAAAGCATAAAAAACTCAATTTTATCCCATACTACATGCTTATATAATTTCAATCTATCATTTCTAGCAGCATATGTGTATCTAATTTAGGAGACAACTAATTCAGAGTCCCCAAATACTCTTAACAATTTTTCACTATGTTTTACAGAAACCTCCAAGCCCAAAAACAATGCCTCATATTCTATATTATTATTTGTGCATTAAAAAGCTAAGAGAAAGGAATATTTAAATGTAGTACCTGATGGAGATATAAAAAACAACACCAGCTATTGATCCTTCCTTGGAGCATGCACCATCAAAGTACATCATCCATATCTCATCTTGGTGTGATTATGACTCCTTCACAATTGCATCTTGATTTTCAACTATGGGTCCATCTTGCTCAGTCCTAAAACTTTCCATATCAACATCAACAAAACAATTGAAACTCATAGGATCCCTCTTTTAAATTATCACTAGAGCTCTTGGTTCCCTATATAATTTAACATCACTACCATTTATAGGGATAGTAGCATATGATAGGACCAATTAAAAATTTCCTCCACTACTACTGCCCATTGTCTAGACAACAACATACCATAATGTAGTGGTGTATCAACCACAACCACATCCATCCTGAAAGTATCCTCAGGAAAAACAACAATATTCACTTCAATGTCTTTTAAGGTTCCTACCACATGTACCTCTCTATTGTCCATAGAAAAACATCTCCAAAAAGATGTGTCAATTTTAAATCCCAATTCCTTCGTAACACCATAAGGCATCACATTTTTTGCTGCACCAAAATCTATCATACAATTTCTTATCAATTGGTTATTCACCAGCAATTTGACATAAAAAAGGATAAACTTGAGAGGGCTCATGTGTAATAATATTCCCAACATAGATTTTAGGAGTCTGTTGCTCCTCATAAATTACTTTTTTCCTAATTGTATTTGTGGTAAGAGCAATATAATCTCTTATATCTTTGAGAAAAGAGAAAACAAACTCTTTATGCTCCTTCATCTTCAACATCTAAACTAAAGGCAATGACACCTTCATCTGAGATAATGTATGTTTCATGTCAAAATCAGGAAAACTCAAAACATCCCCAATAGAAGCCTTACCTTTGCTTCCTTTTAATTTCTATATTCCTTGATCAATAATGAGAGTATCCTTGCTTTTCACCTAAATATTATCCTTGTTTTGGATTGAGGGTACAGTAGAACTTTTCCTTATAAACAATGAATCGGGTTATCCCTGGACCTTATCAACTTTTCTATTTATCAAATTATAAGCATTCCTAGCTTGAACAATTTCAACAACAGTGAGAGATCTCACTTCTTTAGCACTAGGTCTTCTTAGTTGTGTATGTTCATCCTTTGCAATAGCAACATTTACAGTACAATGCATGACATCATATGGTTCATCACCATCTTCTTCACCATTTTTCATAAACATATTGACTTTAGGTACTTCCTCCTTTTGATCACCTTGTTAATCCTCATCCTTAGTAGTCCCCACCAAAGCATGTGCAACCGCACATTCAAAAGGAGAATGTGGCATATTGCAAGGTACACACCAAGAGGTATTCTCTACATTGAGTATATTTTTTCTTTCAAAGGATGAGGGGTACCCCTACTATTTACATTACTTGGTCCCTCTGATAGAGGTTTAAAATCCTTCCAATTTGTTTTATAGGGCATGTCCTACAATCTTTAAGGTTTCTCAGACCTCTGATTTTATTGTCTGTTACTCTGAAAGCCTCTCTCATTTTTATCCACCTTAGTAGTTAGGTCCTTGATTGTAGTGACTAATTTATCAACTTTATCATTTTTCTTTCTTCCTTGGGAAACCTATTAGATAGACCCTTAGGGTCTTTCCATAATCTACCATCATCTCTTTTCCCAAGTTTACTAGATGCCCTTCTATTACATATAATGTTTACTACCATCTTGAAAACATCCCTTAATGTACAAGGATTCTTATCCCTCAAAAGATAGGAAATCTTACTATGTATATAGAAACTACACCTTCATGAAATTAAGGTGCAATCTATCAACTATATGGAAACAATAATACAATTTAATCTAAGAATTGACAAATATTAGCATTTAAGAATTCATGGATCTCTATTTAAGCATGATATTGGATCTCTCAACCTTAATCTCCAAAAGTGACAGTCCTATAATGAGAAGTTATGTAAGATGATGGCTAATCTAGTACACAACTCTCAAATTGCAAATGCAATTCATTTAATTATGCTCTCAATTGCTTAAATTATACTCAATTATGCTCTCAAATGCTTATGATCTCAATGAATTTCTCTATAGTAAAGAAACAATTTCTCATGAATGTCTAGGATTGATAATCCTCTCAAAATGCATAGTATTTATACGATTTCCCAAGGGCAGGGGCTAGAGTTAAGTTTATCATGATCAAATCTTGGTTGAGTTGAAGGCTTTCAAATGGTTTCAAATAGGGAGACCATTTAAATGATGGTCTCAAAGGTTGGGACAAAGAGACAAATTGAGTGGTGAAAATTTAAAAGATTAAAATCAATGATCAAGATTGCAAAGTTTGGAGTGATCATGTGCTTTCAATCCTTGATTCTCATTGGTTTTTAAAATTATTGTCCCCTTTGTTGAAAGAAATAAGGACTTAATTAATTCAATTAATTAATTAAATTATCCATGTAAGAAATAGGTTGATTTTGAATTTTGATTTAAAACTATACAATTAATTGATTAAATAAATTATATAGCTTAGATTCATCCCTTTTAGGCTTATATTTAATTAGTCGATATATTTATTAATTGATCCTTTGATTTTACATAATTTAGTCCCTTTTGATTTGAATGGTCCATTTGATTTAATGAAATTTCCCTCCGATTGATTGAAATACACTTGACCAAATTTAGGTGTCTACAAATGCCCCTTTTTGAATGGATGTGTGAAGCACATTGATTCAAAGAAAATTGATGTCCTGATATGATTTGATTGATTGATTGATGTCTTATACAATGATGTCTGATGTGAAACCTGATGCAAAACCTGATATGAATCTGATGTGAATATGATGCACTTGATAATGAGAAACCTGATGTGAAAACTAATCACAATGCCCTAGTGATAGAAATTTGAAATTTTAATGCCCCATATGTGAATGATGCAGGTTTTATTTATAGGATATTGCCCCTAATTTGAAAAGAAAACTCGATATGAATCCTTGATGCTGATATAATGCAGATATGATGCCTCCTCGGGAAATGAATCAAAATTATTTTGATGATTTGATTGAGTTTGGGATATTTTGATTTGTTTCCTGATAAAATCGATTTGAAAATGCCCCGGTTATGAGAGAAGATGAAAATCGCTATGATTGAGAAAATGTTGTTGATGTTTTAGATACATTGATAATGTTTAGCTATCACATGATGTCAGTAAGAATCACTTGGTTGGTGGTGTATTGATGTCAATCTGATAGGATAGCCAGGTTGATGGATTGATTTGATAAATTGATAATTCACTCTCAAGATCTAGAGAGATGAACAAATTGATGTGCTTAGGATGATCAAATGGATGATAGGATAAATCATAGATGTGAAATGATCAATTAGATGGTTTCACTAATTGATATTTGATTTGATTGAAAAAATCACTTTCCTCTGGAACACTGATGGTGGGAGGATTATAGATATGGACATTTGATATGATTTAAGTGGAGATATAGGTATAGGTGATGGACAAAATTAGGTTTCCCCTAGATGATCAAATGGTTGTGTTGCCCCTAGGTGAGCACATGCATAGTGATGATATCCTTGATGTAGCATTGATCATTTGATGGATTAGACATTTGATGATGTAACCATGATTAACTTCCACCCCCTTGATTAAGGAAAATACCATTAAAACTGTTAAGGCCTTGAAATATCACCCTAACTCAGGCATTAGGTCATACTAATATCTCATGGTAATAATGGAAACCTTCCTGAGCTATGGGTAGACTCTGATTAGGAAGGAATATCCAAATTCTAGGTCGGTTCCTATTGGATTTGCAATATCACCTATAATTGATTCTCTGATTGGGAAAAGGGAAGAAAAGGGATAACTTCAAAAATGAAATGATTAAAATGGGGTGATACACTGAACTGGGTTCAAACTAATTATAACTTCAAACAAGCATCCATAAGACACACACTACTAATATTTCTAATAAACTTTTCAATTTATAGGTTGACCTAAAGATCTCACACTTAGGGTTTGTACCACAAACAATGATGATCTGCCAATAGACATACATATTTGCAAAATGTTATATTTTGATAACTTAGAGATGGAATTGGATTAATTCACTAATCTATGCTATAAGACATATCACACTTGAATGCAGAAATGGAGAAGAGGATTGATATCACAACTTAGAAAAATATGTGAATAACGGGAGTACTTTCTTTATTTTCTTCAAAAATCTACAATGGTTTCATGCCAAGGAATATGGTACATTCACTTGAACACAATCTTGCATCAAAAAATGAACCTCTGGTTACAAAATGTATCTAGAAATCCTAAAGGAACTGATATGTTCACAAAAACACCTTCTCCCTAATTTATAAACCCCTAAAAATGAACTTCAAGTTCAGATATATACACTCCATGAACCTCTCAAGGCCAATTTCAAAAATAAGCTTCCCCCCAGAAATGACCTCAAAAACCCCAAATGTTAGGCATAACATATGCCATAATTCATACCCCTTATGTTGTTCTCAAAAACATACATCTTTTATTTTAAACCTAACCAACATATATATAAAAACCTAATAAACAACAACCCAAACCCCATACAACATAACCCAATCCATGCCTAATACTAACAGCATGACCTAAGGTCAACATGACCGATACCTAGCAACTTACAATTCTTTAAAATATCAACACCTCTCCATCATGGCATAGGCTAGGTGGTTGTTGTGGAACTTGGAATTTTGAGACTCTGGCTATCATGCACTATAGTGTTTAATGCATTTACTCCTCCACTATCACTGGACTCTAAAGTTTATCAAAACATGGCATTTTCTTGGTTATCGCATTGTATTTGCATTTGGGAAAAACATGAGGGTTTGAAACCCTAACCCATGGCGTCGCTCATGCTAATATTATGGCATTTAATTTGGTTTTCCTCTACTTCTCTGTGATCACACTTTTGATCTGGAGTTCATCACCATGTTTTGGGAGTTGGTTTGTTGCCTTAAAGCTCCACTCTATCGATTTTGGGCTGGAATATAGTGATTTAATAGTGGTTTTATTCCACCTTTAACTAGGAGCATGTATTTTGAGCATGAAGCTCAGGCTCTACATATGGAAGTTATTATGTAACAAAGAGCTCAAGCTCTTTGAACTAGAAGTTGTTTCCACTTAATCTGGGGTTGAGCTACAATTAGAACTGGAGTGCAGAAATTTTGATATGGGTTTTGGCTATAATGTTGGTGTTGTTCATGCTTGTCTAATTATGGAGCTCAGGATCAAAAACATTTTAGAACTGGTGCTATTCCTCTCATCTCGGCTTTGTTCATCTATAAATAAGTCACCTCTTTATCTTCTTTTCCCATTTTTCTCATTTTTGAACTTGTTGTTGCTTACATAGCTTTAAAGTTTGAGATCCATCATTAAATACCTTTCGAGCTTGCTTGATTCGCTGCAATGATTATGGGTTCCTTTTTTTACATTAAATGGTACTTTTGTTATGATATTTTCTCAAACCAAGCCATTTCTTGTAGACACCACTGTCAGTTGATCTTCTTCAGGGCTTGGAAATCTCTAGCTGTTACATAGATGTGTTACTCCACTTGTGATATGTCTCTGCTTGAAGTTATAATTATATTGTCGCTCCTTCATCTACAACTTGTCTTTATACAGTTCACTTGGGGTTTTTTCTTTGTCTTTGATTTTTGTTGATAGTGAGGATGTTGTCTTCTTTTAACTACCTTTCACTGTCAAGACTGACACTTGAACTATGCTTGGCTTTATTAAGAGGTGTCTGAATTTACACACTGTCTGGTCTCCACCTTGCATTTGACAGTGACAAGTGTATAATAGGCAGTTCTAACTCTAGTAAGAATGGTTTTCCATGGGGTTTGATCACGGGCTTATGAAACCCATGAACATTACTTTTTATAGCTGCCTGATACTTTAAACATGCATCTTTTTCATTTAAACAACACTATTTCTTGAACATGCATATTATACTTAATAACATTGTTATCCTTTTTCCTCTTGAATATGCACGGTTATGTTATCATCTTTTCTCTATTATGTGCATATTATTATCATAAAATAAATATCATTGTCACTAGAAAAAAAATAGTTGATCTTCTTTTACTGCTTTGTCTTTGAAGGTACTGTTATTCATTCACTCTATTCTTGTACACCAGGTTTTATAACAACATTTAATGAACTTTGTATTTGATGTCAACAGTGTTTGAATTATGTATTATCCTCCTCTGATAACACTGTTATGATCCTATAATTTGATATCACTGTTATGATTTGACACCCTTGTATATCCATTATTGATATTGTGCTTTTACAAAAGCATTGATATCCATTTTTTATGTACATAATTCTGACAAATAAATGATACTTCTGACTAGAATATCACCGTTCTATTCATGCATACCAGTACTCATCTTTTTAAACAACATTGTAATTCACCTTGATTGTGCATATGCATAATAATGTTTCATTATCATTTGATTGTTCTGTAATCCATCTTGTTTTGCATATCAGTTTTCAATTTGATAACATTGTTTATGATCCTACCCTGTATATGCATATCACTTTGAAAAATAAAAGGAAGATCACAGTTACATGTATCTTTCATATTCTTAGACAACACTATCATTTGATTTTCTTAAATATGCACTGTTAAGAAATGCTTCTACATATGCAGATCACTTACATTTGATATTAGTGTAATTTGATCATCCTCATGTACATCATTAATGAATTCTTTATCCTTTGCATATGCACAACTTGTCTTGCACATACTCACTCTGCAGTTAACCATTATGAATTGCATCTCTTCCTCTTCTATATTTTTCTAATCCTTGAACTCATGAACTCATTGAATTCTTTCTCTTTTGCTAATGCATCTTGTGAGGTTCGAGCACGGGCCCGTGACGCTCACTGCAATTTTCCTTGATCTCTGCAATTAGTGAATTCATAGTTCATATCTCTTTGCATTTGATTGCACTTCTTTCTATTATGTTTGAAAATACCACAAAGAAAGCTCATATGTTAGGTTAGTAAACATGACCAATTGATCATCTTTTGTGTGTGAATGCCATGTTTCATGAATATTCATGGATGAATGTTGGTTGATTGATGGTGTTCACTAACCTAGCACTACCTTTCTATTCTGAAAAAGGTTTCTAAGCTACAGGAGCTAAGTGCCTTTAATTAAGATATCTAGTTTAAAAAAATAGCAAATATTTTGCAGAATGATAACCATATATAGTAAAAGGTTTCATGGAGTTATGTCCCTTTGATACTACTATTTTGTTAATGTAGATGCATATTTTTCTATTGCATTGATATTATTAATAAATGTGCAGTTCTGAAATATTGAATGTTGTATGATGCTTTTAGGTTTTCATGCATTTCTTAGATCCAATCTGGATCTAACACGTTTTATTTATCTAACACTTTTTCCTTCCATGATGCAGGACACAGGACCCTAAGACCTAAGATGCAGGACACAGGACCCTAAGACCTAAGATGCAGGACATGATGGACAATGCAAAGACATGAAGACTTGGACAAAGAAGATAACCAAATCCTAAATGCGGAAGACCCTACAAGGCACTGCATGGACCCCTAGTCATGCTTCTATCATGCTTTCTTTTCTGCATATGTTCCTCTAAGTTCCAATATGAAAGAACATTTATCTATCACATTCAGTTTGAATGCACAATGTAATGATCAAGTATGAATTTTGAAAATTTTGTAAATGATCAATACTTAGAGTACAATGTAACTGATAATATAAATGAAATAGCAATGTATCTCATCTATATTAGCTGCACAATAGTGTTTAAGAGGTGTACCTTTATGCAATTTTTTTATATTTATTTTTATTATTATCCTGCATGTATAAAATTAGGATAACAATAATTAAAATACAAGATTAATCTATGTGAATACAAATAACTGTCACTTTCACAAAGAATGTATGGATTTATTTTTCATCATCGAGATTTTTGGAACCTAAAAAAGGTACAACCCTCACTGGTTAGATTTGTGAACCATGAGAATATTAATACTGCTTCCTTTGGATTTCAACCATGAAAATGATACAACCTTCACTGGTTTGACCATGGGAGTATGAATACCACTTTCATCTGATTCAATGTTGCAAGTGGATGTGGGCATTAAGATATGAGAGATCTAAATGACCAAGGTATCCTTTTTCCTAAACAACCAGATATTGAATCCCTTTCATATGCAAAATGTCCTCGATGACTCTTTGATGATCATGTCCTTAGACAAAATCACATACTTCAAAGAATTAATCTTAAAACAGTTACACAAAAATCAAGAAAAATACCATATTTTCATCTCATTGATCTAGTTGAACATTATTGATTGGCTAGAAAGACATGGCTTGAAAATTCAATACCTCATAAAAAACCATAGTGCTATTGTTGTTGTATCCATATTTCAAATAGAACTTCATCCATTTCAATTTGTTAGGTTTTGTCAAATTTTAATCTTGATAATAATAAGTCAATGAAGGTCAAGGATTACGTTGGTGTCAAAATCAGATGGGAATTAAAAAATGATGCAAATCAAAGGTTCAAATGTCTATTTGTTTGGTTTGATACCTTGCTTCATGTGAATTGGTGTATGCTTTGCTAAAATCAATTGCTCTTGGATTAATGCCCCCAGTTGAAAAGAAATTGTTGGGCTTGGGAAAACTTCAAAAATATGACAAAACATCGGTTTATACAAGATGTAGCTCAGAGAATTTATGAAAATATTTTTGGATTTTGAATTTTTTAGTGTTTTTGGATTTTTTAGTTTTTTTTTTTGAATTTTTAGATTTTTTTTTTAAATATTTAGAGATTTTTCACTTTTTAGATGTTTTTAAAGATTACCAACTCTCAAACAAGATCACATTTGTTTTCCCCCAATGTCTAGCAAGGTATAGGACATGATAGATGGATGATAAAGCTGATGGATTTAGCAATGGATATGAAATGATGGATGAAGCGTGTGTATTGAATGTGACTCATATGACCTTCTCCTCATGATTACCAAGGCTAATGAAAAAGGATATAGAAATGTGAAGCATGTCTTGGATAATAAATGAAAGACAATGATACAATACTAGATAGAATATAGGATAATGACCCGATGTCACAAAAATGGGTGATTCAAAAGAGTGAACATGTTAAGAAGTTTTTGAAAACAAATTTTGCACTTTATGTCCTTCATTTTGATCAAGACCAATGTTTCAATTTGGGTACAATGCGGATAGGATAGAACAAATGGGATAAAGGGGTGATGGAGGCTATGAGCAGATGATTTGGGATTATGGAAAGACTTCCAAGGAATAATGAAGGTAGATTTGGGATAAGCAAGATCGTGATAGAGTAGCATGGATGCAACATAGGATGATGGAAATAATAATGGATGCCAGGATACCTGACGCTCATAGATATGTTCAACCTTTTCAAGATCAAAGGTGAAAGAATGAATATGGATGCGAGTGAGATGAATGGTTGAATAGGGAAGATGGAGGTTAGCATGGATGAAAATTGCCCCCAAGTGTAGAGTGCAAGAGGAGGAATTACGCATGATGCCTATTTTCTAGGTTTTCATCATGGTACTTGTCCAAGGCACCACAAAAAAGTGGTTTTCACCATAGGATGGATTTATTTCTCTTTACTTTTTCTGCTAAAGCATCCATTTACCAGGTTTTCACCAAGGCACTTTTATCTTTTTCAATTTTTTTCTTTTTTTTTTGTATTTTTCAAAATTTTCCCAACGTCTGGATCTTTGGACAATGCTCTTCTGAAAGATATACTATAATAAACCATGAATATGGTTAGGATGCTCAAATATATTAATAAGGTGATGATAAAGGACAGATATGGAGGATAAGGGTAGATGGTGATGAAGGTTTTATGGCATAGATTGGATAAGATGGATGGAAAGATGGAATGTAGGTGTTGGATAATGAATATGAGGATAAGACACATGTATGTTGTGGATGGAAATATTTGTAAGATCAACTTTGACACACACATTTAAGGGTGGTTGAATTATGGAGAAACAATGGATGAAGGAAGTGAGGATGTATCTAAGATATTGGATTTTAGGATATAGGAAGCCAAAGTAGACTTGGAAAGTGGAACATGTTTGGAAGGAGATGAAATGAAAGCCTTTTGAAGCTTCAATGTCAAATTTGATTTTTCTTTTGTGTGAAAGTATTTCAAAAGGGACTTTGGAATCTACATAGTCTTTGATTTTTATTTGTTTTGTGATGCTTTTGAATGCATTTCTTCAATGAGGGATTTAGGAACCCACATTTTCTTTGATTTTTCATTTTTCTTGTTGGACCTTTGTGGTCTCTTGGATATTTATTTTTTCTTTGTAGACCTTTGCGGCCTTTTGGATATTTTTTTTTATTTTCATTCACATGTCGATTTCTGATTTATATCTTGCACTTCCAAATTGCTTCCAAAAGACTTGGCAATTGTGGGTGAATAGGAATAATATAGAGGGTTCATATGGATTGGTGTTTGGACATTCTTAAAGTATGTGTGCCTTCGTTGATCTTGATACATAGTAGGGTAAGTGAATGGATAACTAGGGATGGTAGGCATGATTGATGGAGGAATATAGGGACCCAATATAGATGGAAGGGATGAAGACTTTAGCTTTGGGACATTGGAACTCAAAATAGATTTGGAAGATGGTGAGGGCATATGGTTGCATTTAAATGGAGGGAGATAAGGTGTGAAAGGAATTTAAACATATTTGGAATAAGCTTCATTGCTGAGGTTCTCATCTTTAAGATTTATCTTTATACCAATAAGCTCATGAAGAACTTTCATAGGAATAACTTTGATAGGATCAATTGAGGTTTGAAAGGATTTATTATCATGCAAGGAATTTGGAGGAATGATGGTTTCTTGAGGTGAATATGGAGGAATATGAAAAGGAGTTGATGGTATACTTTTATCTTGACAAAGATCTTAGGATGGTGTAGAGATGGTATTTTTCTCTTGATTTAAACTACACTCATTGGAAATTGTGGAAGGGATATCTTGATCTTGCTTGGGAATTGGACAAGATATAGAGCTTGGAAGTACACTTTTTTCTTGACCTCGAAGGATATCAACTTAGAAGAAATGAAAGGATGCAAGAGGATCATCATCGGATTCTATGGATATGGGACCTTGATCAAATATGGGAGAAGATTGTATAGCATCTTGATCTTGATCTTTATTGATATTTTTTTCTTCAAACTTTGGATTATCATCTTTACATGGATCCACTTCTAAGGACAAGGTATGAGTTTGGGTATGCATGGGGGATTCTTGAAGGAATGATGTAGGATCCTTTTGAATGGGTATAATAGGCATTGAAGCACATGAAATTTTGGGGTCCATGACCCTTGAGGCATGGAAAAGATTTGCAAAAAGATGTAATTTAGCTTGGGTTTCTTTTAGAAGTAGCCCTTGAGGATAGACATAATTAGCATGAAAATCATTAGGTTCTTTTTTCAACAGATGCATTTTGGATATCTTTTCTACTTTAAGAGATGAGTGAATGGTGGAAGAAGTATAAGTTATAGGAGAGCTATTTATAGACATGAGTAATGCATTAGATCTTTCTTGAGACTATAATCTTTCTCTTCATTCTCTTGATTAAAGATCAGATGGTCATGAAGTTGTTCTTGATCAACGATGAGTTTTTTGTGCTTAAATGATACTTTTTTTAAAGAAGATGAAGATATGGATGACTCGTGTTCATAAAAAAAAGGATAGATTGATCTTAATGATGGATTTTTAGACAATGTATCCTTTTATTTTTCCTCATCCTTCTTTAAGACTGATATATCATAATTATGAGGAATCTTAGCTCCTAATTGAGAAAAAAATTTAAAAATACAATTCTTTATCCTTATTCAAAATTTGTTCCCTGATTTCAAGGAATATAAGATCTTGGGATGCCTCCTCAACTTTGTCTTTGGTTACTTCTTAAACTTGATTCCTATGATGATTTTGATCTTCATTTTCTAGATGATTGATTCATCTTTCAAATACATTTGTCAATCTAGATATTTGGAAGAAATCACCCTAGAGTCAAAGTATATTTGATTCCTATAGGAATTGGTCATTCCATAAATCACGAGGTCAAATGATCATCATTTCTACATACCTAATAGCAATAGGGGTCACTGGTGTATATTTTTTTATCGCTTCATAAATGGAAACATGTGATTTATATAGGACTCATGTCATTCCACTAGAATTCAAACATTTTTTCATCCATATCTTGAAACAAGTCAATCCCCACCCCACCCCACCGCACCCCACCCCACCCAATACTATCTCTATGAATGTTGTGGATACTAATCTACATCCTTCTTGCAAGGGGGCTCTCTTCGACGAGCTTTCATTCCATCCAAACATCTAGCTCGAACTACTAATTTCTTTGATGAGATTCTATCTTACTCCTAGAGGGTTGTGTTGCCTTCCTTGGTGGAACTAACAGACAAGCTTCATTCTCTCCAATGTACAAGCTTAACCTGATTGGAGCCTACCTACTTAATGGAATTAGATGGTAGAAGAGTAGCTAGAGAAGGTGGTTTATCAGAGGTACTTGAAGAATTGTTGGCTAGTTCAAGAAAGTAAGGTTACTGAGTAAAGCCCCCGTGGGAGGAGACCTTACGTAGGCATATCCCTCACCTTCCAACTAATGTATCTATGTTCTCTCCCTACTATTCTATGGGAAACTAGCAACTATAATAAGGCAACCAGACCATCCTACCTATTCTTCGAGGAGATAAAATGAGAAGCAAGTACTCCTGGTTATAACTAGATAGTGAAATGAGGATTTTCTCGATCGAGAATAGTGAAGTTAGACATTGGGTGCGGGAAGAAGCTTCTCATCAGGTTGGGCTTAGACAGTCTGGCACTTATGAACTGCCTCAACACAGACTTATTTGATTACATAATCTATTTGACCTTTTCTTCCTCAAGGCCTAAGCGACCATTGTGGTTTATTTCTCATGTTGGCTTTCTTCTTGTTAGGTTCTTTTTCTCTTTAACCAGTCTCCTCAGCCCTTCTTGTCACTCAACCAGCCTCTTCCATGTGATTCAACCTCATTTATATAGGCAAATAGTCAGTTACAAACTGACTAACTACCAACTAGCTCCCACCATTTGTCAAGTTGGCAAAATATTGATGACCTCTTAGTTATTGTCGAACTAATGGTGTTCCTATCTCGATTGTGAGAGGAAGATTTTAACCTCCTTCAAGGAGAAAAAAACTTATTATAAGGACAAGAAATGATACATATATGCATTAGTAAGATGATTACAAACTAAAGTAGGAGGTGAAATTATGTTTATTCAACTAAAAATAGAATTAAAGAGGGAATTCAAAATTTTCCAAAAATGAAATACTGAAATGAAGAGAGAGGAGGAGATAATCCTACATCATCTATAGATTGCATAGACTCTACAGATCAAACCTTTGGTTAATACTTTAGTGTTAGATCTAGTATTGTTGTCTTGAGTTGTAAGAAGAAATCTAATGCTACAACAATATGTGAAGTGATATTACTTAGACAACTGCTTGAGGAACTTCAATACCACAACTTGATCCCACTTCTATGTATATTGATAATCAAGAATTATTGAAGATGTTTGAGAATCCAATATTGCATGTTCACATAAGGCATATTGAATTACATTTTCATTTAATTCATGTGGACATTTTTAGTAATTTGACTCATTCAATATATAAACCAATAAGTATCTTACGAATATCTTCACCAAAAGTTGAGCATAGATAAGTGTTTATACATTTGAGTTGGCTCAGCATTAATAGTTCTTCATTTGTACATGAAAAGATAAAAAGTCTATTTGTCATAATTACCCTTTATTATGTAATTGTTTTCTTTGAAGAAATAATACTTATGGAAACACCAGAAATATGAAATCTATTAAGCATTTGTCACATAGAGATAAATCTATCATAAAAGGATACATCTATCTATATAATATAAAATAGTGAGAAATTCTAGGATATAGATCACTCAACAAGATCTAGTGTACATTGGGAATACAAAGCCCCCTACAAATGAAATCTGATTAACACAACCAAAATGGTATGGGTGCGAATGCAAGATCTACAATGTAGGGTTTTTAAGTATTCCATGATAGAATACTAATATAGAGATATGATATGAGTAAGTAAATGATGATCTAATTGATAAAAAATCTTATCTATGAAAGTAGATGCAAAGAAAGAGGAAGAAAGGTGCACCTTGAGTCTTCATGGGGAGATTTTAAATATGGAGCTGAAGTTGACTATCATTAGAATGTCATAGCATGTTGTAACTCCAGATCTGGGAACCTAAAACCTGTAGTTGTCTTTTCTGTAAATTTCAGCCAAAAAGTGCAAGAACAAGTAAGGATTTCAATAACAAGTTGATATTTCAGGGACAAGTCAATAGGTTGACTTATTTTTTACTACCCTAAATCTAATAAAAAGTTATGAGGACCTGTGACCATGTCTGTACCTTCCAAATGTGAACTTGCAACTCTGTAACCTATTCATGTGTACAGAGAAGAAGGAAAAATACTGTGGAAAGGGGTTTGGCTTGTCAAATCCTTGTATAGGAATCAACCTTGAAATGAAATTTAAATTTCATAAAGAAAATTATGTAAAAAGAATAAATGTTAGATTCACCTTGCCTGAAGAAACCTCATGAATAGATGTAGTAATCACTCAAATCCATGAAAATTATTGTATGTGCTATAATAAATTGTAGAATCAAGGATGCCTTCAAAAATACATGGATCTATGATTGCCACTCCTAGATATTCAATTTTGATATACTTGATAACCTCAATGGAGAATTAAGATGAGAAGAATGGGTGTATGGATCTTGTTTCTTACTTGCTTGTGAATTTCTCTACATGCCCATCATGTGAGAGAAATTTGCATCAATGAGAGAATATTTCCATTAATTGAATGGATCTTGAAGAAAGGAGGCTTGAGGTCACAGACTGGGAGCTTGCCTTCAAATCTTGAGTCCAAATCCTCAATTGCACCACTTGAATAATTGAATGCTGGCACTTGATATTGTTTTCATATAATTTATTGCAATAATAATGGATGGATACCAAAATGAGGGGAGAGGATCTCCTTTTATACTAACTTTAAGATTTAAATTAAATACAGACTGACTACATATCTGAGCTTTGGATGAAAACCATACCATTGGGCCCTAGGCCAAATCTGGGCTCAAAAACCCAAGAAAAAGTCATCCAGTCAACTTTTTCCATATAAAATAACCTCAAAATTTATCAGGATCTCAGGGATTATGATAGGATATGGAGGGAGAAAATATAGATTGGTGGGATCAAGAATAATGGACATTCAGACTTCAAAATAACCAAAATGGGGTCTAATATGACCTAGTGCCTTCAATTGTGGGTGCTAAAATTTTAGGAGGATACATTTAGCCCCCACTTTAGCAAGATTATTAGACAAACTCATGCTCATGGTAAACAAAATTGAATGCACAAGCATGATCTCATCAAGGTCAAGGAGACAAATAAAAAAAAATGGCCACCAAGTAACTTAAGTCTTCATCAAATCTAAAAGCATGATAAGAGAGGCATCACTTGAAAGAGAAAAAAGGAAAGAGATAGAAGGTGTGATCACTATCCAGGTAAGAAATTGTCTTACTCTGATCAACACAAAGGAAAGTGTCACAAAACATGGAATTGAATGGTCAAGAAAGTCATGTTATGCTAGTGAATCCATAAAAAAGGATCAGGCTTAAGAAAATATTGTTTTCTTAGGGATCTGACAAAGAAAAAATAAGTCTAAGGAAACGATGTTTCCTTAGGGGTTAAAAAGTAGGCAATGAGACCTAATGAAAGGATATTTCCATAGGGCTCAAAGAGGAAGAATCTATCGTAAAGGAAATTTTGTTTCAGTTAAGATATCTAATGAAAAAGGACAAACAAACAGAAAATATTCTCTCCTTGATCATTCATAATAGATATATATATAGTGTGAGAATGTACAAAATGTGAAACACAAAGTGGAGCGTATAATACCCCCACATTAAAGAAATTGCAAATGCCTTAATAGGAGTAATGACTTTAACATAACATACAAGCATCCATAAGATATGTTTCCACTATGAAATTACCCCAAGAAAGGACAAATCAAGGGAAATAAACACATAATAAAAAAAGAGAACATGAAATGGATCTACCAACTATGGTGTCAATGTGAACATATAATAATAAATGAAATTTCATCATCCCCCAAAGGTAGTAGAACTAAAAGCATAATGGAAGAATAACACATACAATTTATGAACAAGGTTTTTTTTGGGACGACATCATGGGGCCCAAAAAGAATAGGTAGCTACGATTTTTTCAGCATCCCCAATCAGACAACACAAAGTAACATTTATGAATAATGGCACATGTATGACATAACATGTAACAACATAGAGAAGAAGTAAGATACAAATAGAAGAATGTGTATGGAATTTTGATTCCTTTACCACCTTGTGCCAATAGAGAAGCAAGGGTTGCTTAAATAAATCTAAAAAAACATATAATAGGTAGCACATCATGAGGGAAGCACATCATGAAAAAAAAGGAAAATAGACAAAATCCACTTCACAAGAGGAGCTAGTCAAGCATATTTCGTCCCCCCCATTTTTGTATGTAGTGTTTAGGGAAGGTGGGAAACTCACAAGAGGAGAAACATCAAGCATGATAGATGGAACAATGGCTAGTTCCAAACAAGGACCATGTTGTAAAGATAGGTCATTGTGTTTTTCACTAGGATTAATAGATAATTTTTGTGAAAACATATTTTGAAAATCATCATCAACATCAATAGTCTCATACATGTCATCATAATCACTATAATTAATATGATTATTTGCACCAATAATATCATCATCAAGAGTATCTTCTTCATCTAGATTAATTGTAATTGAATACAAAATACAAATATAACTTTCATGTTTACTAAATTTCATCCAGTTTAAATTCACTTCCTCTATTGGTTGAATTATGGGTTGGTCAAAGGAAAGTAAAGCATGAGTGTGTGTATGAGGTGAAGCAATGTTTTGGGAAGTATGATGGTGGGATCTAGCATGACATTTATAGCGGCAATCATGAGAATGATGATTATGTTTGGTTTTGTTGAAATTTGGTTTGGGTCAGGATCAATCAACATCAGGCCCTTTTCTTCTTTAGAAGGTAGAACAAAAGGAACTACACTAGGTTGAGAGATGTCTTGAGGAGAATGTTCATAAGCTATAGGAGGTGCAACAAAAGAATATAAATGATGTATAGGTTGTTTAGGAATAATTAAACATCTAGGGTAAAGATATGGAAGATCTTTTGGTTTTCTAAGTTCACAAATCTTTTGGAGCTTGTAGGCTTGGTAAGATCGGAAGAGATGGTCAAGATGGGCTTTAGTTGGTTGAGGCATAGAAGGCCAAATGAAATGAAGGTCAACTAAATCTCGAGGCACTAAAGGATGATAAATACTATGGTTAACAGCCATGATTTCTCCATTATGAGGAAATATAACACATTTATGAATAGGGCAAGACACGACATTCATGGAGGTAAGACAAGGAAGACCAAGTTTGACTTCAAACTGATCAGAAGTTGGCATCACAATGAATTAACATCTATAGTTTTGCCACCAAGCTTAACAATAAATAATATTGAATCATGGGAATGATAAAAGAAACCATTACAAGTTTGAATCATAACATGAGATTTATCATAAAAAAACATGTTGTAATTGTCTACTAAAAAGATGGTTTTTCAGTTATCACATTCACAATGGAAGTAGGACTAATAAGAATGCCACAATAATAAAGGTCATTAAAATTTTTGATAATGTAGATGGGACCATCAAATGCTTTAATTATCTCAGTAAAGTCAAAGGTATGCTAGATTCAAGTACATTCTTAGGCTTGTCTTGATCGATAATATTGACAAACTAGTTGGCTTCACTAAATTTATCATCATAAGCAATACATGGCGAACAAGAAGGTTGGGTAAGGTCAACGGTATTGGTTGAATGAGATGTAAAAGGTTTTGTACAAACTCTCAAGTTTTGGTTGGGAGGTGCCAAAGATTTAATTCCTTGATCATTGCCACCTTCAACCAATATAATATTAGATTTAATAAGGTATTGAATAACATTTCTCAAGAGGAAACACTTTTCAGTATCATGGCCAAGATGATGATGGTAAATTGATAGAAATCTTTTTCATCAAAGTGTTAAAGAAAATGTTTGAATGTGTAAATTGGTTTGATAAGTGGAAGTGTTAGGACATTAGCATTAATTAACTTCAACATCACATTTTGTAAATATTTAGAAAGATAATTAAAATTATGAGAAGATCTAAAGATATATGACAAAGGAACCACATGTTTAGATGTTGTTTCCACTTATTCATCAACATTTTTGAATGATTTATTTTTATTTTTATGAACTTGTTAGGTTTCTGAATTTTTTGAAATTTTTGGAGGCAACATCACTCTTATCAACATGAATAGGATCCATTGGAGTGGTGCTCTAAAAATGACTCACTCAAAGTTGGTAATTATGAAGCACTGCACACAATTGAGGAAAAAAGAAAATTCAGAAAGAAGAATATTATCTTTAATATCATTTTATGAATTGACAACAAAAATGCATTGCACATCAATATAAGGAACATTATAAGAAATTTGAGCATGCAAATGTTTAAATCTACCAATGAAATCAAACACTTTTTCTTTAACACCTTGTTTATAATGCATTAAATTAATAAAAGAATTTTAGGACCAATGTTGTTTTGAAATTGTTCAATGAAAGTGCTAGCAATATTTTGTAAAGAATTAATAGAATAAGGAGGCAAAGAATAATACCATTGCAAGGGTTTGTCTCGAAATGGTCCATTGAAGAACTTTGTGATGAACCTATTATAATTAGGGAAATAACTACACAATATTTGAAATGTTTTGACATGAGTTAAAGGATCACCCTTATTGTTATAAGTCTCAAGATGATGAAAATCCATATATTGTGGAATAACAACACAAATAATATCCAAAGACAAAGGACTAGCAATGTTACAAGTAGGAATGTTATATTTGAATTGAGTGATGGAAGCAATTTTTTTTGTAAATAAGACATAGTTTGAGCTAAACAATTAATGGTAAACTTTGGTGAAAGGATGGTAGGAGGAGATATATTGGAAATGTTAGGAACATTGTTGGAAATCAAAGAAACGGTTGAATATAAAAAGGGTAGACCATGGTTAGTGAGCATAGATGAAGGCAACAAAATGCAGGGGATGCTAGAAGGAATTGAAGGAGAAATAGAATTTGGAATACACATATGGGTAGGATTGGAATTTTTAATTTAAGTGGTTATGATACGTGGAGCATAGGTGGAATCACTAGGAATGGAAGTAGGTATAGGTATAGAGACTTCAACATTAGTAGTTGGTGGAATAAGGCCTATATCTTGAGCACAATCCATAATAGGTTTGACATTGTTTTCAATGAGACAAGAGATACTAAGCAAGAGGTTAACACCATGTTAATAATTTTGAATAATCTTACTTAAAACTTCTACAACAGAAATGACCTCAGGATAAGAAATTTATTGACCAAACCATTATTCAAATTTATCAAATTTGTTGGAAATGTTTTGGAATTGGATAGGAGGAACTCTTAAAGATTCATCTAAACCATGAGAATAATTAGAAGAGTTATCCTCCATGGTAGGATTGATTTCATTAAGGGCATGTTACTCTCATCATGATTCCTAGGAAAGAGAGAAGACTAGGAATCAAAGGAACCTCTAATTATACATCTTTGTCTAACTAAAATTCTATAAGTTGGACTGAAATTAATAACGCTCATGCACAAGGGAATGAAGGGAAGGATAAATTCAAAGAAATGATAGGATGAGAAATAAATATGCAATCCAACCAAAGAGAGTCTTTTATGAAAATCACATTTAACTATGTAATATAAAGCATACAGACATAGATTTTATGATGAAGAGGAAACTCATATAATAGGATATGAACTTATGCATACAAGGTAAAGGAGATCACCCAAAGACTACCTAAATATCCAAATGAATAGATTGTAACAATATGACTTAAATTCATACAAAGTATATCTAGATATCTAAATGTACCAAATCTCAAGGTATAATCCTTGAAATCTAACACCATAATAAAATAAGAGGAAATAATATGAATCAGGTTCACCAAAATGTATAGTGGAAAATGCTGAGAAATAATAGGATTTAGATCACTCACCAAGATCTAATATACATTGGTAATACAAAGCCCCTACAAAGGAAATATGCTTAAGACAACAAAAAAGGTATGCTCCTAATGCAAGATCTATAATGTAGGGTTTTTGTGTATTCCTTGATAGGATAGTGATATAGAGATTTGATTTGGCTAAGTAAATAATGATATAATTTATAAAAGAACATATCTATGAAAGTATATGCAAGAAAAGAGGAAGAAAAGTGCACCTTGAATCTAGATGATGAGATTTTAACTTTTGATCTAAAGTTGACTATCGCCTGAATGTAGGAACTAGTTGTAACTTGAGATCTAGGAACTTGAGACCTATAGTTGTCTATTGTATAGATTTCAGCCAAAAGGTGTAGGAACGAATAAATATTTTAGGAACAAGTTGATATTTTATGGAGAAATTGATAGGTCAACTTGTTCCTAACTACTCTAAATCTAATGAAAAGTTTTGAGGACCTATGACTATGTATGTACCTTCCTGATCTAAACCGATAACTTTCTAACATATTCTTGTGCACAATGAAGAAGGGGAAAAGGTTTTAGAAATGGGTTATCCTTGGTCAAACCCCTGTATAGGAACCAAGCTTGAAATGAAATTTAAATTTCATAAAGGAAAGTAGTGTAAACAAGATAAATATTAATTTCAACTTGCATGAAAAACCCTCATGAACGGATGTCGTAGTCCGTCAAATTCATGAAAATCCTTGTATGTATTGGAATGAATTGTAGAATCAAGGATTCCTTCATAATTACACAGATCTATAATTGTAACTCCTAGATATTGAATTTTATATGCCTGATAACCACAATGGAGAAGGAAGATTAGAAGAATAGAGGTATGGATCTTCTTTCTTGCTTGTGAATTCCTCTACTTGGCCATCATGGGAGATAAATTTACATCAATGAGAGAAGATTGTCTTTACTTGAATCTAAATCTTGAAGAAAGGAGGCTTGGAGTTCCTAGATTGGGTGCTTGGCTTCAAATTTTGAATCCAAATCCTCAATTGCAAAACTTTAATGCTTGATTGCTTGTATGTTTTCACTTGATATTGTTTGCATATGATTGATTTCAATAATAATGGATGGATACAAAAATGAGGGGAAATGGTCTCCTTTTATACTCATTTTGGGATTCAAATTAAATTGAGGCTAACCACAGATCTGGGCTTTCGAAGAAAACCCTACTATCGGGCCTTGAGCTAACACTAGTACATTTTGGCAAATATGTGACTATGTGACTAAAACTGATCAAATTCTACTAATTTTTTAGAGTTCACAAGTGTAAATGACTAAATAAATGACTAATTTGGTCATCGGGTAATATCACAAGGTCATATAAATAAAAATTACTGAATAGATCACTAAATAATTAGTCACCCAAACAAACATGACTAAATAATTAGTCACCTAAAAAATGACTAAACAAATGAGTATTACTCATTTATAATAACGGAGACCCCCAGGTTAAACCCCTCTTGGCTGGAATGGAGGAAAAATACAATTTTACTATCACCCTCAAAAGTAAATTTGTGAAGATTGACAAGGAAATTGCAGAGATTAAAAAGGGTATGCAGGACATGATGGAGCTCTATAGGAGGACAAACAAATATGCTCTGAAAGTGATGCATGCCTCGGCGTTAACCCTTTGCAATGTGCAGGAGAAGCTGGCTGATGGCAAACTGGAAGCAAATGATGAGAATAGAGACCTGTTTCTGTTTCTCCAGGAGGAATGGGCGCGATCCCTACTGTCCAAATAGTTGGGAGAGAAGAATTAATTGCATTGCTTATGGTTTTGGTTTTTTTGACTGGGCTGGTCCCATGGTTCCCCCGCTCTGTTATGGGGGTTAATATTAAGTTTAGATTTTTGTTTTGGTTGAGCCCTGCGTGGCTTAGAAACAATATTTTTGAAGATGTTATTGTTAGTAAGTTCTCTGGTTTTATCTTTTTAAGTAGAACTGAAACTTTTGTTTTTTATAGAGGCAAAACTTTTATTGCCTGTTATAAACTGTTAATTTTCTATAAGCTTCGACTAGTGCCATTAATATGCTATTAATGTGCTTCTAGTCCCCTGTTTCATGGGCCAGCACGCTCTTGCTGCTTATTTTATCAAAAACATTATATAATATCACAAACTTATATACTTACAAGTTCTATTTCACCAGTAATGCTTGTTCACCAATAGGCTTATTGCGTGAGCAATCCTTCTACATCTATCTTGATAAGAAACAATAATACATCCATTCCTATGACTAATCCAAATACTTGATATATCTCACACCTACCTCAACCATAGAAATGAATACCTACATCCTCAAACCTCACAATGTTGAATTCCATTTACATATTTAATGCATTCTGAGGCAAATTCAATTATCAATATAAAATTTATGTGTGTGGATATTTATTTGTATTTTCACCCCCATAACTCAACCAACCTACATTACAACCCTAGGACCTCCTAGATTTTCTTTTATTTCTATATTTGTGTTTTTTAGTTGAACCCACTTTCATATTGGCGATTTTATCATATGTCCAATATCTTATTTTTTACAAACTGGTATTTATTATGATGATAGTAATCTTAGATGTATTTTTCCCATTTGACTCTTATTATTTGTCATTATTTTAGTTTCATGGACATATAATAATGTTTTACATTCAAACATTTTTCTTATAAGATGGAAATCAGCTCATAGAACTTCAAAGCTAGAACATTAAGTAGGGAGAAATCAGGGAATACGCCCTAGGGTATTTTGAATGTTACACTTTTCACAATTTATGGATTTAGCTTTAATTGTCTGTGCTATTTGGGGATTGAACCAAAGGCCGTCCAAGTCGCAGATGCTAGGAACAAGCATTTTCCACCAGAAAACTTAAATGTTCTAGCTTTGAAGTTCTATGTGCTGATTTCCATCTTATCTTCTTTCAGAAATCTATGATTTATACTTATTACGCTTCCCTTCTACCAACATAGTTTTGTATATGGTTTGAATAATCCATGTTTTCTAGTTAGAATTGAAATAGTGTTAGTTCTCACCCTCAAATAACTATATGAATGGATTGTTTAATTTATAGAATGAGTGATTTCTTCTCTGGTAATTGCCAAATGATTTTGTATTCAAGTGTCCCATATTGATTTATTTATATGAAGGCTATAATATATACAGATTCATCGTTTTTCTGACTGAAGTTTTATGGCGTCGTCTGGTTTTGAATCATTTTACTTCCCTCACGCAACCTTTTTTATTTGTTGTTTCTAGAGTTTTACTGTTGTTATGTGGACTTTCATAGTCTCGTCAATAATCTCATGTCTCTGTTATCTTCATGTGATCTTTGTGATATCCCTTATCTATGTCCTATCGGGGTGTATGATGCTGCTATCGCTTCCTTAGAAAATTCTCATTTCTATTTAACACTAATATAAAAGTACCCCCGACTCTTTTGTATTAACGCTACCTACTATTTGCCCATGGGAACTTCCCCTCTCTATGAATAGCTTATATTTATTTCATGACATGTACTTTTCTCTGCTCTGCATAGTGTATCTTCTTTTCTCATCATCCCTTATATCTCTACTTCTTGACAACACTACCTTGCAACTCTGTATCGTGATTTTGAAATCACGGATTGATTCTTTGTTTCCAACTGCTGAAGACATAAAAAATGAATAATAGATAAGGCTTTAGAGGATGTTCTCTAAGTTTTTATAAATCGAATTTTTAATTACAGAGTATCCACGTTGCGTCTACCGTCATCACACAAAACCCAACCTCACTTCGCTCAATACTATAATATTGCAAACTATCTACGAAATTTTGGTTCTTGAGAATTTGCCTAAACCAATTCACAGAATGAAAAGTAAACAAATGGTTGGTAGTGAATCTCAATTTCATAGCAATAATAGTATTAGAAATAAGAATGATGAATCATTTTTGTTGTGCATACAGCATTCTCATAAAACTATTATAGCAAGTACCTATTATGACTTTAGTGCAAACAAATAATTTACTTCGTGTAATCGTATCAAAGGAAGAATGATATGCATATCATATTGGCAAAAGGAATTTTAAATATATAGTTCACTAAATTTTCTACAAGATTTATGTAAATTAGTATTAAGGTACAGTTCTCCTTATTTGCATTAATTCTCCTTTGTTCAATAGTCTCTCGATTCATGTAGTCAAAAATAATTATAGCATTCTTATAGTTTCAGTCTCCTGAAGACCATAACTCATGGAATCAATTCACTCACTGATCTTTAGATTTAAAGAGCACACCTACTAAGCCCTAAGCAAGTCGTAAACAAATTCCTATAGTTTTCCATTATATCATAGTTAATATTTTTGGGTGCAAATTGAAAATGTCTTGTGTAAAGAACGAAGAATACTTACAGAGTTGAAACCATATCTATAGTGGCTCTTTTAGCCCCACACAATTCTTGTATGAACTGTTGCATATTTGTGAAATAAAATTGTCATTAAAATTTTGTGGTTGTTTACGAAATAGAAAGCATATCTATAGTGGTTCTAATGGTACAAAACGGTTCTCACAAAAAGTGTTTCATTATTTTGCCAACAACCTTTTTCTTAACTTATTAGAACTTTGAGTTTATTTGGAATAACGATGTATTATCCCCGGAATAGTTTCATTGTCACACTTGCACATTTTAAACTTTCTTCCACTTGAAGAATAAGATCCATTTATCCAGCCACGTATCTACTATTGGTGATTTCTATCTCCTCTTAATAATTTAATTCTCGAGGCTATATCACTGTAAATGACCATTCTTCCTGGAGGAGTTTACTGTACACAGAGAAGTAGAACCTGTGTTAATTTGAGTTTTAACTTGATCATTTTAAGTTTTCCCAAATCAAAAGAACTATATCAAATTTGGTAGGGCTGTTACAGTGGCCCATTTCAAATATTTTAACAGTGATTGATGCACTAGATTGGCAAATCTCTATTAGTTTGCAATTATAATCGTCTTATTATGAGGTTGTAGTCTTATGGTCATTTGTTATTAATAGTCAGTAAATTAGAGCAATTTCCTCTTAGCCAACCCTCCAAAGACCAGGGATAGATATGGTAAATAACAGAAGGACCTCCGAGAATTTCTTTATGCACAACTTTAGACTGCTTCCTATCACAAATATAACATTTGATTTACCACAAGAGTAAATTTACAAACTGTTTCAAGATCTGTTCAAAGGTGGTGCACCTTTTCCAGTTGTTTGTAAGATACACTGTAAGTAGCCACCTAAATTTCTCTAAATGTACAAATTAGACTTATGCATGTTGAATAGTATGGAATTGATTGTTTTTCAAAACTCTTCATTTCAATTTTATTCTCGTTTTGTACCATCTCAATGCATATATAATATGCTTTAATTCATGCATAATTTTTGGTCCACCTCACTATATTTTCTTTTCGTCTGCTCTTCATTTTATAGAATTTTTCCATTTGGTGAAAAAATCGACATATGCACATGTGAGAATTGGGTTGACAACTATATTTTCATTTTCTAGCAAACTCTTCCACTCTGTTTCACTTGAATTCATGGACTTGATGCGCCCTCATACGGTTGTTTGTATCCATTACTTTTTATGATTTTTATTTGTAAATCTTGACCCCTTGATGGTGGAGATGCTATCAGCAACAACAATACACAATTAATCAATAACAACAACAGGTCAATAATGGCAAATGAGATAATCAAGAGAACCAAATTAGTTATTTCGTTGAATTGGGCTAGATGTATTGTAGTTTCACCCAATAAAAAATGTGTAACGGACTTGAATAACTACCACTATCATAATTTCAAAGCAGTCCTTTTAAAATATACCCGTTCTTCATGTTTCATCGTCAAGCCTACAATAACGGGAACATAAAATCAAACATTTGCAAGATAATGGTCAACATAAAATTCCAAATTCAGATGAAACTCCCTAAATAACATCTGGTTCATGCCTTGTTTGAAATGTTGTTTGAAATCCAATCCAAGCCTTCGTATTAGCCTTCACCAGATGTAGCACAAATGCTCTGAATATACAAAGAAAAGAATCTGTCACTTCAAATTACGTAACAAATTACTATATATCATTTGTATTCTAATTAGAACCTAGATAATGTGCAAAAATAACCTAGAGTGTTCTCGGTGTTCAAATTACACTTGTACAAGTTGAATGTATGCAAAAATGTACTTTTGTAACAAAAATGTAGAGCCAACATTATGTTGGACATCAGGATATACACAGAATATACAGTGTTCTTAATGTACACATTACAGTTAGACTTGTTGAATACATCTGATCGTATCCTTTTGTAAGAGATATGAATATAAATATGACATCTCGTTTACAATACACTTATCATGTTATGCTTGTGCTGAAGCTGAAATGCTAATTTGTCACTAAAACCAAATCACTTTTGCATTGATAAAATAAAAATGCTATGATCTTGCTAAAATCAACTCATGTTGCATTGAAGCGATGAAATAATAATTGTTGCCACATATTTTTATGGGAGTGTTACATACATGTTTAAACTGTGAAAGCATGCAGCAGGCGAAGATAAAAGCAAGTCAAACAGTTTGTAAGTTATTTCATGTATTTTTTTTATTGGCCAATAGTAGCTTCTCATGGGATGTCCTCCGGCTTATATGCCATGACCAAGTTTATCTCTGATGTCATATCCACACATGAACTTTACCTGCCCCCACCTGTTGCATCACATCTCATGTTTTAAATTTCAGATGCAACATACCAATAAGAGAGTAAATGTATGACTCTCACAGTTTGACAGTGAGTTGACGTTATGTAACTTAAGATAAGTTCAATGTTGGATTTGATGGGTGTATTGAGGGGTTAGTATTGTGTTGTGATAAGGGTCTCTTAGGGTTGTAAGAAGTGGGGATCCCAAGGTAAAGGTATTGAACAAGTTAAGGGTTTGTAGGAGTGTTCGTGAAAAGGGAGACAGTCACATTCGATGTCAAAGTGTTGATAATGATTGAAGTTGTTGGGCATTGTGGAATCCTTAAAACGATATGGGAAATGGTATATGAGCCATTAGAATGGACAAGGAGATTGACATTACAAGGTGTTGAGTTTTTGTTGGTATCATAGGGGAAGGGTGATCAGTTATGACGAAGTATGCAATCAGTCAAGAGGAATGGTGTATTTAGTCAGAGAGAAGGATGCAATCAGAGGTTAATGTGGTCAAGGGGAATGTGGTTGATTGGTTCAAGTGAGGATGGAAGTTTTTTGAAGGAATTTTAAGGTTGGAGAGTGATTGAGGCCTTGTGCATGTAGGCTTGACCTTGAGGGTCATTGTAAAGATCAAGTGATTTTGATCGATGAGAAGGGTTGATTGTGTGTAAAAAGAAAATTGCCTTGAAGAGTAGTGGAATGGTGAGAGTTGTTACTGAACAAGAAGGATAAATAGAGAGTTTCATAAAAAAAATGTCAATGGGCCCATGATGTAGAGCCCATGATGCTCTACATCAATGGGAATTGAGGTTCCCTTTTATTTCCTACTACATCATTTTTGAGGTAGGTGTGTCTCTGCTAACTTACTAAGAGTTTGAGATATTCAGATTGATGTTTATTGATCATTGATAAACATTCCATTGAAATATTTATACAAAATGTATGCCTAGCTCTTTATTCTATTCCTCCTGAAATATTTGTTTCTCTTCAAGAATTTTAGTACTTCACTTGAATTATGATTTGAATTATGATTTGAATGGTTTTCCGAAAGGAATATTTTGTTTTGACACTATCAAAGTGAGCCTAACACCCTCATCATGCTATCATTTTTTGCTAGCTACTTTAACTGAAAGGCAAATTGGCCTAGGTACAATGTAAGAACATTGGTCAAATTTCTGTAATGGATTTCCCACATGGTGGATTGAGCCTTGTACTCTTGTATTTTGGAGATTCCTTAAACTTCTAGAGAAAATTTTAATGGGGACCTTTATCTTTTGAACAAAATTGGAGGATCTATTGCATTGGAATACATACATCTTGGTTTGTTGTCTAATTGTTACTCTATTATAAAGTATCCAGATGCTTACAAAGAGCATAATCTCTAATAAAGCATGATGGGTTCAGTGTACATGAGTGATACGTTAGGAATTTTATGAATCCTTTCTTAGGCTATGAGTCTTTTTGGTGTCCAATAAAATTCGTCTTCTATTCCATTCACCAGGCATATTGCGCGTGTACCATTTTATATATTCTCAAGGCATATTGTGATTTAAATGAGGATTATATTCCATATATGAATTTGATTTCAGACTATGAAAATAATATTAATGCCTGACTTAATTATGACTCGTGCATTTTTTGAAACAACACATTCTTATTGCTAAGAAATTTGGATGTTTTCTAATACTCCTAGTAAATTTGATACAATGTTGGTTGGCAGTGGCTACGTATGTTGTCTTCTATCGATAATATCTTTTATTTTAGGTGAAGCCAATGCCAATGGATTTGTTAAAAGTTTAATTTGATATAGGGGGCTTAAATGAAGTAAATGAGGTTGTAGTAAAAAGCAAGAGTTTAGTCGTGCTACAAAAATCAAGCATGAGAAAAAAAGTTGATTATCATTGAAGATTAGCTTGATTGACTTGCTTGTTTTTCAGTTATTCATGCCGCCTTCCTTGATCCACTCGGGTCTTACTTTAATATTGTAATCAAGAAACTATTTCATATATAAGATCTGCATCTATTTAAATAGTGCTATCTTTTCTTCTTTTAAATGTATACATTGCTTGATAAATGATTAATTGAGCTTATGTTGTTTCTATACTTTTTTTTCTGTCTATGTTCTATGTTATCATGTTTAATAGAAAGTACTAGTATACATGATATGATTATTCTTTTAAAGGTACTAGCTCAATGGAAGAGAACCTACTTTAAAAGTATGACGATAGTGGTTCAATTCTATCATGTCCTAATATGATTAAATATATGACTAAATTAATGAATAAACATGACTAAAGTCATGACTAAATATATGACTCAATTAATGACTAAATTAATGACTAAATAAATCACTACCATGACTGAATAAATGAATAAATCAATGGTTAAATTAATGACTAAACCAATGACTCAATTAACAACAAAATCAATGACCAAATAAATGACTAAATCAATGAATAAATCAATGATAAAATCAATGACTAAATACATGACCAAAATCATTTAGTCATACATTTACTTGTGTTTTAGATGAATACACATTAACTACTAATAGTCACATGACTAAGTTTAGTCATTTATATACAATTTTTAGTAATTTTTTAGTCACATATTATTGTTTTTGTACTACTGTAAATCTGGGCTCAAAAACCCAAGAACAACTCGGCTAGGAAACTTTTCCATGTAAAATCAACTCAAAATTTACTAGGTGCTCGAGGAGTGTGATAGGATGTGGATAGAGAAAATGAAGATTGGTGGGATCAAGCACAATGGACATTCAAAGCTCAAAATCACCAAAATAGGGTCTAATAGGTCCCTGAGTCTCCACTTATGGCTGCTAACTTTTTAGCTCAATACATGTAGGCCCCACTTTAGTGGAAGTATGAGATGAACTCTTTCTCATGGTAAAGAAGATTGAATGTGTAAGGATGATCTCATCAAGGTCAAGGAGACAAAGATGCCCACAAGTGACTCAATTCTTCAACAAATCAAAAACCAAGATAAGAGAAGCATCACTCCAAAGAGAAAGAATGAAAGAGAGAGGTGTTATCACTATCCCAGTAAGAGATTATCTTAGTGTGAACAAAAAAAAGGAAATCGCCACAAAACATGCAATTGAATGGTCTAGCAAGTTGTGTTTTGCTAGTCAATCCATAAAAAATTATCAACCCTAAGAAAAGATTATTTTCTTAGAGATCAGACAAAGAAACAATCAGGCCTAAGGAAATGATGTTTCCTTAGGGATAAAATAAAAGGTGATTAAGCCTAAGAAAAGTCTATTTCAATAGGAATCAAAGAGGAAGGATCAGTCCTTAAGGAAAAAAATTTCCGTTAAGAGATCCAATGAAAATGGATAGACACAAGGAAAAAATTGTCTCCTTGATCATTTGCAAGAGAGAAAGATATAGTGTGATTGTGTGAAAACTATGAAACCTACAGAAGACCATATAACACCCCCACATTAAAGAAATTGAAAATATATTAACAATAGAAATGTCTTTAATAGAACATACATGAATCTATGAGAGACATTTTCAATATGAAATGACCCCAAAAAAGGAAAAAACAAGGGAAATAAGCATATGATAAAAGAGAGCATGAAAGGGATCTACCAACTCTAGGGTCAGTGTGATCATATGATAATACATGAAATTTCATCATCCCCCAAAGGTGGTATAACTACAATCACAATGGAACTTGATAACATATAAGAGTTACGAAGAAGATTCTTTTTGGTCTGGCATCCTGAAGACCAAAAAGAATAGTAACTACCATTTTGTAACATCCCTAATTAGACAACCTAAAGGCACATCTACAAATAATGACATATGCATGAAATAACATGTAACAACATAGATAAGAAGTGAGATACAAATATAATAATGTGTATGTCATTTTGATTCCTTTATCACCTTGTGCCAATAGACCAACAAGGGTCATTTTTCAAAAAATTAAATTTAAAAATATAACAGGCAACATATCACAGGGGAAGAACATAATGAAAAATAGGAAAATGCACAAAATCCAACAAACAAGAGGAGATAGTCAAGCATATTGTTTGTCCCCTCATTTAAGTCAATAGTGTAGGAAGGTGAGAAACTAGCAAGAGGAGTAACATCAAGCATGAAAGATGGAACAATGGTCAATTCCAAACAAGGACCATGTTATAAAGATAGGTCACAATGTTTGTCACTAGAATTAATAGATAAATATTGTAAAAACATATTTGGAAAATCTTGACCAACGTTAATGGTCTCATACAAGTCATTAGAATCACTAGCATGAATACCATATTTAGCTTCAAGAATATCATCATCGAGAGTATCTTCTTCACGTAGATTAATTATAATAGAATCCAAGATATAAATATATTGTATACATATATAATTGTCATGTTTATTCATATTTATCTTCTTTAAATTCACTTCCTCCACTGGCTAAAGTATGAGTTGGTCAAAGGGAACTAAAGCATGAGAGGGTTTATGATGTGAAGCAATATTTTGGGAAGCACGATGGTGGGATCTAGCATGGTGTTTATGATAGAAATCATGAGTATGATGATTATATTTGGTTTTATTAGAAATTTGGTTAAGGTGAGGATCAATCAACATCGGGCCCTTTTCTTCTTTAGAAGGAAGAACGAAAGGAAACACAATAGGCTAAGAGATGGCTTGACAATAATATTCATAAGCTATACTAGGTGAAACATAAGAATATATAGGAGATGTATGCAGAAGTCTATGTCTAGGAAAAAGAGATGTAACATCTTTTAGTTTTCTAAGTTCATAAATATTTTGGACTTTCTAGCTTGGTAAGATAGGAAGAGAAGGTTAGGAAAGGCTATAGTCGGTTGCGGCATAGAAGTCCAAAATAAATCAAGGTCAACTGAGTCTCGAGGAACTGAAGGACGATAAAGACTATGGTTTGCAGTCATTATTTATTTATTATGAGGAAATTTAATATATTTATGAATAGAAGAAGCCATAACTTTCATTGAGGTAAGCCAAGGAAGACCAATTTTGACTTGAAATCGATCAAAAGTTTGGATCACGGTGAAAGTAACATCTAAAGTTTTGCCATCAACCTCAATAGGAAATGAATTAGAACCATGGGAAGGATAAATAGAAAATATTACAAGTTTGAATATTAAATTCAGATTTACCATATAAATCACATTGTAATAATCTACTAAAAAGATGTTCTTCAGTTATAACATTCACAATGCAAGTAGGATCAATAAGAATGCTATGAGAATAAAGGTCATTAACCTTTGTGATAATGTAGATGGGACCATCAAGTGCTTTGATTGTCTTGGTAAATTCAAAGGTAAAGCTATATTTGGGTAAAGGTTTAGGCTTGGAATGATCAATAATTTTGACAACATGGTTGGTTTCACTAATTTTATCATCATAAGAAATACATGCCAAAGAAGAAGGTTCGGTAAGAAAAATTTCTTTTAGTTGAATGAGATAGAAAAGGATTTGTATAAATTTAGAATTTTCGCTTGGGAGGTACCACAAATTTGTTTCTTTTATCATTTTCACCTTCAATAGATATAGCATTAGAATCAATAAGACCTTGAATAATAGTTTTCAAGAAGAAACACATTTCACTATCATGGCTAGGCTAACAATGCTATTGACATAAATCTTTGTGATCAAAGTGTTTGGGAAAAGGTTTGGATGTGTCAATTGGTTTCATAGGAGGAAGTGTTAACAAATTAGCATTAATTAACTTCAACATCACGTTTTGAAAATATTTACAAAGCTAAGTAAAATTATGAGAAGATCTAAAGATAAATGACAAAGGAGCCACGCCTTTGGATGTTGCTGCTACTTGTTCATCAACATTGTTGGATGAGTTGTTGATTTTGGTTAAGTTCTTAGGTTTCTAAAATCTATTGAAATTTTAAATGTGACATCACTCTTATCAATAGGAACAAGAGCCATTGGAGTGGTGCTCTAAAACTAACTCACTTGAAGTTGAAATTATGAAGTAGTGCACACAATTGAGGAAAAGAAGAGAATGGAGAAAAAAGGATCTTATCTCTAATGTAATTTTGTAAATTGGAAATAAAACTTCATTTCACATAAATATTTGGCATAGGATAAGAACTATAAGCAGGCAAATATTTAAATCTACCAATGAAATAAGTATCTTTTTCTTTAATACCTTGCTTACAATACATTAAATCAGTCAAAGAAATTTAGGACCAATGTTGTTTTGAATTTTTTCAATGGGAGAATTAGCAAGATTTTGGAAGGAATCAATAGAATAATGAGGCAAAGAACAACCATTTCAAGGATTTGTCTCGAAAGGTTCTATTAAATATTTTTTTTTATCAACCTATGGTCGTGAGAGAAATCACTACACAAGGTTTGAAATGTTTTGACATGATTTATAGGATCACCTTTACCATTATAAGTCTTAAGATGAGGAATCTCCATGTATATTGTGGGATAATAGAGTAGATAAATCCAAAGGCAAAGGACTAGCAATGTCACAAGTAGGTATTTTATACTTGGATTGAGTTATTGAAGCAATTTGTTTTTCCAAACACTAGTACAAAAATAACAATATTTGACTAGATAAACTACTAAAAATTGTATATAAATGACTAAACTTAGTCATGTAACTATTAGTAGTTTATTGCCAGTCATTTATCTCGCAACAAAAATTTTGACTAAACTATTTTAGTCATTTATTTTTTCATTGATTTGGTCATTAATTTAGTCATTGATTTAGTCATGGTAGTGATTTATTTATTCATATATTTAGTCATTGATTTAGTCATAGTAGTGATTAATTTAGTCATATATATAGTCATTACTTTTGTCCTTAATATAGTAATATATTTAGTAATTAATTTAGTCATATAGTTAGTCACATATTTAGTCATTAATTTAATCATATATTTAGTCACATTAGGGCATAATGAAATCGAAGCACCATCATCCTACTTGTAAAACAGGTGCTCTTTTATTGAGTTAGTACCCTTTGAAGAATATTTGTACCATGTATACTAGTAATTTCCATTAAACATGACTTCATTTTTTTCCAATCTATAGGTCAAAAAGCATTGAACATAGCATTGAAAAGCATTGGTAAAATATCTTTAGTAACATTAGTGGTAGAAAAGGCTATACACTTTCAAATGTTCATTAGTAACTAGTCATCATAATGATTGAGTTGCAAGAACCTCTACAATTAATGATTGTTAGCACTCAATAAGATAGATATGGATATTGCAATTAATGATTATCTGTTGTACTCATATATGATCTAGTATACTCCTACCAAGAATGTGCCTAATGCTGATTGATTTATAAGATTATTTAATCCACAAAGTCCAAGAATATCTCTAGAAAATTAGTGAGCAACCTTAGATCAGTATGATAATTATATTACCATAATTTCTCTTTTTCATAAAAAATAGTAACTGATATAATAGATAAAAGATATCTGCCAATAAGAGAAAGTCTACTAAGACCTTAGAGGATAATAATTCTGAACTGTTAGATTATCTTACTTATCACGATATCACTAACTTTTTGATTTGCATGTAAATTGCTGCACAGTGGAGAATTACAAATCTTCCTTATTGTATGATGCAATAGAAATTCTGATCCAAGTACCATCTGATTGCCCCTCCCAGTTCTCAACCTTTCTATCCCTACGTTTTAAGTAGTAATGGGTCTATTAATATGAAAAAATATAGATGCTCCTTATTGTTGTTGACTGTGAATGAGTTCTGATAATGGTCTGATTTATTTTCCTGAATATACACCTTACAATCATGCGAATGATTGATGTTGTTACTGATCAGTGGTCTCTTTATTCATGAGTCTATAGCCTTGCAAATGGGTGGATAAATACCACCTTTAACATTGCTTCTTGATGGCTCTCTTGAGCACTTCTTAATCTGAATTAAATATGAATATAAAACCAATATGAATGCTTTCTTAAGAATCCTGATCCTTTCCTTATACCCCTCGAATGGGCATGATGTGGGGGAGTTGTATCTCCAACAATCATGTCAATTACAAATGACTTAATTAATTATGTCTTTCACTTAATAAGATCCCTTAACTAACAATATCACTATGAACTAATTAACATATGTTCGAACTTAAGAGATAGAATTATTTTGTCATTCCTAGGGACTATGATATCTTGATCACACTTGAGACTTTCTTCTTGGTCAGCGATAGCTTACTCTTGACTATTTGATGTCTGTAACACCCATTATTTTCCATGACTTGGGTTGACATGCTTTAGGAATCGAATGTGTAAATCACATTCTTGATAGAAGATTGACCACTCTTACATGTCATATATTTGGGGGATATCTCCAATCCCAGGTGATATGTACACATTGACACCAAGTTTCAAATCACTATGAGCATTAGTTGGATTTGAATGTTGAAATTCATGGTAACATGGCATCTTCGAAAGATGCTCTTGATCAAATTATAGTACATGAATAGCTGGATGGGGACTATAAATATTATTGTGATGGATGCAATACGTATGTAAGGCCCCAAAAACAACTTAGTATTGTTCAGGCTCCAAATATTCTTACAATTGCGCTTAATCGGTTTCAGAATGGAAGGTTGGAAAGTTGAATAAGAGAGTAACATTTCCCAAAACTTTAAACGTATACCCTTAAGTACGTGGAAAGGAGAAAAATTTTCATATCTTCAGGCTCTATATTGTTGTTGTACATGTGGATGTGCTAAATGCCTCTGTTTGGAGGCACCATATATGTTATGTCAAGGATTTGCACTGGTTGTGGTACAAAATATCAATAGACAATGCCAAAGTTTAAAAAGTTGAATTGAAGGAAGTATTGTCTCAGAGAGCTTACATGCTGCTATATAGCAGGATATATGTTTTTAACTCTCCAGCTGCAGATATACCAAATTCGACAACACCGAATATTCAAAAAGTAGATTGTAGTTATTATGCTTCTCTTGTCCATGGGCAATCACATATTACAAATTCAAAGACTCATAAAAATATTTTCTGTGATGATTTGTCAAAATAGTGACATTTTTATATGTAAAAGGAATGTAAATGGTTGCCAACAACATATTTACTTCTCTATACTTAGAACATGCATGATTGATGCCCTACAAAACAACAAATACTAATGATAAAATTGATAATGAGCTTCTTTGTATCCAAGTAAAATATATTCAGACTAAACAAAACCAAAACTTATGGCGTTAATTATATAATTAAGTAGGATGAATGATGAGGAGACAAAGAAAGAAAGACATTACGATTTAGTGTTCTGTATGAGCCATAGTTTCCAGCTCCAAGTACAAGAGAAACAAGAACTATCTGAAAAATATCCTAAAGCATTTTAGGCACAGAGTTAAAAATAAAACATACTTTTATATACCATAATAAATACTTGTTTAAATACTGAATAAACATTTGTTATGCTTAAAATAACCTAGCTTTGATAACTATTGTTAAAGTTTATTAATATTATCAAATGTTATCAATCAACATGCTTCGGTAAGTACATGACTCCAACTACCGTACATATACACAAAACAGACAAGAATCATTCTCACGTTATTTCCAGAAAGAAAAATTGTAAATCCCACATTGCACACTCTACTTAAAACTTTGAATAGATACTCTATAATGCTTATATTCTAATCGTATTTGGTATGGATGGCACAAATACATACCATACAAAGAAGAGTTCCAAATGTATCACAAATAAAAACCCACTCCAAATTTTAATGGAAAGCAAAAGCTCCAACACCAAGCAAATTTATAGAATTATCAACTATAGAGCATGAAACAAGTTCCAAAGAATGTCTAAAATTAAGATGTTAAACAAATTAAATAGTTCTTGGGAAGAATTATGCTGGTATTTTAAGACGTGTACTAAAAAAAAGTATGTATGAAGCTAATCATAACGTTTTATTACTCTAGAGGGTATAGTGAACGGTAAATGACTGGATGTTGTAAGCTCTAACCAAACCATCTACATATGCAGCATACTGACATCACACCAGTTTCTAATATGAGTTCAATATTATAAAAAAAAAACTTTTTACAAAACAAAATTAACAATCTAAGCACTTGCAAAAACACTATTCCTGAAATTCCAAGTATAGACTAAATATCCAATATACTATTTACCAAGAGTGGGCTACGTGGGTGACAACGAAGATTGACAAGAGGTTTTTCAGATCTTTCTTTATCTTTATAGGGGGTCTTCCACCTTCCATAGTTCCTACAACTATTGACATACACCAAACACCAAACACTTCTATTGGTGTTATATTTAAGCATTATAATAGTTCAATTTTCAATATTATTTGTTCAACGCAGCACACTGAAATAACTTACATGCAAACGATGTTTCATTGATGAATAATACTAAACATAAGAATGATATTTTCAAAAAAAAAATAGAAACTATTCTTGATGACCGTAGACACCTTAAATTAGTCAACCAAAGTCAAAAGGGGTCAAGTCAAATCAACATAATGGATTAACTAACAAAGTCATCAAATAATTAAATTTAAGCCAAAAGGGATTAATTAAACTATGTAATTGATGAAATCAACTAGTTATATAGTTTAATTAAATAAATCAAATGCAACTCATCAAATCCCCTTACATGGCTAATTCAATTAAATGGGTTGAATTAATTAAATCCTAATTTATTTCAACAAAGGGGACAAGGAATCAAATAGCCAATGAGAAGAAAGGATTGAGAGCACGTGGATCACCCCAAACTTTTCTATCCTCGCCACTAATTTAGACTTTTCTATCCTCGCCACTCCTTTAGTTACCTTGTCTCACCATTGAAACCCTTGAATCAACTCAACCCTAATCATGATCAGATAAAATCTATCCCCTACCCTTGAGAAATCCTTTAAATGGAAGTCATTTTGAGAGCAAAAAGATGATAGGAAACATTCATGAGAAAAGCACCATCACTATAGACAATTAATATTGAGTTCATAACATTTACATTGTAGAATTTGAATAATTGTGATCAATATTGAAGAATTTAGTATAATTTGAGCTAAATAGGCCTTAATATCATCATTTCTCAAACTAGGACTATCATTGAGGGATGTTTAAGCTAAGAGCATACTATTATCTTTCCTAGATAGAGAGCCATGAGATGCTTATTGTTCATGTTTGAATTCAACTAGCTTAAATTGTTAGATTTCAAAGTTTAATTGATAAATAGAAAACTAATCTCATGAATATATTCTTAGATATACGACATACCTATTACACTCATGCATCAATGAAGTCCAAAACATACTAGTAGTTGAAGAGGAGTTAGAGCAATATGCATTTATTTGCCTGAACTCAACCTACCAATTTATTTGCTATGGAGCATAACACAAAGGTGTGATCTATGTCAAAATCATATGACTTGATTGTCCCATCCTACACGAGAGAGAAAACAATTGAAGCTTAAGCTGAAGAAGGTCCATAAGGTCAAACATCGTTAATGCAAAAGAAAATAGTCACAGTTTATCGATTTATCCATGGGAGGCCTTAATTTCATTATGCACTTTTTCAATGGTTGAGTAAAAATGCAGTAGCCCATAATATAAAAAGTTATGATAATGAAGGGATGCCAAAGAAAAAAAATGTCATAAAAAATACATTTTGGGTGATAAGATTCAAAAACTTAAGGTGATAGGTTATATATTTTGACTATGATGACATCCTATGAGAAGACAACCTATGGGATATGAATGATGATTAGTGTATTTTCAGTATTGTTAACATTGAGATACTAACCAATTTGTACAGAACGAGTGACTTGTGAATATCAAAACAATGAGAAAAAAATGTAAGAGCATAAATAGTGCTAAACAATGTTTGAATACAAGGATAATGAAAGAATATTAAAGACACTTCCATAGATTGAAGGATCAAAGTACCATTCATTCATGATAAGGAAAACTATTACCAAGATCAAGGTTCTCTTATTATTCTGTGAAGATCAAAGTTCCATTATGTTTAGCATTGATTGTATTGTGTGATGGAGTAATCCATCCAAAAGGCAAAAAATATCTCTGAGGAGAAGAGAGCTATAATTGTCATCATAATGAAAGTGATAAAAACAATTCTCCAATCATAGTGATATACATATGTACAGGGAAATCAAATCAAAGACAATGAACATATGAGTCATAATTTATTTATTTATGATATTCAAATCTATAAGATAGTGATAGTTTTATCAAGAAAAAAATGAATATTTTTGGTTAAACAATGGTAAAAAAAATAGAGAGTTCAAACTAATGATATATGTTTCACATTTAGTACACCAAAAACTATGAAAAGACATGTATCAAGTTTTCAAATAGAGAAAAATAGGTGATGCGCTCATAGAGATCAATATAGCCAATACAAATATATTTATCAATAAGTTAAAAATTGTGAAATAATTAGAATGGAGGTGTTATAATAGTGACCCCCAATGTCATTTCCATGATTATCAACACATAAGGAATAACTGTGAATATATGTGATTCAATTTTGTGAAATAAAGCATATGGTTCATAAATCAGTAAGCTACACTTGTAAAACCACTCTGGTATTTATATGGAATTTAGGTGTAAGAAATGGAAAGAATTATATTAAAATGTAGCTATGTTTCAAGAAGACAAAAGATATACAATCATCAAGATGTATCTACAAAATACAATGCTTCCAGACCTCATGATATAAGAGAAAAGTACAAAATATAAGAGCAATACAACAATAACCTAAAAAATGATGGAGACAAATGACAATGAGTCCTCATGATATAAGAGCATGAGCATCAGCAGAGATGCTTCCTAGGGGCATAGTTGTATATCCAATGATAGTGATTTCAAATCAAAGGAAAAACATTCCCTGACATGGAAATCAAAACGCTCAATAGTATCACAATAGCTACACGATATTGAACAAAGAAATAAACATTGCATAGAATGTACAATGAATTATAGGGTGGCATGACTATTTAAGAGAAGGTCAAATGTGTCATGAAGATAATCATATCAAGTATGGAAAAAAAACATTCATATGATATTCAAATAATAAGTGGATTTATTTACACCATGGACACAATGAATTGTGTTTAAGATACAACGCAAGGAATAAATATTTTCATAAAGAAACATTGAAAAAAATGAAGAGAGTGCAATCTATATAGAAGGGGCATTGATATATTTCTTAAAATGAAGAGAAATGAGTTTAATGTATTTTACATTCCACGGAAAGTGATGGTTAGTACACTTTTTAAGAAAAGAAGAAAACTCTTATGAAACCCTATACAAGTCACGGCCTATGAGAAAGATTTGACACAGGGATACATGGTCATAAATGTACATCAACAAAAAAAGAATCTAAAAAATACTCAAAATGCAAGGCTCACAGCTAACAAAAAGAGCATAGAACATAAATAGAGCTTTAAGGTAATGAAAATCATGAATGTACAAGATACATGGAGCCATAATTTGCATTGGGAAAGGAAACAAATCTCCACAAAAACTTTCGAAGACCTTCAAAACTCCATTGTAAATCCTTGAAACCCTTACATGATGAACAAAAATAGAGGAGTTCAAGAGATTAAAGTATTACTATAAATAATACCTTAGTGTACAATGGGTAAGAAGAAGAGGTGTGGAAAGTTAATTTGTGGAAATTATAGTATTTTATTAAACTATTACTATAAATTATATCATATAATATGAAACAACAAATGGTAAAGACACTTTTGTCCATAAATGCAAGATGTGCAGTATGTTAGATACCATCAGATTAATAGCATGAGAATAAAAATTACATTTTAATTTTCTAGATACATGATGTCTTGGTAGAGTAGCATTCTAGCAGTTTCTCTGTTACCTTCTAGCCCTTCTCTAACTTGTGATGGTTATTTTTGGAAAATTTGTAACTAAAATTTATTTATCATAGATTTGAAAGCTATTTATCATATAAGAAAATCTCCCCATGAATAGTCTTCTTGAAAATATATCTCTTAATTTCATATAGAAAACAATTGCAAGAAATATAGGTTCGAGTCTTAACTAGAAACTACAAACCAAAATATCTAAATACAAAATGAACATTTGAAGCTCTCAACCGAAAAGCCAACCTAATAGCAGTTCTAAATTTCAAATGCAAAAGGCAACACAAGCCACTTAATAACTTTCTCAAAAAAATTCAAGGGTACTAAGGTCATAGCATCAATATGAGGCTGAGGCGAGAGGACATCTACAACATGAGAAAGAGCCAAGGAGAGGTTGTCTACAATGTGAGAAAGAGCCAAGGAGAGGATGTCTGCAATATGAGCAACTGCTTACCAGAGGCCTCTCGCAATATGAGCAAGTTCTAAGAAAAAAAGGATTTCATAGTGGAAGGGTCTTTCTCTTAACAAAAGCGTCGCACGCCATACATCCTCCCACTCAAGAGATAAACCTTTTGTGTCCAGGACTGATGCGTCCTAACAATAGAGGGCTAAATCAGGGCAATGGACTTTTGTAATAGTCGGGTATATTCAAACGAACAAAATAAAAAGTTTCTCACAGTGACAAGGAATCTCAATGAGAATATGGAAATTGGTCTTGGGATCATTCAAGGAATCAGTGGACTCTATGGAATCCACTCATTAATCCAAACCTTATTCCAATTTTTCCAACTACTCCAAATGAAAGACCCTATAATCCTCCACTACAAAAGAAGGCATGACCACACTTACATTGGGATATTCTTAAGAAACATTAAGACATCCTAAAAAATTATAGGTTGTCGGGTTTTCACAATGGGACAAAACAAGAAAGTTTGAGGATTCACAATGCATCATTGAAATGGATACCAAGATTGGTCATTCTTGAGCAAAAAAAAAAAACTTCACCAGAGTCAAACAGAAAGGATGGACAATCGTTCCCTCACCAAAACCATTTCAGAAGACACCCAAAGCGGGGAATCAAATACATTCAACTTAGAAGAGGAGTCATCTTTACCAAGGCCAACTGAAATCTCTATCACCTTTTCCAAGGAAACCTTAGACCAAAAAAGGCTTCTTCTGATGCATTAGGCAATAATTTGTAAGTTTTGGAAAACCAATCTATCCTACTTAGATTTCAATATTTGGGTATATTCAAATTGGAAAAATATTCTCTAGATTGATTGTCTTGATGGTGAGCTAGGATTCTTCTTAGTTGTTTTCAAAGATAAACCTTGTAGAGATATAATTTTAAAATGCAAGGGTTGGTTCTATAATAATCATGGGCTGCACATGCAACAATGGTGCCAAAATTTTGATAGTAAGAAGAATATTATCAAATTCATTTCGATGTGGATAAATCTCGAAAATCTTCCAATGGAATACATGGATAAAAATATCTTCCAATTTTTTGCCACCAATTTGGGCATTTACCTCAATCATTCACAAATGGGAAAAAATGCAACCCCAAAGCTTTGCTTACTTATGAATCTGAATAAAGACCTCCCAAGATCTCTTCAAATAATATCAAAAATTTTAACTTGGGTCCAGGTTATCTCATGTGATAATATTCAAAGTGACATAGATCAACTGCACGTCTCATACCTGATTCAAGAACTTCCAAAAATTGTTCAGGATCCTAAATGAAATATGGAGCATGAAAGGTTAGATCAGGAGAGGAGGAAACTTCACATCTCATAGATTTCCTCCTTGGACCTTTCCCCAGAGCTAGCGGCTCAGAATGCTCCACCAACAATTGAGAAAGATATGACCATTGACAAATATCAAAAAAAAGTTTAATTTGTTTCCGTGGTTTTTATATTGGAAAATTAAAGGCCCTGCTAATTGCAGTAGAACAAAACTATTTCTATTAGCTCCTAAATACAAAATTTTGGATGTTTCTTAGAAAGTCTAGAATTTTGATTCGATTAAAAATCTTGCTCCAGAGTGGTGTTTCAGGAACAAATTAATTGAAATCTTTAGAGAGAAGACAAATAGCATGTGTAGCTTAGTCCCGATGAGTCCTGGCCAAATAAAAATTTTAATAAACAAGGATGCAGAAGGAAAGAAACCCACTCTATCACAATGAATAAGCTCCTTTACTAATTACATCCCAAGATTCTATCAAAAATACATTGCAAAACTTCTCACCCAATGGTTCATAAAGGTGCAAATAAGCATGATTGCATAAATAGAAGATCAAGTCGTAGCAGAAAAAGAGACCCTAGGATAACAATGCAATTCATTTGATGAACATAATAAAAATGAAATTTACACAGTGGTGGACTTTATTAATAGTCCTCTTATTGAATGTTTTGATTCTTCTCATACAGTATTCACTGAGAATGTGATTGGTTCCCCTCAAAGAGAATTGTAGGAGGACATTCTACAAACCAGGATCAATGACCTATGAGAATTAGTGAGGGCCAAAGCAAACTACCATTCTCATTAGGATTTTCAACAAGTGACCAGGGACACATAACCAGTGTGCTCAACACTCAATTCTCAAAACTCAGAGGCTATGGATCCCATTACATCTACAAACAGCTCGTGTTGTAGAAAATTTTCTAGACTATTGGCTAAATATTCAGATGGTTAAGCATCTGCAGGTAAGAACTATGGAACACTCAAACAAAATAAAAATTGTAGGAAGACAGTTGGAAAATTTAATAAATCCTTACCAAAACAAAAAATCAAAGGGGCTTTGTGCCTTTAAAATCAACATAAAAAAGAAAACATTGAAAAGAATCAGGAAAGGATAATTCACTGAAAGCTCAAGCTGAAGAAGGGCCTCAAGGATCAACCATCTCCCCCAAAGTGCAAGTAGTTTATGATCTCTTTGGGTGGTTGGTAAATACTTATTAAATAGACAAGACTGATAAATCACTCACTTTTGTAGAAAGGCTCCTAGAAGTATATTATGTGGAGGATGAAGAGTGATTAAATGACATTGAAGATATAGTATTCTATAGTAAAAATTTGGGGGAATTCCCCTTAAGTCATCCCAATAGGACTAGCTCACAAAACTCTCCTTTGGCATCTTGAGTGTCTCTAAAGTAGGGTAATCAATTAGGCATTCATAAATCCATGACAAACAACTCTCTTCCAGATTGTGGAGCTATTCTAATAAAAGGGAGAGGTGGGAAAACATTAGCAATATTAAGATATGAAGATGGGGATGATTCTAATCAAACATAAATCATAGCATACTTACGAGTAGGGAAGGGGAAGTTCCTTCCCAAGTTGCAATGAAAATCCTTTCAAGGAATGTTAGGGGCCTTAATGCCCCTACCAAGAAGCAAGTTGTTAAATTTTGCATTTTTTTTCTAAGGCGGATGTAGTATTACTTCAGGAAATGAAAAATGAGCTATGAGCAACTAGCCAAGTTCACCAAAGATCTAGGAAATTGGTCAATGGAGGGGATTGAGGCTATAGGATCCTTTGGAGGCATTGCAATTATTTGGAATTCAAGACATTTCTCTTTCTCAAAGTTGGTTAGAAGTAGTAACTGGATAGGTGGTGAAATAGGAAGCTTGGTCTCTAACTTACCCTTCTCCATTTTAAGTTATATGGGTTGAATCTCAGGAGGAAGGAAATAGAAGTTTGGGAGGAGATCAACAGATGTCTTGCAGATTGGTCAAATAATATCATTATTCTAGGGGGAGACTTCAATGCAATAGTACATCCATCTGATAAACTGGGGAGCTCTCAAAGGGAATATCAAACACATTCTGATTTTAAGAATTGGCTGCAATCATAGAATCTTATGGAAATTGAACTTGATAATGGAACATTCACATGGTCGAACATGAGACTTGGAACTAGAAATATCTCAGAAAAATTAGATAGATTTTTATTTAAAGGAAACTTAACTACCTTCCCATTTGATCTGAAAGCTTCAATCTCACCAACCTTGGGTTCAGATCATTACCCTATTCAACTTGACATTTTGGGGGAAGAAAAACTATTGTTATGCCCATTAAAATTTGAGAACATGTGGCTTAAAGTTGAAGATTTCTCTAATTTGGTGGCATATTGGTGGTCAGAATGTGGGGTAAAAGGATCAAAGATGTTTTGTTTTATCTCTAAACTTAAGCATGTCAAACATAATCTGGCCAACTAGAACATAAATCATTTTAAAAATATTTTCTCCTCCAAATTGGATATTGAACAAAGGCTAAAGGAATTTAATGAAATTATCATTCGGCAGGGGATGAATACAGATTTGTTGAACTCAAAAAAAAAATCTAAGGGAACTTGAAGATATAGTAGCTAAAGAAGAAATATTTTGGAGACAAAAATCTAGGGAAACTTGGCTGGAAGCAGGGGATAAAAATAAAAAATTCTTTCATAATAGTACTAAACAACGCAGGAGCTCTCACAAAATTCACAAAATCAAAAAAATGTGGATGGGGTTCTAGTCCAAGATCATAAGTAGATTCAAGCAAACATTGTAATCTTTTACACAAACTTGCTGAATAACTCAAAGGGATCACATATAAAGGCTCAGAAAGACATGTTGACTGATATTCGTAAGATTGTTACTCATGAAGATAACCAAATTATTTCAGACAAATTCATAGAAGAAGAAATTATGAAAACCCTTAATCACATCACTCCTGATAAATCCCCTGGCCTAGATGGATTCGCCCCTAGCTTATTTATATGTTGTTGGCACATACTGGGGAAATAGCTCACAAAGGCTCTAGAGGCAGCTCGATCTTGAGGTAGATTTCTCACCAAAATTAACAATATTTTCATTGCTCTTATTCCCAAGAAAGATCAAGCTAATGATATAGATGAATTTAGATTGATAGCTCTATGTAACACCATCTATATTTTTTATCCAAATCTTTAGCTAATATATTAAAAAACATACTAGGGAAGATTATTGGGGAAGAACAAAAAAAGGTTTGCTCCTAGGAGATCAATTCTAGATGAAGTAATCATTGCTTAGGAAGCCATTCATTCTATTCAATGCAATAAGAATCCAAGCATAATTATTAAATTAGATATAAAGAAGGCCTATGATAAGGTGGACTAGAGATTCTTAGCTAAATGTAAAGAAAATTTGGGTTCTCCAAAGCCTGGATTAATTTAATTTATTACTGTATATCTACTACCAAATTCTCAATCCTTATCAATGGCGCCCCACATGGTTATTTTGAAGGTTCTAATGGGATTAGGAAAGGGAATACCCTATCACTCTTCTTATTTATCCTCATGGCAGAGGCCTTAGGACGTAGATTTATCATCTTACATAATCAGGGCTCAATTAATTGCGTGGAAATCACCTCGGATGTTATGGTAGTTTCTCATCAACAATTTGCAGATGACATTCTTATTTTTTGAAAGGGTGTCATTGGGGAGGCTTTGCAAATTACTCAAATCCTAGCCAATTATGCATTAGCTTCAGGACAAGTTTCCAATAAAGACAAGTCTCTAATTTTCCTTTTTCATATTATAAGGAAAATTCAGCATGAAATAATAAAGGTATTGGACTTCAAGACTTGATCTCTTTTGTGCTCATACTTAGGAATGCCAATTGACAAATCTATAAGAACATCATCTATCTAGAAACATATTGGTAAAATATAGGAAAATAGAATGGAATCATGGAAATCAAAAAGGTTATCATGGGTAGGTAGAATTGTTATGATTAAAGCTACTTTGTCAGCAATTCCCATTTATCTGATGTCTTGCATTGCATTACCAATGGGTAGCTATATGGACATTGTCTAAAAAATTAGGAAATTATTTTGGCAAGGCACAAACACTAAATGAAAAATTTTCCTTATAACATGGGATAAAATATGTAGACTAGTGGAGGTGGGAAGTACAGGGATCAAAAGTCAAATTTGGTAGAATCATGCTCTTGGAGTGAAGCTTTATTGGAAAATTCTTAAAGAACAAAATATCAAATGGGTGAGGATTATTAGAGGTCCACAACCTAAATGATGGTGAAGTCTCTAGAATGCGGGTACTCCCTAGGGGATCCAAAATTTGGAATTTTATTTCACGATCTAGGGGCATTATTGACGATCACATTTCCTGGAACATCAAAGATGGGAGTAGAGATTTTTCTATGATGATTCTTGGGGAGGTACCCTAAAATTAAAAACCTCTTGGGGTCCAATAGGATTATTAAAGTGTGTTCATATCAGAGGGGTGTCTTGGTTAAATATTACTTAGTACCTTCCTCGATGAGAAATGCAGACGGTTCTTGGTATCAGCATCATTTTGTAGAATTTATCTTAGACCCTACAAAATTGGAACATCTTAACAAGATTCTTGAAGATGATTCTTTCTGCTAAAATAGGGGAAGGATGAAATCATTTGGAATGGTTCAAAATAAGGGAAATAGAATGTGAGGGATAGATATAATATTATTTAAGGTGCTCTCCCACAAACCCAATCTCAGATCTCTAGTCAATTATGTTGGAAGAAGGTATGCCTTTCGAAGGTAGGCTTATTCTCTTGGGTGACAATTCAAGGAAGAGTCCTCACTGGTGATTGGTTCAAGAAGCTTGGATATCATGGCCATTCAATATGCACTTTATGTCATAATAACAAAGATGAAAAAAATCATTTGCTGCTTACATGTTCCTTTGCAGTAGAATGCAGACAATGGCTCTATGCAAAATTAGTTTGGTCTTAATCTCTTTCTCTAGATTTTATATCTCTTTTCACATCCTGGCCCCATCCTTTTAAGGAAACCCTTTTTTGGTAATTTATGGGTTATCTGAAGAATATTTCAAGGGAAATCAATGGACTTAGCTTCTTTACTCAAAAAAATTGAGGCAACCATTGTAGAATTAATGAGTTCTCACATGCAATCCCATTGTGCATGTTAGTATATAGTTTTTCCCTCTTCTCAAAATTAATCTCAAACTCTTTTAAGGAGAAAGGAAGAAGAAATAAAACTCAATACTAAAAAATGAGTTTATCAAAGTAAACTCTCTGCAAATTATAAGGCGCAGCTACCTACAAAAAAATATTTTCAATATGGTTTTATTGAATAAAGGAAAGTAACATTATGTGTGCTTTTCACCAGAAAACACTTAAGGAAAATATTCAGTCCATCAACATGAAAAGAATGTGCAAGTTTTGAGAAGATCCTCTATTTTTTGTTTCAATATCAACCTTCAAATTTTATGAATCTAAACTTGAATAACCATTCACTCTGTCACTTCTAAGCATAGAATCCATTCATATCATAGTCAAGCTTTATCCAACACAACTCATCTTCGTAAGAAAATAAATTAGATAAGACAAATAGTAGTATTTATAATTTCAAAAGCTTAAACATATACGTAACACCATAGGATATTTCATATATTCTGTAATACCAGTTTTCTGAACACTTTTAAGTTACATTTTTTAGAAAATAGTTTCTATCCAACTCAGAGCCGAACCTTAAACAATTAAAAGTTTTCAATAAATAGCCACACAGAGCTACAACAACTAACTTGGTAAAAAAAGTCTTTCTTGAAAAGTAAAAGATCTCTAGATCCCCTAACTATCTTAACCATTAAGCTATAAAAACTGGACTGGGAGCAAAAACACCTCTGAGAAGCTGCCAAGTGTTCTAGGTGGTTAAGTAGTTGAGGTCGCTGCAAGATGCACTGCATTCCAATCTTCATATGCGGCTGTAAACATGGATATTACCGGTTGATGTGGCAAACCAATAAAACTGATCCTCTATTTCCAGACTTCTTTTTCTCTTTTGATCTCGGCTACCTTTTCTTTGTGCATAACCAAATGACCTTGCTGAAGGATCATCATTGATTCTATCTGCGCGACTTTCATAAAATGCTCATCTTTAGGTGCCTTCATCCTCTTGATCTCATCAAACCAGGTGATCATATCTTTGATTATCTGTTCAACTGACTTATCTACCCCTTCATGGTTTTCCTGGCACCATTCATTAATCCATTTTATATCATTAGAAATGATCTCCTTAATAGTTCCTAGCCCCTTCATGAGATCCTTTACTTTGGAAATTCCCATAGCCACAACTCCATTTCTCTATTCTATGAATTCCTTTATAACATAAATAACTTTATCATCCAGTCATGACATTGACCTCTCCGTAAGAAACTTCTGCAAACCGTACTCCTCAACTTCTTCGATCCAATGGAGTTCTTTGGTCCATGTTGTCTTTTTGAGCTCCCACTCTCTAATGTTTGCCTCTGTTTTCTTTTCCAGGTGATTTCCTTTGTTATGGGTCTGATCTAGATGACTTAATTGCTTGGCAACCTCTAATTTTACACTCTCAACCCAGTCATTGAATGCTTTACTCACTGCCTTGCTTCTTTGAATTTGGTCAAGAAATCATTGATTATCAGGAGACTTCATGTCAATGGAGGCCGACATTTTATTCAGAGGAAAAGGTTCAGGATGTTGGATGGCATTGATGTATTGGGCCATACTCTTCATAGCCTCTTTCATTTCTTGTTTTTGTTTGGCATCTTTCCAGACTCTACTGGCAATTTTCTTGTTTGAGACATCAAAAAATCTCATATCAGTGGCTCTGGTGTCTCTTCCTAAATCCACTTTGGATATCTCAAAGTCTTGAACTGAAGCTTCTTCTCTAGCATTGTCTTCTTTAGGCTTTGCAATTTCTGCTATCCAGTGACCACTATTTTCATTGAAATCAATTTTGGATTCCATCTTCATTTTTTTTACTTGAGAAGATTTTCCTAGGCACCTGCTTACTACATCATCAATGGGTATTGACAAAGGAACTACATTTCTTTTCTTGGCTATCGGGGTCTCCAGCCATGGTGGGGCAGCAGAAGATTTCTTTTGAGTATCATAGTTACTCAAAAGAGCTAATGAGTCTTTCGGAATGTCTTCTATTTCCTCCTGAATATGCTGAGCATCTGCCATCTCAGGTACACTGTGGTCTTTAATGGTGATCACCTTTGGATCTAGATCTGATGAATCTAACTCCACAAAGAAATTGGGAGTAGCTTTCTACCTCTGAACCCTCTCTTTTACTCTTTGACTTGATCTGATCAACCGAACTTCGAGTTTAGCTCGATCTTGAACTTGAACTTGAACTTGGGAAGAAATTGGTTCAAGTTCGGGTTCAACTTCAAGTTTAACTTTTCCTGCACAAGATTGATCAACACTTAAATTAGTTAAAATATATGTTTTCTTCTTTGTTGTGCTCCTTTTTTGTTTTCTTTTTATTTTTGTGGTTGACTGTAAAGGGGGAACATAAACTCTTTTCTTTAACAACCATGCTTTCATTGTCTCGATCACTCTTTTCATTCTTATCTATATATCATCTTCTTCTGGTACTATCCAATCTAGTTCAGGGATAGGGAGGGTCTCAACCTTCTCTGAGTATTGAGAGTCTAAGACATCAGTTTCACTATCTTCCTCTACCCCATCTATATCCATATCCAGCCTGAAGGTGGTAATTTGCTTCAAAGTGAAACGGGACCACAGTCTTTTCGTTACCTCCAGTTCATCGGAACAGTTGACCCAAAAATCTTCTAATTCAGGGATGTGCATGAACATTTCTAGGACATTGAGATTTGCCCCTACAAAGCCTCTATAGTCAAAATTGACCCTGGGAGTATAAGTCTGTAAACAGAGGGTATCCAATTCTTCCTTTATAGACATAGCATCTTGGAGACTTTTGCACCTATAATACCCTAATTCAATAGGGAAAAGAATACCTGAAGTTTTCTTTGAGGTCCCATATTTTTGTTCAACCAGAACAAGCTGTCTACATAGCTCCATTAAGACTATATCATCCAAACAAAATTTTGGAAGCCGCAGAGGTTCCTCATCAAACGCTCCAACCCTAAGGTATGTAAATCTTGCAAAATGTATGAAATAACAACCATAAATATTGATCACCTATTTAGCTTCTTCAGAAAGCCTACAATTTTCTTTTCCCTGCAACTCATAAACTAACTTTCCTGAAAATCTATCATTTACTATTTTGAACAGACTGGAGAAATTTTCTTTCTGTAAGCATGTGAAGTAATCATATATTTTCATATCACGTGTCCATACTTCATGAGGTAATCCCTCGCAAGCCCTACAACATGCTAAGACATAAACAAGGTAGAAAGACATATAAAATGCTGTCAAATTTGTCACATTTAAGAGATTTTTGTGGAGTTCTTCTGCTATTAGGTCAGCCCAGTCTATAAACTTATCTCCTTCACCAACTTCATGGGCTTAATCTCCAAATCGAACTCCTGCACTTTTTCAACCTACCTAGCCCTATTATTTACCGCAACTTCTTGCTGAGTCCGCTTCCTTCTAAAAGTTCGCTTCCTACTAGCTTCCTGGAAAAAGAACCCTTGAAAGCATTTCAAACTCTATTGCAAAGCTCCCCTAAGTTTACATTCAACAAGAAGGTGTCCCCTATATCTGGAAGAGAAACTAACAGGTGGGTTCTAATCTCTTCTTTAGGAAGTTTTGGACAGACCAACAACATCTCGCCAATATGAAGAGAAAAGAGTTACAACATAGAAAGAGCCTTTGAAAACTAAAAAATACAAAGGGGAAGATTAACTCACCAATTTCTTGCGCTAATATTTTCTGTAAATTCCTCACCACCAATTCTGTTGCTCCTTCTCCAGATGAAATAATTAACAAGAAAACCTTAATTATTTCTCATTTATTCACGAATGCCTTATAAGATCCCTAATAAATCTTTAGAGCGTGCTCATAATGAATGCTTTTAATGGAAGAATGATTGATTTAACATGTCCAGGCACTCTTATTTAATCCGCCTGATATTTTGGCACGAATATCTCAACTCCCAAGGAAAATCTCTGATAGCCAAATCTGTATATTAATGACTTCCTTTACGTCAAGCCACCGACTGTCATTTCCAATTCTCATATGCATGAACCATCTAGCTAAGTGTGACAATATTTGTATGGCAGCTTCCAAATCTTAATAAATACCTGGAGAGTTCCAAAAAAAAGATTTCCTTTTTTGCAAGAGAAGACAAACTTGCCAAATTCTCCGTGTACAAAACATTATGTTACGAACGTGAAATTGAACTTGAACTAACTTAAGGTTTAGGACTAGGTTCAAGTTTAGGTTTAGCTTTGAGACCGACAGAAACTTGAAGGTAGACAGAAATGGGTAACGGGTTGAACTTGAACTTGAACCAACCTAACATAATTCAACTTCAACTTCGGCTTCAACTTCAACTCCAGGACTTTTACTGACCAAGACTAAAGAATGAAGGCTGGGAAAAGAACGAAGGTAATAGTGCACAACATAAGTACTATACCAGTTGGGATTATTAAATGTTGAAGTTCTTGTTTTGAAAGGAAACTAAGTGTGCAGAGAACAGTTCCCTACGCTATACTCCCAAGAAGAGGATAATGCAAATTTAGATTTAACCCTTATCAATTACAGAATGATAATACAATTAACTTAGATGTTGCTGCAATAACATGCATACATAGAAAAATGAGAATGACAAAATGATTTGTACCCTGGGGAAAACCTTTCGGTAAAAAATCCCAGCACTCCAAAACCTGCATTATGTATTAATCAAAACTGTTGTTGTTTACAATACACTTGCAATGCAAGATCTCTTTGGAGATAATCGACACTTGAAGACAAATCCAGTAGCATAACAACATTCAAAAAATACACTAACTTCTCACATAGTGATTTGCAACCCTAAAATGCTTATATCATGTGCTTCCCTTTTAGGGCAACTTCCAAAGACAACCGTATTAGGGTTTTACCATTCTCCTAAAAGATTGGAACCCTAAAAAATTTTGAACCCCACACATTGCAGAAGAGTGTATAGTACTCAACATGATCATTTGCCACATGTCTTGCATGTCTTCACCCATCATCGAATCTTTCACAATTATCTCTTACAAATATTAATGACCATCATAGGGATCCGTCATAATCATTTTAGTCATGATTACCTTACACATTGTCCAAAGCGCTGCCATTTGGAAAATAACCTCTACTACAAAAGGGATGCCTAGATCCACCTAGACCAAGTTTGATCATCCTTGTCATCTTCCAAGTAGAGTGAAAACACAACATGTTCACTAAACTAAATGACACAACAGATATCAAATTTAAATACATTATTTGCAAATAATTAATTAAAAAACAAATAATATCAAATGTAAGGAAATATACAAGGTTGAGACACCTTATTCCTAACATTCTCCCACTTTTCGAACACCTTGTAAGAGCCAAAGGAAATAATAGGATTTAACTGGTATAGGTCGAGAGGCCCATAGAATCTGAACAGCATATGAACTTCTCTCTGCCCATAGGTTTTGTCAATACATCCGCAACATTCTTTACTATATCTACCTTCTCTAAACTTACCTTTCCATCCTCTACCATATCTCTCGCAAAGTGAAACCGCACATCAATGTGCTTCTTTTTGGCATGGAAAGTTGGATTCTTTGCAAGAAAAATAGCACTCTGACTGTCACAACAAATTGTAATTTGTCCTACATCAACACCAACATCTAAACACATTCTCCTAAGCCAAATGGCTTCCTTACAAGCATTAGTAGCTGCCATGTACTCTTCTTCTGTCATGGACAAAGCCACCACAAGTTGTCTCTTACTCATCCAACTGATGGCACTTCCAAACATAGTGAATACATAGGCACTAGTGGATATCCTTCTATCAATGTCACCTACCCAATCCGAATCCACAAACCCATGAATACAAACTGAATGTGGATCTCCATAAGTGTTACCATGATAGCATATGGAATACTTTGATGTACCCTTCAAATAACTGAACACTCTCTTGACTGCATGCCAATGTACCCGTCCAGGTTTAGCCATAAACTAACTCAGGACTCCCACTGCTTGGGAAATGTCTGGTCTAGTAAAAACCATAGCATACATAAGGCTACCAACTGCACTCACATAAGGTACTTTTCTCATGTCCTCCACCTCACTAGGAGATTTTGGACAATCATCCACAGATAAATTTGTTCCCATAGAAACACGAACACACAATAGTCTGCAATCTTCCATGCTAAACCTCTCCAACACAGACTTCACATACTTACTCTGACTCAACCAAAGTTTTCTGTTAGATCTATCTCTACTAATTTCCATTGCCAAAATATACCTGGCTGCCCCTAGATCTTTAATCTCAAACTGTGTTGACAACTGAGACTTCAAATTAGAAATCATACCCATACCCTTCCCAATCAACAACTTATCATCAACATATAATGCAATAATAAGAAGGCAATTATTTTCAACTATGAAATAAACACAATGATCTGATTTTGATCTCAGAAAACCAATCAACAACACAAAGGCATCAAATTTAAGGTACCACATCCTAGGAGATTGTTTCAAACCATATAGAGACTTCTTTAATCTGCAAACCAGAGACTCTTTACCTTTCTGAATATAGTGCTTAGGCTGTAACATATAGATCTCTTCCTCCAAATCACCATGAAGGAAAGTTGTCTTCACATCCATCTGTTCTACCTCTAAATCATACGATGTTGCTAGAGTTAACAGAAATCTAATGGATGTAATCTTTGCAATAGGAGAGAATATTTCACCATAATCAATTCCCTCCACCTATGAATACCCCTTTGCAACACTGCCATCTACACAAAATTTCTTCTTAAACACCCATTTTCTTCCAACAGGTTTCTATCCTTTACGGTAAGGTACTAGGTCCCTAGTTTTGTTCTTCTCTAATGAAGCCATCTCATCATCCATGGCCTCAATCCAGGAACTTGCATCTTCCATACCTATAGCCTCTTTCACATTCTAGGCTCGTCATTGTTTTTAATTAAGACATAAGCACAGCTGGAATCTAACATAGAAAATCCAAACCTCTCTGGATGCTTTTTTCTCTCGTGGATCTCCTCAAGGGCTAAGATTGAGGTTGTTATACCTCTTCTTATAAATTCTCAGAGCTGCTAGAGATCTCCTCATCATTAGATCCATCACGGTCTCTCTATTCAGTCTTCTCAGGGGTAGGAGGCAACTGAACAACATCTTCTTTCTATTATTTTTCATCTGGCTGTAGCGCAATAGGAGAAAATGTTAGCTCTCTAAAAATAAAATTTCTTCTATACAACACCTTACCAATCAAATTATCCCAAAGCTTGTATCCTTTCACACCAACACTGTAGCCGATGAAGATACATTTTACAGCCTTGTTTTCCAACTTAGATCTTCTCTCCTTAGGCATATGTGCATAAGCTTCACAACCAAAAACACAAAGATGTCTAACTGAAGGCTTCTTACTAGACCACACCTCCATGAGTGTCTTATCAAAAAGAGCTGATGTAGGAGATCTGTTAACCAGATAGCAAGTAGTGGCCACTCTTTTAGCCCAAAACTTTTGTTCAAGGCCAACTCCACTAATCATACTCCTAGCCTTCTCCATCAGTGTCCTGTTCATTCTTTTTGCAAATCCATTTTTTTGTGGGGTATGAGGAGTTGTTTTATGCCTCTCGATCCCTCATTCTTTATAGAACTATTCAAACTCTGCCGAACAAAACTCACCACCATTGTCAGTTCTCACACACTTAATTCTTTTACCAGTCTGATTCTCTATGAGAGCTTTAAATTCCTTGAACCGACTAAAAACTTGTGTCTTGTTTTTAAGGAAATATATCCATGTCCTACTGTAATCATTTATAAAAGATAAAAAAAATATACAGATTCAGAGAGTGAAGGAACTTTAACAATACCAAACACATCCTAATGGATAAGATCCAAAATACTAGAAGACTTGTGAGAACTGGAGTAAAATTGAACACGCTTTTGCTTACCATAAACAAAGTGTTTGCAGAAGTCAAACTTGAGATTACAATCATTTATCCCCTCAATGAGGTTTTTATTTTTTAGGGTTCTAAGACCCTTCTCACCAATGTGGCCAAACCTCATATGCCACAACATTGTCTTTTCTGCAGGAATTTTTCCTCCTAAAGTGTTAGCACCCTTAGGTACACTTGCTACACTACCATCGGAACCCATTACCACACACTTCTTCACTATTGGTTTAGATAGTGGAGATGAAGTGATATCTACTCTCTTCCTTGAGACAAAATAACTATTCCACTGTGCAGTGCAAGCATCTAGCTGAAATAGGGTACCTCTCCTAGTACCTTTTGTGAGCACCATAGCTCCTCTAATCATCTTGCATCCATCTTTAGAAATAACAACTTGCACACCTGCATCATTCAGCATACTTACAGATAACATGTTTCATGCCAAACCTAGGATGTGCATTACCCTGTTTATCCCCTTTATTCATCCATCAGGGAATCTAATAGTGAATCTTCCTCGTCCAACTATCTCTAGGTGAGAATCGTCACCTAGGTACACCTTTCCACCATCAAACTCCTTGTACTTTGAGAACCAACTTCAATGAGAGGTCATGTGAAAAGAAGCATCTGAGTCAATCAGCCACACATCATCAGATGTATGGGTGGCCACGGCTGCTACAAAAGCATCACCATCTTCTTGAGATTTTTTAGAATCTAAATCTGGGCTTTTCTTCTTCTTCTTCTTTGGCTCTTTGCATTCCTTACGAAAGTTCCCAGACTTAACACCATTCCAACATGTTGCCTTAGACTTTCATGGATTCTTAGATTTACCATGGGATTTGGATCTACCCTATTAAGTCTTCTTGTCATTTTTCTTTCCTCTGTCTTTGGATCTACCATGAATAGCAAGGGCTTCCTTGGATGAATCAGAGGTGTTTCTTCCCATCTCCTCAAATAAAAAAAAAGACACTACATCATCCATTTGGATAGTGACAATAGTACTCCCAAGGGCCATCACAAAATGGTCCCATGAATCCAACAAGGAACATAGTAGGGTCATACATTGATCCTCCTCCTCAAACTTGACACGGGTTGATGTCGACTGTGAAATCAGCATGTTAAATGCATTCAGGTGATCTGCAATGGATCCTCCTTCCTCCATTCTTAGAGAATATAGCTTCTTTCTTAGGAACAATCTATTCACAAAGGACTTGGTTTGATACACAGACCCAAGCCGTGTCCACAATTTGTTTTCGGTCTTCTCCTCGAGAACATGTAGGAGAACAAAATCTTCTAGATAGAGTCTAATCAGACCCTTAGCTTTCTGATCCTTGAGATACCAATCTTCTTGTGGCATGTTTACTGGTTTGATATCATTTTCAACCACCTCCCATACATCATGGTCTACGAGCATGTCTTCCATCTTGAGTTTCCACAACTCAAATTTTGTGCCACTGAACTTTTCCACCTCCATTCTACTGTATGAACAACTTTCCATCTCTTCCTACAGTAAGGTTATGAATAATCTACAACAATACTCCCAATGAACTGGATATTAGCTCAAAAAACCCGTACCCTAACTAATAGAACCAAAACTAGCTAGGCTCTGATACCAACTGAAAAGAAAATAAGTGTGCAAAAAATAGTTCTCTACGCTAAACTCTTGAGAAGAGGATCGTGAAAATTCAGATTTAACCATTATCAATTACAGAATGATAATATAATTAACTTAGATGTTTCTGCAATAAGATGCATACATAGAAAAATGAGAATGACACAATGATTTACCCTGGGGAAAACCTTTTGGTAAAAAAGCCCGGTACTCCAAAACCTGCACAATGTATTAATCAAAACTATTGCTGTTTACAATAGACTTGCAATCCAAGTCCTGTCAAGAGATAATCGACACTTGAAGACAAATTTGGCAGTATAATAGCATTCCAACAATACACTAAATTCTCACACAGCAATTTGTAACCCTAAAATGCTTATATTATGCGCTTCCCTTTTTAGGGCAACTTCCAATGACAACCGTATTAGGGTTTTAACATTCTCTAGAAAAATAGGAACCCCAAAATTTTTTGAACCCCACGCATTATAGAAAAGTGTACAGTAATCAACATGATCAGTTTCCACATGTCTTGCATGTCTTCACTCATCATCGAATCTTTCACAATTAGCTCTTACAAATATTAGTGACCATTATAGGGATCTGTCATAACTGTTTCAGTCATGATTACCTTACACATTGTCCAAAGTGCTGACATTTGGAAAATAACCTCTACCATTGAAAGGGATGCCTAGATCCATCTAGACCAAGTTGGATCATCCTTGTCATCTTCCAAGTGGAGTGAAAACACAACATGTTCACTCAACTAAATGACAGAACGAATATCAAACTTAACTACATTATTTGCAAACAATTAATTACAAAATAAATAATATCAAATGTAAGGAAATATACAAGGTTGAGACACCTTATTCCTAACAGGTTTGGTCTTAAGTCACTTACAATTTTAGGTAGGGGGAAAAAACCAAGTGCAAGGCTAAGAGAAAATTGTCTCTGGTTGACTCCTCCTCAGGTTTGGTACAAAGTGAACTTTGATGGGGCCTCTAAGGGAAACCCAATTCCATTAGGGGCTGGATATATTATTCATTCCAGAAAGGGTAAGGTAATTACAAAAATTGAAAGACCTCTATAAATAGACACCAGTAACGTGGAAGAATTTGAAGCAATATTTTTGGATTGTCATTTGCAATTGAGCTGAACTTGAGAAAATTGGAGATTGAAGGTGACTCTATGATTATGTTAAATGTAGTTAAAACCCACACTACCCAAAATCGGAGATTGCAAGAAACTTTAGAGGTCATTCTAAATTTAGTAGATAAATTTGAGTCTACAATAGTCAAGCACATCTACTAGGAGAGCAACCACTTGGTAGACGAGCTAGATAATCAGGCAGTATTGGGTATAACTCCCAAGTACACTTGTACGCCCTCAATGGATTTGGAATTAGGGTGAGCTCAAGAAGAATTTACTTCATAGTCCAAATGGTCATATCAAATTCAAATTTTGAGTTGGCAGGAGAGGGAAAATCATGGTCACATCGCACTTCATCAAAAACATGAGGAAGAATTGTTTACAATATCATGGCACCACCTCTTACTTCTGACATTTTTTTATGCTCTCTTTCTATAGTCTTTACGAATAGATGATATTCCTTCCTCTTCTCTCTAACATTTATAGATGCTCCTTTTTAGTTGTCACTTCATCCAGATGATAGCTTTTTAAATTGAACACTTGGGCAGGATATTCTTTGAGCTAAATTTAGAGATAGAGAAATAGGAAAGTTACCTTCAAATATCCTTCTCAGATAGTATAGACAAATAATTTTTCCTTTCCTGCAGGCCAAAATTAGTAAGAATTCAAATTATCTCCATTTTGGGTCGTAAGTGGTATAAAGAATGTGAGAGAATTGATAGTTTGGGTAAGGACATGATGCATTGATTGTAAGTTGCATGATTTACTTCCCTTTTGTTACGATACTTGCAAAGTCACAAGAAGTGATTGTATAGCACACTCTACAATTTGGTCTTTAAAAATTTGGTATTTATAAGACATATTGCCATAGCAGAGGTTTATTCCTTCACCAATCAGCTAGCCATGGACTCCCCGATTAAGTTACAATCAAATGTGGAACAATATGCCTTTGACAACTCTATATACTTTTCCAGGCTAAGGGAGGTACGCAATTACCACCACATATTGATGTTTCATGCAGTGAGGAACGTTCCAGGATTTAATTTTCTCAGTACATATCATCGCTTTAAAGTAAATACAGATGTTTGTGCAGGCTTCCTTTCTAGTATTCTATTAGCATGGGTTCATAAAGTTATGGCAGAGGAGCTATGCCATTGTATTTTCAATGATGATTATTTGGTGGGCTTGCATAGAGTGATCATTAACATTGATGTGGAGCTAACCACTCTATTTCCTTGGGATTTAGCAATAGTTATGACTACAAAAGAACAAATCCTAGGCTTTGGCTTAGACACAAGAAGAAACATTTATGGCAAGCCTCCCACACGACATTTCATCCTATGTGGATGGGAGTCAGAAGATCATAAAATTACATGATTTATGATGAAAAGAGGCATTGCTTTCCTTTCAAAATTTCTTGGCTTGGAGGATGGTTTCACTAATACATTTGAGGTCAATTTTTGACCTTTTATTTCGACCAAGGCCTTTTTTGGCTTCTTAGGTTTTTTTTTTTGTTTATGAGTACAATTTGGTCAAAATTTCTTAAGTTTAAAGAAAAGGTCGATTATTCGACAAATGTGAATTATAAACCAAAAAAAAAAGTGAAAATTGAAACTCATTTTTCAGTGTATACTAAAGTGTTCGTTGGTAGGAGGAGGGGTCAAGAAAATTTATTGATTGTGCTTGATTACCAATATTTGTCTGGTAAGCTATTTTCTCATTGGGTATTTCAAGTTCTTTCTCTATAATTTTAGATAGTTATTTTTATTTTCTCTGCATATTAGGGTTATTGTTTATTATTGATCCAATGAGGGATAGCTATATTCTTGGTTCATTGGTTCTTGATTTGGGTTATTGTGATTGATACAACTGGAGATCCCATTTGAAATTATTATAATGCTTGTCATTTTTGTTGAAGTTGTGTCGAGTAAACATTATAGGTTCTTATTATAATACACCAGTCCAATGTTCTTACCCTAAGACACGATGGAACAATAGAAGAATTGATTCAAAATATGATCTCTTGTTCCCCACTAACGATAATCTCACTAGATTGGGCATTGCTTGTAATTCTAGGTAATTACTATAGTGACAATGGATTAACCTAAGATATGTGAGATTTGCCAAACGACATATCCAACTCGACACTACAAAAGAATATAGTGTGAGATGTTCCAGATCTATCATTGCACTCATTCTCTCTGGAAATTAGGGATCAAAATCTCATTGACCTTGCATTCTACTGATTGTATTCCAGACTATCAGCTTTCACATCTTCCTCAAGGGTGCAAGGATTCCTTCTTCCATCCTCTTCATTTGTGATTCATCAAAAACTTCAAATGCTATTTCCTCAAGCTCACTCATCTTGCCAACATCATCTATCCTTAAACCACCATCATTCTCCATTTCTTTGAATTGGATACTTACAATTGCAATAGTGGGAAGAAGCATCCAATGTTGTAACTATGAAAGAAAAACTATTTAAAACTGACATTTATCTTTAAATAAAAATACCTTTAAATAATGTAAATACTGTATACAAAAAAAAAAAAATCTCAAACAAAAAATTACATTTTCATGTATGTATGTAATAACTAAAATAAAACAATTGTTACTAAATAAAGTAACCTGAGACTAATATCTCTTTTCTATTTAGAAAACTTTTTAAAGGATATCTATACAAGTATAGACAACCTATATGTGCTTGTTCAGTCTTTACATGCTACTCAACACTTCATCATAAGTTGAGTGAAATGTACTAGAACATCATGCATTAGCTAAAACCTAAACCCTAAACCCTAATCCCTAAACCCTATACTTTGTATGGCTCTTGCCATAAAAGAACCCGCACTCGCCTATCTTTTTGGTTCTTTTTCCTTCCATCTAGTGACTTTCTAATTAATTGATTGATTAATTAATAATTTTTAATTAATTAATTGATTAATTTTATAAGCATGATTGTTGGTTTTCTTGGAAGTTGAGGAGTCCCCTCACTTATATTTAGACCATTTTATTGTAAGTCCACTGATGACGGGGTGAAATTCCCCAGAAAAATGTCTGGACAATTTCCTTAATAAAATATTTCTTTCTTGCTTACTTCTGGATTAATCTAGTGCTGCAAGTGATACTTATGTTAAAGACGCCACAAAAATAACAACTAAAAGTGTTCTTGGCATAACTAGAGCTCATATAATGAGGAAATGTTTCTCACTTATTCAAATTAATGAGCAGGACTTGCAAGAAATGATATTGAAAGTTCCACCATTTGGGAACAAGAAGGACTACCACAAAAATACATCTAGCATAGACATCATCAATGTGGAATTTAAAAGGTCTAAAGGCTCTAAACATAAAGGGATGCATTGGTGGTGTGTGCTTTGCCTGCCAAGTTTCGTGAGTTAATTGAACCATGAGAATTGTATACAATAAGAAAGTATACTGGTACTAGAGTAAATATTTGACCTACCACACATTCTTTATCTTTTAAAAAAAAAAGTATGGAGAGGATAGTCATTAATGGGAATTAGTTTAGATTCAAAGGATTTTACTAGGAAGATGAAGACATAAACACCAAATCAAATTACCAAGGGGATCATGGATGTTCATCAAGGCATACAATGCCAAGAGAGAGTTTGGTTGTTGAGGAATAGATGATTACCATTGGCTGTGTTGAATAATGTGGAGGATGAGACACTTATCTATTTACATGGAGCACGTGTTGAGATGAATAGAGATATGTGGAAACTTTTTAGCCAATTGTATAACTCTGTGGAGTAATCTATAATAAATATATGTATTACAGTCTTGTACAAAGAAGGGCACAATAAGCCCATGCTCAGATAATAACCATTTAAACACTATGGTAACCTATAACAACATTGGTAAATCATATGATAACTTATGCAAGGAAATGACACAAAGTACAACATGTAAAAATGAGGCAAAATATCCTAATGCTATTGCAAATTTTTGAAGCTCCCATAGTGTATATAAGAATTGTGTAATCACATAAATCAACATTGTCTTATGATTTATGACTGGTCACAAGATTATGTCTTGAAAAAAGGAAACCTTGTGGAACTCTATAATAAGTTCCTTTAAATCCATAAAACCCACCAAACACAATATCTATGTCATAAGCTTTTAGCCCAAAAGCAATGGCCAACTATCTACTATAGAAACACATTTTTATTCCTAATGTTTCTTCTCTATATGTGATCATGATGAAGTATAGTGTTTTTTTCAGGTTTATACCTAGTATACATCATCTACCCTTCAACATGGCATGATGACATTGCCTATTTATATCTCAATGTAGCAGACATTAAATTGGAATGATGAGGTTAGTCAATAACATGAGACTAAGGTGTATAAATGGGATGATTACAATACAATTAAGGTGACAACTTTTAGTTATCTACAATGGATATGCACAAAAAAAATTTGGAAAAAAGGCCTTTGAAGCTTTCTAGAAAATGCAATTGGCAAGCGTAAAGACAAATTCTACCAAAGTTTTCAACACCCTCCTTGACTGTGTCAAATTGCAAGCTTTCAAAATAGTGTATAGGCATCTATAAAATCATAGGAACATCATGGCAGTCTCCTGTAAAGGAATGCAAACTCATAGATTGCAATGATTTCAAGATATGCACAAAAAATATTCATGGAAAAAGCTTTAAATTTTTCAAGAAAATGCAATTGGTAGATGTAAATCCAGATTCATCAACCTCTGCTAGCATCCTCCCCATCTGTGATAAAATGGGAGCTTTGGAACAGGTATGGATATCTATCAAAGCATAATGAAGTTGGATTTTTTTCAACCATTATTGTCAAAAATGCTTTAGTAGATATGTGTGCAAAATGTGGAAGCACAAACAAGGCACATTAGTTTCTTGACAAAATGCATCAAAGATATGTCATATCTAATGTGAAATCGGTGATATTGCATGTCTTTCTACAATTTTAACCCAATAAAACATCAATAGAGAATAATGATAGCCCTCTACCTTTTCAAACAATGGTTTGTAAAGAGGAAGTCAAAGATGCTTAAGGATTCAATAAAGGAGCATTCACTTAATGCTAAACAAAGGATGAGCCATTGAGTGACATAATATAGAAGTGTCCTAAGAGAAATATTATAGAATTAACATGAATATGAGGGTTTGAAGAGAACATAGACCTTGAAATAGCTATCTTTATCAAATAAACCTTCAAAGTGATCGTAAAAGATTAAGAACATAGATATATTTACATCAAAATGAGGATTCAAGATCATTGTTTTTGTTGTTAACATTGAAGGAATCTATTTTTGCTTTTTGTTTTCACAAAGCCTTCAAATAATATTACTTTGCATACAAGGAAAGAATGGATAAAAATAACTGCAATGATCTATACCATTTCTATGACAAGATCACACATCAAACTATCATTTCAATTCATTGTTCAGACTGTACCCGTGGACAGAGAAAGAATCTGCAGAAAATAGTTTTAGTTTTATTGATTGAAAAATTCTACATTGCTTGATCTCCCATCACCAACTCTACCTACCTTCTTCATATGCTCACCTATCCTTCATTAAGCCTTACAAGGCCAGTTACCTCCCTGCCCAACCCTAAAATTCAGTTACATTAATGTTACAGGTTAGTTACATTTTCAAATTTGTGAGTATTTGTTGTCTAGTTGTCACTAAAGTGTCAACTTTGACAACTTATAACCATTTAGGCCTTCTTAACAATGCATTAAAATTTCTAAAGGTTTATAACCCCATTAAATTCCTAAAAACCCCTTAAATCTCCTACAAGCCTTACTAGGCCTAAATTGCCAACATGGGCAAACTACAACTTTGGGCACTCTTAGTGATTTTACAATATTTTATTGGCTCTAGTGGCCACATTTAATTTATTATAGACCCTATAGACCTCTAGACTCCCTTACTAGACTAGGATCAACAAGATGACCCTTAATGACCCCCCTAGGTGCATTTTGACCTTAACATGTCATTCACCTCTATTACATGCTTCATATGTTTAGGATTTTGACATTCAAATGTATCAAATACAAAATGGACCATAGGTCCAATTATATTCAACTCTTGATATAAAAGGATTTACCCTGGAAAACCTAGTGAAAGAAGATTTCATTACAGTACAAAATATGCCATCTTTGGCCTCTATATCCTTGCAAATTGACAAGCCAAATGCCTCCTTGGAAACTCAAAGAATATCAACAACACAACAACAATGTTCTCCTACCTTGTCTTGATTTACAACTTTTTCTAACCCAATTTTACACATCACACTTACAACTCCCAAAGCTCTCAATTGGAGAAGATGTACATGATCCTCAATTAGTGTATATATACACAGATTCAATAAATGGAACAAAAAGAGAGACAAACAGGCATTAGCTTTTGAAAAGATAGAAGTGAAATCATGCCACTTTTATTGTAGTGGATTCCATCAGAACTCTACTTAATCTATCAGAATTCTATTGCTTAGCACATTTTGTTAGGATTAGTATTGGGATGGTGACTTCTTGGGAAGTTATAGTGTTGCACACTTTTTTACTTGGGCGCACCAGGCTTGCATTGGGGCTTGATCTCGGGGACACCAAGAATACCCCTAGGATAACCTAGGCTACACTGGGGGCACACCTTGGATGCACATGGGCCACACTAAGAAACTCCACTAGCACTTGGACAAAAGAAGGTGGACATGCCAAATGTACTTGGGAGAATGTGGTGGAAGCAAAAAATTGAAACCCCACGGATTCAATAGAAAAATGTAGGCCAAGGGTCTTGATTGATCCTAGGTTAGGGGATTGGGAAAATGACCTATAAGGGTCTTAAAAGATGTAATAAGGCTATTAAAGCCTCTAAATGTTGTCAAAAGCACTTGAAGTGCAAAACATTGTAATGTGCCTATATTGGCAATATGAGCCTAAAAAGGCTTAGATGGGGTTAGTAGGGGTTATGAGTTAGTTGGTTTACAAAGGTTTTATTTAAAACCTCTTATAATTCTTTAGGGAGAGCATAATATGTTATTTTTTTGAGTTGACAACATTTTTTGTCAACTTGACAACTACCTTTATTCATATTTATGTTTAACAGTCAGTTTTGTGACTGTTACCAGATAGTTAGGTGGTTTGTTTTGGTTTCTATCAGTTTATTAGAGTATAGGAGTTTATTTTTAGAGAGATCTACATGAGTAGATAAGAGGGGAGAGATGTGTGGATATTTAATGGTTGAAGGTTGTAATCGAATAAAGAAATGAAGACAAAATTCTCTGCATTTTTATAGTCTATGTCCTGTGAGATACAGTCAATGTTCCTGTTAAGGAGAAAAGTGAAAAAAATGGTTGTGTCTTGATTTGTTTCTATTTACGAGGAACATAAACTTGTATTGTTCTATAAACTTTAAGGATCAAAACCCAAGTGTTTACTGACTATTCCTGGCAGAGGGTTGTAAAACCAGTCATTGTTTTGAAGTCACCATGAATGCATAGGACTTGCCCACCTATTGTGGTGAATGTGACTTGTGGGGTGAGTCAAAACATGTATTCTATGTACCTATAAGTGTGTGTTTGTAGGAGTATGTTTGGTTTGAAGAAGAGAGATCTCTTATTGAGACAGAGTGGTATTTGAAGGAGCAAGATTACTAGACCGGTCAAGGCCTGAGCATTTTCTCCATGTGAGTTCCACTTTTTATGACTTGGATCATCATAATATATTCATATGTTGGTGTTGGATCCACTGGAAGGGTCTTGAAGTGCTTGAAGGGGTCTAATAGACAAAGCCCTAGATTAGAGCACCTAGAAGTAAGGGTTTGGTGGCTAGGAGAATGGCTAAGTGGTAAATCCTTGAAGCCTTGAAAATATGTTATTTTTATCAATCAAGGAATACTGTTTCTTGGTTGGGAGGTTGGGGTGTGAAATGATTTAGTAGTTCCTTTGTTAGTGGAGGCTAATTAGGCCTAGGTGAGTGAGCCATCAGGAATAGAAGTGTTCACCAGTCAAAGGATGAGATTTTCAGATTGTTATGGGTTTAAGAACTCAGAAAAGGGTATCTAAAAAGGTAGTTACTTTGCTATGTTCTTTGGGAAGTTTCTGGGAAATTTGTAGATTACTATCTAGATAGGGCTATTAGGCAGGCCTAGAAGGGCTATAGTAGGAAATGGTGATAGATGAAATGATTGGAGTGAATGGTGACTTGGATCATGGTAGATAGACCATGTTAAGATGAACTATGGTGTTAGGATCAATGTGAGAAGCTTGGTTGGAGTTTGGGTATGGTGGAGGTACTAGGTACACTAGGTGACCTAGGATGGAGTTGGTGCAAGGGGAGATTGAGGCAATGGAAATAAGATAGTGAATTGCAAGTTGCATCTATGTTGGGGAGTCCCTTTCACTTGAATAGGTACTGCATGTATTTATTGGTTCTGGTCTAGATTTCCCTTCTTCTTTTGTCTGCATGTTCCTTGTACTTCAAAGTGGATCTTTGTAGTGCTTCTTTTACCTCATGCTGCACCTTTGTAATAAGCTCTGCCAGTTCTTGTCCTTGAGCACTGATTTTGAAATCATATGGTAGTTCTAATAGGTCCAATCCCTTTGGGATGAAGGCCATACACTACTTGGAAGGGGGTCTTGCCTGTTGCCCTGTTCATGGAGTCATTAAATGCAAACTCTCATTGTTCATCTTGGGCCAAAAATAACTTATTTTCACCATGTTTGTTGTCTTTTCGATGCCAAAGTGTCCTCCTAGGCTACCACAATGCTTCTCCCTTATTATATTTGTCCTCATTGAACAATTGGGAATGCATAGTTGAGCTCCTTTGAATAGGAGTCTATTCTGAATCAGGTATATAGAAAAATCAGTATGGTATCTTCCAACCATGTTTGTGCAAACTTGAAAAAAATCTGCAAAATCAGGATCATCAAGGTATAGGTGTTTGAGGGAATCAATTCCCACACTTTGAAGTTGTATCTCTTCAACCAGACCAACCCTCCGACTAAGGGCATCATCAACTTTGTTTGCTACACCCTTCTTATGCTTGATGTTGAAGGTGTAGGCCTGCAACTATTTCACCAATTTAAGATGTCTGGTAGAGAGTGTTTCCTGTGAATTAAGAAAACTTAATGCATGGTTGTCAGTATATACCACAAATTCTTTAGGAATTAGATAGTGCCTCCATTTATTGAGGGCTTGGCCCATGGAATAGAGTTCCATGTAACATATTTGAAGAAGGTAAAAGAAAATATAGTAGCACAAAATGAAATCCTATTCATAAATGAGTGCAACAAGTTGATCTTGGAGACAAAAGGGATAGTCGGGGAAGATGTGAAATAACAGAATTGAATAGTTCAATATTGGAAGAGCGACCGAAGAAATTTTCATGGAAGATGCCATGCTTGAAAAGAAGATTTTATGGACACACATCCAAACTTGCCACTTCAAAAAACATACAAAAAATGTAAGGGGAATAAATAAAGGAAATGAATAAAAAACATCCTCATTCTAAATTTGTTTAAGACTTTTAAATTGAACTTCTGGTGCGTTGATTTGGTGTTTACTAGTTTGGACTTTGGGGACAAAGCTCTTTCAAAAGGAAGGTATATTGTGTAGCTAGGCACAATGTATTGTTATATTTATGCTTTATTCCTTGTTATTATCATTGCCATTATATATGTCATGTTTTGTTTACCTAGAACCAATCAAAGGTTAAAAGGGATAAAATCTAAAAATACAAAAAGATGTTCCTTCTAGCTTGATTATTAAAGGTAGGAAAACCTTTTTAGCTTCTAGTTTCTTATGCTTCCTAATATCTAAATGATTTTAGAATTAATTACAGGTCGGGTTGTTTTTTAGTGTCTTCCATCTCAATCTCTAGATTGATCATCATCTTGTTTCTTTCTTCCACTTTCCTTCTTTGATATACATAGTCTGAGATGGTAATATCTTTTCAGCAAACTGAGATAATTTCATAATAATTGTAGTCGTCTCTATTTCGCCACTAATTATTATTGTACTATAAAAAGTTCTCCTTATTATTGTACTATGAAAATTTATTCGTGAATTGCTAATGATGTAGGTTGTTACTAACCTAAGAAGAAAAGAATTTGGCAATATGAACCAAGAATAAAATAATGAGACAATTGTTAGATTGTGGTCTCGGTTCTGAAGAAAACCTAATAAATGTAACTGTCCTTGCAAAAAGTGTAAGGGTTTAAAGAATCAAATAATTCTAATCACAATAGTTGAGAGTCATTGTAGGCAACATGGTCATGTTGAAGGGGGGATGATTATCATTGATTGGTGAATGTGGATTTCCAACTGGAGGACCATGGAGCTGTGAATATCCAAGGTGAGGATAACGCTCCCATGGAAGAAGATGATACTGTGGCAGAGAACACAATTGAAGATGGTGGTATTGGAGTAGCTTATAATGTGCCAGAGGACATGATTGAAGAACATGGTATTGGCACAGCTGATCAAGATGATCATGGTGATGGTACTAGTGCATCTGATAATGATGATGGATATGGTCTTGATGTACCTATACTTGAGAAGGCATACGAGCCCCTATACCAAGAGTCCCAAACAAATCTTCTCTCCGCTATAGTGTTGTTGGTGAACTTGAAGGTTATGAATGGTTTATCCAATGTAGCAATGTCACATATGCTAAGGTATGCCATTTTTATCATCTTCAATGTTAGTATACCATTACTATTCATTATATTAACAATTCATATTTGTTGTTGTAGGTTGATAGGTGAGTTTTTTTTACCACCATCAAACATTCTTCCTCGTTCGTACAAAGAATTATCTACCATTATGAATCAAATTGGAATGAAGTATCAGACAATACATGCATGTCCCATTGATCACATTCTATATCATAAACAACATGAATTTGCAACACAATACCCTGATTGTCATATTATTAGATATCATTTAGATCAAATAACAAAAAAGGTGCCTCAAAAGGTTCTTCGGTACATTCCCATTATTCCACATCTTCAATGATTATTCAGGTGCACTAGCTTGGCACAATTTATGGATTACCATGCACACAATAGAAGTCAAGATGACATTATGTGAATGCTTGCTGGTGGTTCTACATTTAAAGACATAGAAAATACATGGCCACACTTTAAAGAAGAACCTCGTAATCTCAAGCTTTCATTGGCAGTGGACGATGTCAATCCATTTGGAGATATGAGATCTGTTTACTGAGTGTGGCCTATTTTTGTTATTAATAATAACATTCCTCCTTGGATGTCCATAAAGAGAGAGCACATAATGTTGTCAATGATTGTACTAGGTATTTTCTCATTTAATAGTTATCTAAATTAAATTATAAACACCGCATCAAAATGGTCATAAT
>MU227432.1:1259625-1271270 GCA_018584345.1 Thuja plicata | reverse complement strand
ATTTGAGTAGCACATTGATTGTCTCAAAATATGATTGATGGTTGTTTAGATTGAATACCAAACTCAATGAGAAAATTCTAAAACCAAATAGCCTCAGTTTTGGTACTCGGCTTCAATAGAAGATGGAACAATAACAAATTGCTTATTTCTCTCTAACAAACAAGTCTTGAACCAAGTGAGAAGCTATAACTTGAAGTAGACTTGAGATCCAGAGAATTACTTACACAATCTAAATTTGTGTAGTCCACCGAGTTGAAATCAATGCTCATTGTGTAGTGAATCCCAAAATTTTGAGTACCTTGATTGTAGTAGAGAGTTGCTTGGCTACTTTGTAGAGCAACCCATGGATCCCACACATGAATCGAGAGACCATGCCGAAAACATCTGAAATGTTAATTCTTGCGAGTCAAATAGATGAGATCCCCAACAAGTTGTTGATGCAAAGTACCGACAATCGAGAAAGAAATCATATCAACAACTATTATTGTTGGTACTTTGCAGCAACAACTTGTTAGGGATCTCATCTATTTGACTCACAAGAATTGACATTTCAGATGTTGTGGGCATGGTCTCTCGATTCATGTGTAGGCCCCATGGGTTGCACTAGAAAGTAGCCAAGCAATTCTCTACTACAATCAAGGTACTCAAAATTTTGGGATTCACTACACAATGAGCATTGATTTTAACTTGGTGGACTACACAAATTCAGATTGTGTAAGTAATTCTCTGGATCGCAAGTCTACTTCAACTTATAGCTTCTCACTTGGTTCAAGACTTGTTTTTTAGAGAGCAAGAAGCAATTTGTTATTGGTCCATCTTCTATTGAAGCCGAGTACCAAAACTGAGGCTATTTGGTTTTAGAATTTGTTTTTTTTTTAAATTCAATATTGGTCAAAATTTTGACATCCCTTGGTTGAAACATCAACTTAGGTCAGTTTATGTTTCAACCATTCTGTGTCAAAAGTTTGCATTGTGGGTTTGGCATCCTAGTCAGATGGGTCAAATATTTTGACCAAACTTGGTTTAAACATTAGCTTTTGTTGGTTTATGTTTCGACTATTGCATGTCGAATATATGCGTCAATTTTGGTTGAAATTGTGACATGTATTGGTCGAAACATAAGCTTATGTCGATTTACATTTCGACCATTTTGTGTCAAAAGTTTGTGTCGTGGATTTGGCATCCTGGTCAGATGGGTCAAACATTTCGACCAAACTTGGTCGAAACATTAACTTAGGTCGGTTTAATGTTTCGATCACTGTGTGTCAAAAATATGCATCGTGGGTTTGACATCTTGGTCGAATCGGTCAAACATTCCAATGAACATTGGTCGAAGTTTCTACAAATAATATGGACATTTCAAGATGCCAATTTTGACCAATTTTGCGTAGAAATTTTGATGTTAACAAGGATGTGTCAATCTTTCGACCAGAAAAATACCGACAAAGCGATTTGTGGGTCTTTTGACCAATCTGGGTAGATAATTCAACCAATTTTTGTCAAAAATAGGGGCCAATTCTACTAGTGTTTGAACGAACCCTTTGGGGATGATCTCGATGAAGATCTTGGATCGGTGTATCAATACAAATTTGAGGAAAATTTATTCCTCCAAAAATGAGGAGGATGCAAAGGATGAGGAATATGATGAGTCAGAGGAGGAGGAGGATGTTGATGATGAGGACGCAGACGATGCAGATCAAGATGAGGATGAGGAAGAGGAGGAACAAGATTCAGACCATCAACACAATTCTGATGATCATGATGAATCAGATGAGGCTGCCTCGGATGCCAAAAATGAGGAGGGATCCTCTTCGTCCTCGTAATTAGGCATAGAGCTAAGTCTCTCTGAGCTTTTTTTCATTTTAGCTCAAATTTTCATGTTTTAAAGTTTGTTTATGAACTTCGTGGGGGCTTACAGTTAGACTGATAAGTTTTAGTTGTTGGAGCATTATCCTGCTCCATTTTGGTTTGGGCATATAGCCACTGATTGTCTCTGGATTATAGTTTAAATCTGTATGTAATATTTAAGAATAATATATTTCTTTCAGCTTCGGCCTCTTATGCATAAAAAAAAATTACAAGAAAGTGGTAATTGGGATTATTATCAACACTAGAAGCACTTGTAGTTAATTGACGGCGTCCTAGAAAAATCCAAAGTGATTAAATATTCTATCAAGATGAGACTGCAAAAATTAAAATTCCTCTGCAAATTTTATAGATGTCTATATAATGTGTCCTTTAAAAATCACATCTAGAATTGCACCAATCTTATGTGGCACAGATCCTAATTTTGCTGTAACAAGCATAATAAGAAACATGTTCATAAAAATAAAAAAGGTGCACTGAACTCACTCTATTGAATTTGAAAATCTATTGATTATCTAAAATTTGGACCAGGCCCTATTGCAAAGATATCCGGTAGCCTTAGCAAAGATAGTTATTATGGAAATGGATCATGTTTCCTATTTCACATATAACTCGAAAAATGATACTATTCCAGATCTGGTCACAAGAGTAGCTTGTTAAATCCTCTGCTTCAGAAATTGCTTTTGTAGAGATGCATTTTTCAAATATCGGGGTTTTTCTATTGCCAAATTTTCTCATGGTTATTGTCATCTGAAAATAAATGAACTCTCTAAAAATGAATTGCCAACCAAGTGCTAATTTGTACAGTTTTGTTGCTGATCTCACAATTCAGCCGGCATCTAAGGGCAAAAACAAATGCCCTATTGTAATTGCCATGACAAATTTGTAACAAAATGCCTTAAACAATTATGGTCTCATAGTTACCATGATCGTAGCATGTGCACAAAAGGATTTTTGTTTAAAAGAGTTAAGAAGCACTAAACCAACACAATAGGAAGGTGTAAAGCCAACTCCTCTACCTTTTCTTACTTCCTATGTGCCTACACCAAGGTTAGGAGCTTGTACTAGGGTATGCATACGCGTTGAAGAATATTGGTAGGGAGATTTTTCGTCAAATATTTTAGTTGGTAACACATGTTAAAAAATGTAAAATTATAAATAATGCACATCAATTGTTTGACATAAGGCCTCATAGAGATGTTGATTCATGGAACGTAATGATTGGAATTTTTTGGAGAAAGTGAATTTGATAAAAAGGCCCTAGAAACTTACAAACAAATGTTGATGGCTGAACTGGGCGCTATTAACATCTACCCACACCTCTTTGCCAATGGTTGCACAACATATGGAGAGAAATATGTCTGAACCCCTGATACAAAAGTGGTCACGTGGTCTTCCATGATTATTCAATGTGCCCCATCTCTTTCTCTCTTCTATCCCCTCCCCACCTTTTTCTTCTCTCCCAAATTAAAAAGGCCTTCGACGTAAAAATGTTTGATTTTTTTTTCGCTAGAATACTAAATGCTGGATAACAACAATTCTAGAAGATGTTGAAATTCTGGAAATACTTATTCTGAAAATGATTTCCAGAATATGAGCTGGACCCGTTTGGTTTATCCAGAAGATTCTTCTTTATTTTCGTCCTCAAAGAATTATTTTTTATTTCTTACATAACATAAATATTTTAATCTAAATTGAAAGTTGAAAATTGAAGAGCATGATGCCAATCTCATCATTTTTGATGAATTGAAATCGTTTCGATTGAAAGTTAAAAGTTGAATTTTACTTAAAAGTTTAATTTTTCTTCTTCGAATTCTATCTGATTATGATCTCAAATTCTGTCTTATGATGTCAAATTGCATTGAACAAGATATAAAATCTTTTCTATTGAGAATTTTTTAATCAAACCTTTACATTCAACAAGATATAACATCTTTTCTATTAACATTTTTTTACAAATCTATCAAAATATGAATATCGCTTTCTATTTCTTCACAGTTCGAGTCAAATAGTTGTTGTAGTGTGGCTGTTTGTAGCATTCGTTTTAAGTTCCATCTACACAGCTAATCTTGCTTGAGGATTGACTGTCGAGCAAATTACGCCAGTCATAAATGGTTTGGGAAACTCTAAAGTGACTTATCATGGTTCATACGTTGGTAGTTTTCTATACGACATTAGAATCTCTGCATTCAACGAGGTCCAAATTTGATCTTTGAAGAAATTAAAACTCTACTGACGATGACATAAATGTCGGAATAAGTTCGTGTCAAGGTTGACAATATCAGATGCGATGTTGTTCTGCTGGTATCTGAAGATTCAATGGAGGAGGAAAGCGGGCCTCCTGACGAGAAACATTTTCCATCCAGAGTCTCAATCGAGGTTGCCCCTGAGAATGAATCGAACCTTCTAGCAGTATCCTTAAAAATGTCATCGGCCAACCCTTCTTACGCGATGAGCAGTGAACGGAGGGCGGAGACGGCATATTACATTTGTAGATGGCATGTTAAATAGCCTTTTATAGAAATTGGAATTGAAATTTGAAATTCCAAATCTATCTATTTGAGTGGAAGATGTATATGTTTCTTTTGGGGGCAAAATTAGAATTTCAAAATTTCAATTTCAATTTTTTTTGAATAGACACAAACATGGAAAAAACAAAACTGAGAATTAGATAATGTCAATTCCAAACATATTCCAGCTATCAAACTAGCCAAGAAATTGTTTTTCCTTTAAACTAATTATTTCCTTCCATGTAATACTTTTTTCATTATAATAATCCAACCAACACTTATTTGTTGATTTCTCCATTTTGATCTCTTTAATTAACCACAAAACATCGCTTAACTCTATAAAACATATGAAAGCTAACCTTAAAATTCTAACCAAAAAGTCTCGTAATAGCGAAAAAAAAATATCACTAGATGTATTTATACATATTAAAAATATAATCATAAAATTATAAATGCTTGGAGACTTCAAATAGAAATTTTATTCATATATCACATATCATGCATATGATCAATAACATTACAAATTATAATTTATTAACTCAATAAACTGTCGTGATGAATATCCATTGTTCAATACTACAATCACTAATCATTATCATATTTAATGTAATCCCCTAGAAAGGCTCCTTTCTTGGTAGTATGAGACTAAATTAACAGTCTAATAGACTGAATGTTTTAATAACTACTCATTCAATATGAGGCTAAATTAACAATTGTTTGACTAAATGTTTTAATAACTATTCATTCAATATTATTCTTGATGTATGATGAAAAAACATATATTATCAAAAACCCAAATTTTTTTAACAATCCTTAGTTTAAGTACTACATTATTGTGAAGATTCAAAGCTTGTAAAACAATGGGGGTACATAAACTAAGAATGTGCCATTAAAATTTTTGAATCATCTTTTGCAAATTGAACAACAATAACAGAGTTGTGTCCCTTTACTGATAGAAGGAGAAAAAGACAACGTAATGTTTTCAATGCCATGTAATCAGTTATCTCAGGATACAAACATTTTCTCTCATGTGATCTCATACTTGGACTAAGTCTATAACACTAATGTTCATTCGTTACAGCTCATCATTTGCACATTTGTTTTTCCTTAGCATGTTGATTATGATAAAGAGAGTGATGCATTGACATTACAAAAAATCCATCGATGCTCAAAGTAAAACTTAAGGAATATAAATGTTAATTTTTTTTATAAAATATGTGAAGGCCTTACGACTACATCGAGAGGCAATGCCTTCTGTGCAATAGGTATTTTTGGTGCACCAAACGGCGTGCTTAGGTAGGGGTGTCATGAGGGGGGCCTAAGCTCTATGAACTATGATTAAATTTAAAAGAAAAAAAATAAGAATGGAGGAGTAATAGTCATTTAATTAGTTATTTTTATTTATCTGACCAATTATTTAGTTATGATTTTACCTGATGGACAAATTAGTCATGTATACTTGTGAATTGTTAAAAATGAGTCACATGCAAAAAGTTTTAGTCATGTAGTCATTTATTTGCCAAATTCTGCTAGTGAAAGAAGACACAGTTTGAGCCAAACTATTAATAGCGGAATCGATAGAAAGGATGCTAGGAGAAGATATGTAGGAAAAGATAGGAACATTGTTCAAAATTAAAGTAATGGTTGAATATGAAATGGGTACACTATGGTAAGTCGGCATACTTGAAGGAAATGAAACACATAAGACACTTGAAGGAATCAAACGAGCAATAGAATTAGGAATGTTCACATGGGTAGGATTGAAATTTTGAATTGAAGTGACTATGATAGGTAGAGCATAGGTGGACACACTACGAATGGAAGTAGATATAGGTGTAGACATCTAAATATGATTAACCTAATTCAATCATATTTAGTTCCTTCTAGTACATATCATCTAAGTAATTAAGCATTACCTAATTGACCTATGTCATCCCCTAGCCCTAATTAATTAAATTAATTGGTTATAGTCCTGATTAATTATCAAAAGCAACCAATAGCTTAATAATTAATTAAAGCCCTATTCCCATATTATTGAGTGAATATGTTATTTATGTAATTTAATTCATTAATATTCCCTTTAACCCCTAACCTAACCTATCTCAAACACCTAACTTAGAGTTCAAACTAATCCCAACCCCTTCACCCATGGTAATGCTAATCCTAATCCTAATCATATTCTAAACTCTCCCTAATGATGTCACATTCATAATCATTGGATTAGGAATTCAATCCCTTCCCCAAATTCAACTTTCTCAAGCTCTATCTTATCCCCTCACCCATGCCTCATTAATGCCTCTTACACTCCTTATTAAGTCTCTTACACCCTCATTAATAGCCTTATCTCCTAAAGTCTCTTTGGTTCACTTCCCTAAATGGTCACCTTCCTCTCTCTTTTCAACCCAATCATATTGTGACACTTGTCATCATATGATGCACTTGAAGAAGCACAATCCATGTGATCTCTTCTAGGTGCATCTAGACCTCTCCTTAGGAATACATCCTAACATTTGATTCCTCACCCATTTTCTATAAAAGAAACATCATTCCTTCACAATTTAATCCACCTTTCATGCATTGTTATAAAGCTAGTTTTGAGAGCAAATCAGAAATCCAATTCCAAAATAGAGTTATAATGTCAGTTTGAAGAACCCCTCTTCAAGCTTGAAGCATATAAAATTTTGAGCACACATCCATAAGCATGGACAAATAAAAAGATCAAAAGGGAGCTTGGATTCTGTTTTAGGGAGGTTTGCACTCCTTATGCTTTTCTTGATAATATGCTTTATTTTCAGTCCAGTCATGTATATAATTTAGATTATTATTTGTAGAGGGTTTTAATGTGTTTCTATACTCATTTACACCTAATTTTCACAAAAATACTATTAACTCATAAATCTAGCAACCTACCTGATCCATCCCCGAAAGCTTGATAATCGACTAGGCAAGGAAAATAGTAACTTCCCCGAGCAATTCGCACATTCATGCCACCTTGAGAATTTGGAGTCAGATAATACAACATCATGGAGCCTCATGCTTGATGGTGGTTGTATTTTTATTAGCTCTTGTGTGTTTGCCTATGTATACGGACAAAGTTTTTCAAGCTCACTACATCCTTAAGGTAGAAAGTTCTTGTATGTGTCTTCCATGTTACAAACCTTGTGCAAAATAGTTCTTAAACATACACATATCTGAAAGTTTTGAATCCCTTTTACCAAGGAGATCGATATTTTATGCTTCTTGCAAGGTTGCTTTTCCTCTTGCAAGATTGTTTTCTCATAATTTCCAAAAAACTCATCACTTGTTCCAAACAAAAAATCAGTCCAAGGCACACAAGTGTCGTAGTCACTGCCTAATCCTCAAACATTACTAAAATGAGCTCATATATATTTCTGTCAAACACAAGAAAGTCATTTCCTTTGTTTTTCCCCATATCCTAGGCTAACAAAGTCATCTTCTCCCCCCATCCTCTTTCCATCTTCTTCAGAGTCAATCCTTCGTCCAATTCTAAGTTTAAATTTGAATCCTCATCTGAACTTGTTGTTCATCCTATTCTAATCTTAAGTCTTCCATTCATCTCCCTCCTTTCTCCCTATCCAACTCATCCATGAAGCGTCATGTCACACATCTATTATGATGAGTTTGGCTGTCATATCTATTCCTTGTCTTTATCTTAATCTAGTGATGATGAGAATCTTGTCGATCATGATATGTATTTTAAAAACCTCAGCAAGATTGCTCCAAATACCATGCAAACTCTAGCCATTCCTCCATCCTACCCTATCATGTTTTTATCTTATTCCAATGATGATGAAGTTCTTTTTGATCATGATTCATACTTTGAAAAACTTATGAAGCTCGCCTTAACATCCTATTCTAGTGATGATGAAGGTCTTGTTGATCATGATGCATACATGGAAATCCTTGACACATTTACTCCAAGCATCCTCCAAACTCCAGTCATTCCTCCACACTATCCCATCATGCTACCATGCATACCCACCAGCACTCCTTATCCTACCTTTGACAAGAGAAATCCATCTTATCCTTCATCCACATTTCCTTCCTATAAATTCACGCCTCCATCTTATCCCGCAGTCATGCCTCAAACTCTATCTTTCCACAACAACACTACTAACTACATTCCTAATCCAAATCCACCATTTCATTATCCTCCAACCCATGTTCAAATCCCTAATCTTATTCCTCTATTTCCTCCAAACCATCACCATGATCCCCATGCTATTACTCCTCTACCATCCACTCTATCCAACCCATCTACCCCATCTTATCCCAATCTACCATCTCCAATTCCTACCTACGTTAACACATATTCCATCCCTCAATCCATCCCTCCTCTCCCATCATCTGGTCAATCTTGTTTGCATGTCACCCCCATTCCTACCTATGTAAAATATCTCTCAGTACCATCTTCCCACCATCGGATATGAAAGTCTCCAAGGAGTTTCACAAGGAAGTCAGTAGAAAATCCATCTCTTAAAGAGTCAAATTAAATTACTCCCCTATGGAAAAGCACTAGTGATAAATCCCTTCCATATCCCGCACCCAACATTCTTCTTCATATCCTATACCTATCATTTCCCTTTTGGATCTCATACTTTTTGATCCTCTTCCACCCCTGACACCTATCATTCCTCTTCCATATCATGTACCTATCATTTCCCTTCCGAAACCCATACTTATTGATCCTCTTCCACCCCTCACACACAACATTCCTCTTCCATCTCCCACACCTATCATTTCCCTTCCAGATCTCATACCTTTTGATCCTCTTCCATCTGCCACACCCATCATTCCTCTTCCATCTCCCATACCTATTATTTCCCTTCCAGATCTCATACTTTTTTATCCTCTTCCATCTCCTAGCACCATTTAAGTCCACTCATCCATTGAATTCATCTAATATTCATCCCCATCTTCTCCTCCTGACACTATCAACATCCCATTCAATTAACCTCACATATTCACCTTCCTTCCATCTCTAATAGAATCTCCCATTGCTTTATCCAACCGATTTGAAGAATCTCCCATTCATTCATCCAACCCATTTGCAGAATCTTTCCATCCATCCAACTCATTTGAAGAATCCATCCATATATACCCCATTAAGTTATCTGCATCAATCCAATCATGTCAAGACCTTTTCCAAAAGCATGTTGAAATATCTAAATTGACTTGAACAAAAAATTTCACGATTCATCAAATCCATCTCATGATCCATTACTCTCTAGTCCTTCAAAGGAAGATCCTCCCATTCTATCTATGCCATCTCAAGATCTATTCCCCCATCTGATTCAAGATACTAGTATCCCATCCCCTGCCCTTTATCCTCCTTTATCACCTCCAATTCCAACTACCCCACAACCATTACTCCATCACCTTGGTTCACTCACATTCATTTGTGGTGGTCTGCTTAAAACATAAGAAATTGGTTACATCTCCTCCATTTTCCATCCACCTGATAATGGACTCACATCTTGTTCCTTCACTAAAAAGTATCCTGCCTTGACTAAAATTCAAAAAAAATGGAATTATCAAGGTAAAGGTGTAGGCATAAACTAGCAAGGTACCCTGGAGCCCATTCAGGTTAAAAGACGTCCAAAATTTTATGGTATTGGCTATACACCTCAACATCCTTCATCCAAAATCATTGGTACAACTAAAGAAAAGTACAAGAGTTATTTCAAACCCTCCATCACATCTTCCTATCATCCCTCTAAAGCATATAATGCCATACCCCCTCCTCCATTCTTACAACCCAAGAAAACCTACCATATTCCTCCTTCATCCTCTGAATCCATTTTGGGCCCCTATGTCCCAAAATCTCATCCTACATCTTATCCCACTCCTTCCTTCATCCACCAAACCCATATAAAAAACCCACCACTTACATTCCCCATCATGATCAACAAAGGCACATACCCATGTGCCCTATCCACCATCCTACCTCCACCACTCCATCCCTATTTCCTCCATTTCCAACAAGTTCTCATACCTCTTCCCATGCTCCTCACTGTAATTTGGATGCCAAATCACCAATGCATAAAGCTAGATATCCACAATCTAAAGATTTTCATGTCCACTTCAAATGACATGCTCCAGAAAAACAAAATCCTATAAAAGAATGCACTATATCCCATAGGATAAAAAATCCCACCAAAGAAAAAGAAAAAACTATGTGGATCCCAAAGGAAAAAGATGACATGCATCTAAAAGAAAAATCCATTGTGGCATCCGAGGTTACTAATCTTCTAGTTGAGCACTCCTCTCCTCCATCTTCAAAATCTCTTTTGGGTCCTTATGTACCAAAACTTCCTACAATGATTCCTACATTGCATCCAAAAGTACCATCCGCTTCATATTTACTCTTCCCACATCCCTCGCAAGATGTGCCAATGTTGATCCTCATAGAATCCCCCTATCCCACTCACTTTCCATCATTTTTTCTGAATACTTCCAACTATCATATCCTCTATCCCACATATCTCCCCCCGCATAACTATCTCATACCTGCATTTTCCTAAGTTACTCATCCCACATAAAGTTGTACCAACATATCATGATCCACACCAAAAGAAGAAAACCAAAAAAACAAACCAAAAAAAACAAAAAACAAATGCAAAAAAATAGCAAAACAAAAAGAAAAAGAAAGAGAAATCAATTCATCCAATGGTGAAATATTGGAAAATAAGTGCCTTGGACAAGTACCATGTGATGAAAACTTGGTAAATAGGCATCATGTGTAATTCCTCCATCCAGTTTCTCTTCACACTTGGGTGCAAGTTCCTTTTGGCCACCATCCATCTACCATCCATATCTTGTCTTTTCCTTTTCACTTCCTCCATCCTCCTCTAGATCTTGATGAGAAATATACAGGCCGCCATATCTACATGCTTTTTGACATCTCTTAACATCCATCTCCCATATCCAATTTTTATTTACCTATCTTTTTACCCACCCATCCTTCCTTCCATCTAGGTAAGTATAAAAAGATGGGGGACCAAAAAGGGGGTATAAGGTGCCACTTTTTTCTGAAATCAGCAAACTCTGAATTTCAACAAGAAATTGAGTATACTTACACTCAAAATTTTAAAATGTGACAAAAACAAGAGTTTTTCTACTCTAAATCTAGTTTCTAAACTACTAATTTTTTTTAGAAATGGTGGAGATTAAGGCCCTCAAAAAGGGGGAGCACAAAAAGTGGTCCTATTTTTTGTGAAAAAACATAACATAGCGTCTGGTGTGCTC
>MU227432.1:1227479-1246221 GCA_018584345.1 Thuja plicata | reverse complement strand
AAACTCACAATAGAGTTTCCTTAGGAAATAGATAGGAACCTCATGATTTTTACATGGAGGGGAATCAAAGACCATCCACCATCTATCCCAAAAATTTGTTTTTATATCTTCATTCAAGCACCAATGATTTGGGATCCTCCTTGTTGTGGGTTTCAGAGTTTCAATTTCCCCTAGATTTTTAAAAAGTTTGCAAATGTCGGCTTTTGTGATCTCTTTTTTTTTTACGTCCTCATATGATAATTTATTTGCATAATATTGTTTTAGTTCTTCTCTTTTGTTGTGCCATAAATTTAGTTTCCCACTAACTGAACCTACGTGGGTCAAGATCAATTCTAATGATTTTGAAAGTGTTTCCCTTCTAGGGTTTGTACCAATAAAATCTTTTAACCTCCTAATTAAAGATTCTATTTCTATTTTCCCATTTTCTATTTGGTTTATCAAGTTTTCATGTGTTCCAAGAGGAGGTTTCTCAATTGGTGAGGGTGGTTGGGGTTCATTTTCTTGGTTATTTTCAGCATCCATTTGTTCATGAGGAGAAGATGGAGGGTTTGGTTGAGGATTTTCTTTGGGGATATCATTTCTTCGTGACAATTAAAAGAAAATCTATTTTAAAACTCTAATTAAACAAAAAATTCAAGACAAGAGAGTTTAACAATCAAATTTGAAGAAAAAACTAAAAATTAAACTTAAATTTCAAAACAAATAGTATTCATGGTTGTAGAATCACTTACCTCTTCTTTCGGTTCAACCTTGTTGACATCATGGAGCCACTTTTGCTTCAATTTGATGGAGCAAGCCTCACAATAAATTGCGTATGTGCTGTTATAAAGAGAAAAATAGTAAAATGCGGCTTAAAAGAAGAAAAATGAGCCACAAATTGGCTGCCCAAGATTTTTATAAAATAAATTAGGGCATGTGCCCTAAAGGGCATGTGTCCTATGGTTTGAATTTCCCCAACCATAGGGCATGCACCCTATATGGCGTGCACCCTATAGGGCGTGCACCCTATAGGGCATGTGCCCTATAGAGTGTACGCCCTATAGGGCATGTTCCCTAAGCGCGGATGGGGCCAAATAGGTATGTGGCACCTTTTTGGTCCCCCATCTTGGTGCACATACCCATCTATCCTTCTCCACTATCTTCCTCCATTATCCACCCTTCGTCCTATCTTTCATTCAACTCCACCATCCTCTTGTTATCCTCTCTTCCATCCTATCATACACCCTCCTAATGCTTCCTCACATGCATGACCTATCCTAAGTTGGGTCATTCTGTTCCTTGGTGACATATTCCTTGGAGACCTTCTTGTATCCACCTATAATTTCCCCATCCTCCTCTCCTATCCATAATCCTTTAGCTATCCATCCATTCCTCTACTAAAATCCTTCCATCTAGCACTTTCCTTCTTCACATTCCCCATCGTCTCCTCCATCTTCCAATTCCTCCTTTCATAAATCCCATCACTTGTTTCTTCCCTTGTCATTGGTATCTAGCTCTAGGCTACCCTCATACACCCAATTCCACCCATTCCAATCCTAATTCTCCTTGTGACCTACCATCGTATGCAAATCCTATTCACATCCTCCAGCTATCTGAAGTCAAGTAGTAATTAGCCCATCCAAGCACACCCTTAGCCTTGTTGCAAGCTTTGATCACAATCCACTCATCATCATTGGGCTCCATCCTTCCATATCCTTGTGTTTTCTTTGGGATTACAACATTCCAGCATCTAGAGCACACCATCTTCTATTCCTTTATCTTGGCCTTTTGGCTCAACTAGGGAAACATCATGCACCTCATCTCATCCATTCTCTCTGAGCTACCTGTGCTTTCAGTTTGTACATATCTTGTTTGTAATCATATAGTCTTAAGTCTAGTCTTGCCTATGCATATCTCACGTTCTCGGTCGGTCTCCTTTCGGAAAGTGATTCAATTTTAATTTTCAATCCTGTGCTTCAGCATGTTCCTTATGAGGAAATCTTGTTTCAGAAATTTATCATCATTACATCTTTGGCCAATTATATTCACAATTGACACCTGGATGGAAATGGGTCCTTGAAGATGTATCCTTCCTCATGTTTACCTAAATCCAATCATCATCATCATCTTCTTCATTAGACTAGGTCCATGAAGGATGTATCCTTCCTCATGTCTGAGCTAAATCTAACCATCTCCATCAAAATGGGTCCTTGTACGATGTATCCTTCCTCTTGACTAAACTGAATCCAATCAGCAGTCTGTACATCGTTCATCTCTCTAGCAAAAGGTGTCTTGTTTTTAAATTTTTGATCTTGAAATTTGATTTTGGTTCTTGATTATCATTCCTGATTATTTTCAGGTGTTCTCCTCCTCAAGGTTTTCACGATTCTTTATATCATGGTATGCTGCAAATGGATGCACCTAGGATACGAAACTTGATCTTTTTTTTTCTACTTGTGAGTCAGTCGGATATGACCCGTGCATGTATGTAATCTGTTTGGATTCACATGCTACACTTGGGAAGTGTCATTTGCTTGTGGGATTTTCCAGCATCATTTCCACCTTCGATCTTTTGGGACTCATGTGTGATGTTGGGGCAACCCCCGTATGCCTTTTCTGTCAGTCCTCTACAACACCGGTGACAAGGCCTCATGTTCCTAGTAACCTTAGCATGGTATCTAGCATTGCTATATCAAAATAAGTACTCAACTAAATGGTGGTATTCCATCCCTAAATACCCCTTGCTCAAGCTTCATCCTTGATGAAAACCTGACTATCCCATCCCCCATTCTTCTATCCCCCATTCCTTTTTCTTCTATCCAGTCTCCCATGGCCATCTTTTCGAGATGTCACCAGGGCTTTGCCTTTTCTCCCTATCACCCTCTCGAGGGGGCATCACCCTGGTCATCTGGTCATCCTATTCTAAATATATCCTAATCATCACTCTAGGGCAATGTCATTTCCTATATCCACATCTTCACGTCATCTATTATTTTAAACATCTTGGAAATAACGTTATTCTAACACTATGTCAAAGAGGAGAAAAATGTAGACACCTAAATCTGATTAACCTAATTCAATCATATTTAGTGCCTTCTGGGAAATATCATCTAAGTAATTAAGCATTCCCTAATTGACCTATGTCATCCCCTAGCCCTAATTAATTCAATTAATTGGCTATAGTCCTGATTAATTATCAAAAGCAAACAATAGCTTAATAATTAATTAAAACCCTATTCCCCTATTATTTAATGAATATTTTATTTATGTAATTCAATTCATTAATAATCCCTTTAACCCCTAACCTAACCTATCTCAACCACCTAAATCAGAGTTCAAACAAATCCCAACCTCTTCACCCATGCTAATCCTAATCCTAATCCTAATCCTATCCTAAACTCTCCCTAATGATGTCACATTCCTAATCCTTATATTAGGAGTTCAATCCCTTCCCCAAAGTCAACTTTCTCAAGCTCTATCTTATCCCGTCACCCATACCTCATTAATTCCTCATTAATGCCTCTTACACTCCTCATTAAGGCTCTTACACCCTCATTAATATCCTTATCTCCTAAAGGCTCCTTGGCTCACTTCCCTAAATGGTCTCATTCCTCCCTCTTTTCAACCCAATCATATTATGACACTTGTCATCATATGATGCACCTGAAGAAGCATAATCCATGTGCTCTCTTCTAGGTGCATCTGGACCTCTCCTCAGGATTGTGTCCTGACACTTGATTCGTCACCCATTTTCTATAAAACAAACATCATTCCTTCACAATTTAATCCACCTTTCATGCATTGTTTTTTATTAAGTAAAATAGGTTTTACAGGGTTCCTAAAACCGGAAACATAATAAAAGTTACATTAAGCCCAGTTTAAAATGAAGCAAAGCAAAAAGATAGAACGGGCCAACAAAAGGCCAAAGAAAAAAAACAAATAGCTTCTACAAAAGCAGAAAAAATAGGGTTAGTAGAAAAAACCAGGGACCCTCATGATAAGTCCACCATCAAACTAGCCACCTTGGCTTCGAGTAGTTCCATGTTGGCTGTCGACTCCTTAATCTTTTGGAGATCCAGCACCATGTCCTTGTCCCTAATCTTCTTGGTTCTAGCTCTGGTTCACTAGCCAGGACCCTGTTTAGTGTTCCGATCTATCTCCACCTCCACATTGGATGCCTCCCACCCATCTAGTATAGTCTCCAGCTTCTCAATGATAGTGTTGGTGTGCTCTTTGGAAGCCTTAAGGATATTATAACTCTGCTCCACTATATTCTTAAGGGTAGCTTCTACCATAGTCATGTTCTCCTCCAACTTTTTCACTCTACTATTTATCTCTTGATCCTTAGTATTCTTGTCCTTTTATCCTTTTCCTTTCTATTAGCCCCTTTTTTTAGGTCCTCTACTTCCTGGAATAACCATTTGATGGTTATGTAATTATCAACCCTGCTATTTCGGGAGTTATTAAGAAGGTCCAGTTCAAACTCCCTGGTGTTATCACTAAGCACCACTAAAGAAGGGTCGATAAGCTCATCTAGCTTGATACAGCCTCCATTTCTATAAATTATATTAGTATTTATGATTTCTATAGTAATCCCCATATTTTCCATTTTAACATTGAAATTGCGCCACCCAATAATCTTCCCTTATTCTGCCATGTAACAACATAACTCATTATCCTGCCTATTAGCCTTCCCCATGTCATGGGTTTGAGATATCTGAGGTGACTAGGGAGTCTAATTAGTATTTTGGTAGTCATCTTGAAGCTTCCTCTTCATATTGTGTTCCAAAATAGGGGAAACACTAAAGGTTTTATCCTCAGGGGATTTTCGGTCGTCTCTCATATCCCTATTCCTATTATTTTTATATTTACCTGTGGTAGGTTGTTTTCTCTTTCTGCCTTTGCCACTGGAAATAACCTCCTCATCTTCTGTGTCCATATCTTCTTCAATATACTCCTCACAAGAAATAACCATGGTGCTCTATTTTTTAGGGCTTACCAGTTTCTCTTTTTTTAATGCTTTGGAGACTCACTCTTCTCTTTTTGGATGATGAACTCTGGATGTTTTTTTTTCATTTCATACTCATCATCATTGTGAGAATGCAGACCATCACTGTCTTTTGTCTTTGAGGGAATGTAATCCGAACTAGAGGCCTCCACCTCATGTTTCTTAACCACCTCCTTCCCAAGGGTTTGGGCCTTAAAATATTTATAGATTAAAAGCAAAAGGCCTTCATCTGAGGTAGGGTTAGAAATGGCCTTCTCTCTATACCCATTAATGTTATCATTTATTGAAGCATACAAATAAAAGGGAATAGACACCTTCATATTATGGCAAAAATAGTTCAATAGGACAAAGTGATAGGTCCAGATTCTGTCAAAACTGGTGTCCAGGGTAATGTAGTAGATAATGACTCTTAACATAAACCTCCACAATATCTTCATCCCTTCTGGAAGGTAGTGGATGCTGACCTTGGTAAGCTCTTTCTTTTCTTCGTTGTTTCTAACAAAGTCGCTAATCACCGAGTCCAAAATTTTCCTATCTCTGTAGAATTTATTTCCAGCAATAGGAATCCCCATAACCACTGAGATAACCTCTTGGGTCACCATGAACATTCTTTCATCTATCTGAATATTTCCCCTATTCCCATTTTTTATGAACATATTCATCACAGTCGGCTTCACACTGTGAAGCCTCTCAATTCAGGTGGAAATGCCACCCCTTTGAAGGTACTTCCAAATCTTCGTGCCCCGCCTCCATTTTTCCAAATCTTTAGCAGGTTCCCTCCTATGTCCTTCCCCTCCCATCGCAAGAAACAAATAGGAAGAAAAATAGAAGCACAGACCAAAATTCTATGAATTGTTATAATGCTAGTTTTCAGAGCAAATCAAAAATCAAATTCCAAAGCAGAGTTATAATGTCAGTTTGAAGAACCCCTCTTGAAGCTTGAAGCATATCAAATATGGAGCACACATCCATAAGCATGGACAAATCAAAAGATCAAAAGAGAGCTTAGATTATGTTTTAGGGAGGTTTGCACTCCTTATGCTTTTATTGATTTTAGACTTTCTATTTTGTCCAATCATGTTTGTAGTTTAGATTATTAGTTGTAGAGTATTTTAATTCATTAGTATGCTCCTTTACACCTAATTTTCATAGCTCATAATAGGTATAGAAGATTCAACAGTAGTAGTAGGTGTAATAAGGCCAAAATATTGAGAACAATCCCTACAAGGTTTGACATTGTTATCAATGAGATGAAAGATACTACACAAGATGTTAACACCATGTTCATCATTATGAATTAGCTTCCTTAAACCTTCTACAACAGAATCGGCATCACGATTAGATTTTTCTTGAGCTAACCATTGTTCAAATTTCTCAAAGTCCATGGAAAGTTTTCAGACTTGGACATGAGGAACTCTCAAAGCTTCATCTTCATCATGAGAAGAATGAGAGGAGTTATTCTCCATAGTAAGATTGATGTCATTAAGATGCATGTTAGTCTCGTTAAGATTCCTAGGAAAGAGAGAAGACTCAGGATCAAAGGAACTCATAACTCCACGGCTTCATCTTACGAGAATGCTATAAGTTGGATTCAAAATGATAACACTCATGCACAAGGGAATGAAGGGAAGGATAAATGCAATGCAATGATAGGATATAAAAGAAATATGCAATCCAACTAAAGAGAGTCTTTTATGAAAAGCACATTTAACTATTTAATGTAAATCAAATGCAAGTAGATTTGATGATGAAGAGGAAAAACATGTAATAGGATATGAACTTATGTATACAAGGTAAAGGAGACCATTCATAGACTACCTAGATATCCAAATGTTTATATTGTAACAATATGATGTACAAATGCATACAAAGTAGATCCAGAAATATAAATGTACCAAATAAAAATGTATAATGCATGAAATATAATACCATAATCAAAAGAAGAAATTTTATAAGCTGGGTTCACCAAAATATATAGTGGAAAATTGTGAGCAATAATAGGATTTAGATCACTCAATAAGATCTAGTATACACTTGGAATACAAAGCGACCTACAAAGGAAATCTTATTAACATAATTGAAAAGGTATGGATGCCAATGTGAGATCTATAGTTTACATTTTTTGTGTATTCCTTTATAGGATAATGATATAGAGATATGATATGACTAAGTAAATGATGATGTAATTGATAAAAAATCTTATCTATGAAAGTATATGCAAAGAAAGAGGAATAAAAGTGCACCTTTAATCTAGATGAGGAGATTTCAACTTTGGATCTAAAGTTGATTATTGCCAGAATATTAGAAGTTGATGTAAATTTGGATCTAGGAACTTGAGACCTATACGTCTCTATTGTCCAAATTTAATCCAAAAAAAAGAAGGAATGAGTTGAGATTTCAGGAACAAGTCAAGATTTCAGGGACAAGTCGAGACGTTGAATTATTCCCAACTGCTATGAATCTAATGAAATTTTTTGAGGACCTGCTACCTTCCATATCTTAACCTACAACTCTGTAACATGTTCCTGCACACAAAGAAGAAGGGGAAAAGGTTGTGGAAAGCGGTTTTCCTTTGTTAACCCTCTGTATAGAAATCAACCTTGAAATGAAATTGAAATTGCATAAAGGAAAGTAATGTAAACAAGATAAAAGTTAGATTCACCTTGCATGAAAAACCCTCATGAACGGATGTAGTAATCGCTAAAATCCATGAAGATGCTTGTATGTGTTGGAATAAATTATAGAATCAAGGATGACTTCACAAATACATAGAGCTATTTTTTTCACTCCTAGATCTTGAATGTTGATATGCTTGATAGGGTAAATGGAAAAGGAAGATGAGAATAATGGATGTATGGATCTTCTTGCTTTCTTGTGAATTTGATGCAGTCAAGGACAAAGAATCCCCAAAGGAGATGTCAACTCCTTGCAGCAGTTATCAATATAGCGAAAATCGACAAGATACAAACAAGAATGCCATGACTTGCATCCAAAAAAAAGTTTATTTTAATTATAATTTATTTTTATATGTTGGGTTGTAAGGCATTCCGGGTTACGACCAAGTACAAAGAAAACCTAACCACAAAACCCAACTCAAACCTATCCCTAGATCTTCCTATGTCTGAGAGGAATCCTCTAGGAGCTTCTATGTTATTCCGCTCTTCTCTCAACTTCTTCCTTTTTATCTCCTCCAAATGAGAATGAACCCTAAATTCATACAAAACCACCAATAGGTCAGCCTCATATCCGAAGATTCATTTTAGATCTAGCCAGCCTTCACCCAAATTAAATAGAACATTTAATTATTTCACGATGACATATCCAAAAAATCAAGTCACCCACACATAGATCCACCTATAAAATCATGCCATCTAGCTCCACCGATTAGAAGAGTGACCGCAACCTCGATAAATCGATCGGTTAGCCTCAACAGAACCAGTGACATAAAGAACAATTAAAACCCTCCAATCAATCCATCGTAACTCACGTGAGACAACACCAAAAGAGTTGCAATGACAAGAACAACTTCCACATGACTTCTCAAACATAGTATCACGATCACACCTTCTGAAGATCCACAAAACTTAATGGAACCAACAATCACTCAACTAGTTCCTGAAACATAGATAAACACAAAAACTGGTAACAGGAGTCCACCAGAACATCGATTGTTTTTGGATGATGCAAGATTACCAAGGACCCAATATACTACTACATCAAAACTGCTCTACTTGGCCATCATGGGAAAGAAATTTCCATCAATGAGAGAAGATTTCCTTTACTTGAATGGATCTTGAAGAAAGGAGGCTTGGAGATCCTAGATTGGGTGCTTGCCTTCAAATCTTGAATCCAAATTCTTGATTGCTTGAGTGCTTGCACCTGATATTGTTTGCATATGATTGATTGCAATAATAATGGATCAATACCAAAATGAGGAGAGAGGGTTTCCTTTTATACTCATTTCGGGATTCAAATTAAATCCAGGTCAACCATAGATTTTGGAAAAAAAAAACTAACCATCACGCCCAGGTCAAATCTGGTCTTAAAATTTTAGGAACAAGTCGGTGAGTCGACTTGTTCAAGGTAAAATCACCTCAAAATTTACCAGGAGCTTGAGGAGCGTGATAAGATAAGGAAGGAGTACATGCCAATTGGTGGGATCAAGCATAACGGACATTCGAACATTGAAATTATCAAAATGGGGTCTAATAGGTCCTAGAACCCCCAATTATAAATACTAACTTTTTAGAACGATACACACTATCTATATAATTTTCTGATTTTAATGATATTTGAAAAACTTAATATAATATAAAAAAATCTATTCAAAATTCTCCAAATTAAATATAAGAAACATATTAAATTAAATAAAATGTACTTACAACTAACATGAAATTATATATTTGATACTTCACCAAAAAGTCTAACACTAGTAAGGAAATCATGTTGGATAACACCTTAACATTATCAAGATAAAATGCACTTACAACTAACATGAAATTATATATTGGATACTTCTTACCAACAAGTCAACACCACTAAAAATCCAACATATATTTGATACTTCTTACCAAAATGTCAATACCACTAAAAATCTTGTTGGATAACACTTTAACATTATCAAGATGTCTCTTCTTTGTTTGCAATTCGAGCACGCTTTTAAAATGGAAAGATACAAAATAATATCAGGGTACGAATAACTTACTTCGAATAGTGGAGCAATTATAACGCTGCATATCTAATTTTATGTGGTGGAAATCAGTAAGGAGGGTCGCATAGGATATGCACCCAAAAAAATGCCATGTCTCAACAGTACCATCAAAAGTGTCTAAAATTTGTTGTTATTATTCACATAGATTGAATTAATAAGAAAATTCCAAACAGTCTTGTACATTAAGGGTCAATCTTGCGATGGGTTTTTGTTTTGCTTTGACAGCTTACGGTGTACTGGTATTGTTTTCTCTTCACAGTACTTTGACTACTCTTTTCTATTGCTGTGATAGTACATTGATTATTGTTTTTTCCATGACAGTCTGTTAACTGCCTGCTACTATGTATATATCCATTTCATTGAATCTTTCCGTGAGATTTTTTCTTACAATTTCCTAATAATTTTTTAACATGTTCTTCAATGATGTCTGAAATTACCACATTTAACATTGCAGAAGCCACGTGTTCGAATCTCATATTGCAATAGTGCTATTTTGTTCTAACATGAGACCAGATTGCAATAGTGGAAATCATAAGTGCACATGACTAAAAAAGTTTTTGGATCTGTGGCACAGCTTGGTCCTGTACGAAAAGCTGGGCAGGATTTAACTAGGCGGGAGAACCAGGCAGCGCCTAGTTTGAATAATTCGTACCTTCTGACTTAAGTGTTTGATGATCTTGGTTACCAGAATAAACCGCAAATTTTAAGTGTTTGAGGAAAGTCTTTGTGATATCACTGGCAAGATCTTCGTCCTAGTTAGCACAAAAATTCTAGATGATAATGCAACTCTACATTGCTAGTAGTGTACATCGTTCAAATTAGCACAAAAATTTTAGATGATAAATCACAACTCTACATTGCTAGTAGTGTAGATCGTTCAAATTAGCACTAAAATTCTAGATGATAAGTCCCAACTCTACATTGCTAGTAGTGTAGATCGTCCAATTAGCACTAAAATTCTAGATGATAAGTCCTAACTCTACATTGCTAGTAGTGTAGATCGTTCAAATTAGCACTAAATATCTAGATGATAAGTCCCAACTCTACATTGCTAGTAGTGTAGATCGTCCAAATTAGCACTAAAATTCTGGTGATAAGTCCCAATTCTACATTGCTAGTAGTGTAGATTGTCCAAATTAGCACTAAAATTCTAGATGATAAGTCCCAACTCTACATTGCTAGTAGTGTATAGCTTTATATGTCCAAGTGATTTTAAGTGGCTGTGATACTTACAACAAGAATATGAGAAGCATCATGGCATCCTATTCCTTCTTTTTGATAAAAATATGTAAATTTATAACAAGAATATGAGAACCACCCTGCCCTAATCCATGCATCCTATTCCTTTCCTTTGGTTAAAATATGTAAATTTACCACAAGAATATGAGAACCATCGTACCTTAAACCTTGCATTCCATTCCTTTACTTTTTAAAATTTTAAATATGCAAATTCACATTATCTCTAAGCTAGAAATAATGATTATTGCCGATAATAAATAAATAGCTATGGGGAACCCATCTATTTTTATTTTTTTTTATGGAGAGGTGGAGATTTTATATTAATAAAATTAATTATTATATAAAATATAAACAAGTGGCGAAGTAATAATTAATTATAGTTCTAATATTAAATATAATTTAATAAAGTATAATAAATTTTATTAGTAGATAATAATTTAATAATAATAGATGAAACTATAAATTAATTTTAGTAATTTTACTAAAGATAATTATTTAATATAAAATTTGTATAATATACAAAATAATAATATGTTATTTTAACTATAATATAATAATTATTTTGATAGCTAAAATTAAAATGGTACATAATTTTTAATTGTAATAAAAATTGAAAAAGAATTATTAATTTTGATGATTTTTTTGAAATCCGTGTATATAAGAAAAATAGTTTTCATAAATTTTTACTTCAAAATTTCACATGTATATAGCCTAACCGAAAATACTAATAAAGATAAAAACAGTCCTATCAAAACTGAAAACCAAAAAACTGGAAGATCGTACAGCCATTTCCAAGTATTATCTTTTTACCCGTATATCTACCAGTAAATCATGAAATGTATGCCTCCCATATGCCCTAAACTATTACATTCACCAGAATTTTAGGCCAAGCCCCCCAAAACTAGACAAATACAGATGAAGGGACGCATGCTAAACTATATACTTATAAATAGTCAAATTCTTGAATATCCAGAATTTAAACATCAAACAAAGAGTCCATAGGGCACCTGTTTTGTCCATGATTTTGTCACAAATTCTATTTTGATTGTTATTGTCAATAATCTATTTTGATCACTCACCCTTCTTTATATATTATTTAATTCTTATTACTAATAAAATCTTTCACCTTTATAATCTAATTGAATCTCTTTATTTGTGGTATACATTGCACTTATGAACTAGACCTAAATTATTAGTATTAGAGAAAAATTACTTTGTATCATTTTTAGATTTTATTGAAAGCATTTTCTCAATAACCACCTCTCGTTATATTTATGAAGATAGGAAATTAAGGCTGGTTATTTTTTAAAATTACTAAAATCACAAATTACAATTGGAAATTTTATTATTGAAAACTATTTTAAATATTATGAATCATGTATATGTATCCACATATTTTAATATATCTAGCGAAAAACCACTTCTAATATAGATTGTTGGACGCTGACACCCTAATCAATGCTACCGTTTTGTACACGGCATGAGTGCGTTCACAAAATCCATCGGATTTAGCCTTGTATACCACCATGGGATTTTGTAATATTGCATTTTGTATGCCTGTCCACAATGGTGACTGCTACTTCAAAGTTGATCTGACAGAATTCATCTCTCTTTCATAGTGTGGTGAGTGTCTATTTCGTGTATTGCAAGCATGCGTGCTTGTGCTGCTAAAAAAATCCATTATGCTATGATGGTCGTTCACGCCTGTTTGGAAGCTTCTATGTCGGTACATCTCATTGCCCACTCCAGAGTCTACTATTCGTCTAAATGATTAAAAACAACAAGGAAAATGCCCATCAAATTTCTTAAGTATGAGGTCAATTACGTATTTTTAACAATTGGTATAAATACTTGTAAAGAAAGCATTTTTCACAAAGCAATGCTTGTAAAGCAAGCATTTTTCTGAGAAACCAACATAAAAATGGAAAATTGTTACATTGACAGAGGACTGAATTCATCGAAATTAGATATGTGGGAGTTGGTATCTTTACTTATATTAAAGAAGCTAGTAATTGTAAATGAGTTTTAAAAGTCTAGTTCCAAACTAATGGTTCAATTAATATCTGTTAAGTAAGATTAATAGTTAAAGATTATAACTAAATTGAATGTGTCAATTGTCTTTTCTTTTAGTTTTAAAGATTATTATAATGAAAGTTTTGATAAGACTTACTTTCTAATATGATTGAAAAATCATTCAAATAGATGTCAATTGTGCATTTTTTATTGAAAATTCAATGGAGGAAGTATATACAACTTTTTAATTTTGTTGTAAAGGTAAAGGAAAATATGACATGTTACTTAAAAGGGTACTATGTGGTTTGAAATGGTTTCATAAGGTTGATATTAAACATTTGATAAGTAATTTCTTTTGGAGAAATGTTGGAGTTTTTTCTTGGTTAAAATCTAAATATGAATTTTTTTAACGATAAGTTAATGTTCATTGTGTGCTATGGTGATGATTTTCTCACCACTCTTAATAATTAATTACTTGTACTTGAAGTGAATTAAGATTTAGTGACTAATATTGAAGTGTATGATCTTGGTTCAATGGATCATTATTTTCTTGGAATGCAATTGAAACAAACATTTGAAATTATTCCTCTCAAATGAAACACAATAAAGGAATTCTTACATTGCTCAAAGTGTAGGACTTCAAACCTTCATCCAAACTAATTGACATAGAAACTAAGTTCACTAAAAGCCTAAATTGTGAGGAAGTTAATAGAATAAGGTATAAGATTTTGATAGTAAATTTGGTTTACTTAACTAATACTCATACAAGCCTATCTAATGCAATTCAAATCTTACATATTTTTATTCAGGAATTGTAAAAAAAAATAGAAAAACTGTGGAATGGAATATCCAAAAAATGAATATTTCAAAACTATTGGTTTCTTAGATTAGATTAACTAGGTTGCATAAACAATACAAAATGAGTTTTTTTGTTAATACTGCATTCACTATTGTTGTGTGGAGTTATAAGAATCAATCAAATGTTACAACAACATTTGAAAAACTACGATTTGGGAAACTTCTTGAAAATCTTCAATACCCGCAACCTAATCCTACATTTATGTATTTTGATAATCAAACTATGTTCAAGGTCCATCTAATAATTCAGTATTCCATATTCACAAAGGGCATATTGCATTAGATATTTATTTAATTCATGAAGATATCCTCATTAAGAAAATTGAGCTAGTTTATACACAAAGCAATAAGTATCTTATGAATTTCTTGACGAAACTTCAGCATAGATAAACATGTATACGTTAGAATTGACACTGATGTTAAGAATTCATTATTTGTACATGGTAGCTAACAATTCTATGCATAATATGTGACCTCTATTATCTAATTTCTTTTTATAAACAAATAATTTTAATGTTGTTATTAAAAATGCAAACTCTATTTAATCAATACCTTACGAATTTGTCACATAGAAATACACTTGTCATAGAGGGACACATCTATCCATATATTTTTCTTATTTAATTGATATTTAGATTATCCAATATAATATAAAAATATCTATTCAAACCTCTCCAATATCAAGTATGATACTCAATGAACAAAAATATATTCACAACTAGTATTCCTAAAAGAGTCTTACAAGATTATTAATATAATCAACACCTCTAACAATCTTGTTGGATAACACTTTAACATAAAGAAAATGTTTCTTCTGCATTTATTTAATAGCAAGAAAAAAACATAATCAAGATGTTTCAAACACCGAATGTACTCTGCTTTGTCTGCAAATCAAGCACCTTTTTAAATGGTAAGCTACAAATCAAGTCAGCTGACAAATGTCTTGCTTCGACTAATGGAGCAGTTATAAGACTGTATATATAATTTCTATAAAATATTTAAAAGAAATTGATTAAAGTTAGTTAATTGAAACGCATGAGAAACACCAAAAAGATGTCATCTGTCAAGAGTACCGTCAACATCAGGCACAAAATGGTTCCAAAATAATTTTGAACTTTTCATTATTGTTTACAGGGATTGAATTAAAAAGAATTCTAACTTTCTTGCTTAAGGTTAGGTAATCCTATGATGGTTTTTGGTTTTGCTCTGGCAGCTTACAGTGCACGGATTATTGTCTTTACACCTGCCCGTTTTGTATTGCTCTCACAGTACACTGACAAACTATTGTTTTTTTCTTTCACAGTCTGTTAACTGCCCTTCTTTGTGGGCATGCCTTCTTTGTGTGTGTATATATATATATATATACTGACATAATGCTATTTTGATTTTAGCCAGCGACAAGATTGGAACAGTGGAAATCAGAAGCATACACATCTGAAAAAGTTTTTGGATCTGTCGCACTGTTTGGTCCTACAGTCTAATGCTAAAAGTTAGGCAAGATTTAACTAGGCGACAGAACCAGACAGGACCTAGTTTGAATACACTTTTTCTCTCCAGTTGTGGGCCAATAGACGATTGTTAGTTGACATCGTGGTAGATCTTATTCGAGGTTTACAGTCCATGAATCGCACAGATTCCAAGTAACACTAGATATAGTGCATCATCGTCGCGTGCATGTCAAAATTCCACTGAATAATTGTGAATTCTCATTTGGTCCCACAAAATACATGTCCATGAGTAGTAGGAGAAACGTGTTTCTATAATACTGTCGCCTACATATTGTAGGTGATGAGGGAAGTCTATTACTTTTCCTAGAGTAGGAGAATATGTCAGAATAGAAATTGTACATAAAACTCTATACTAGTTCCTTTTTCATAGCTAGAGTTTTTGGATTGAAATTATTTATAATGTGTATAGCATATATCTGATTTAAGACAATCTCAGTTGCAATTATCTACAATAAGTGTTGGATGATGGTCTATGTGATACCACCTGCAAGATATTCGTTTTGATCGGCATTTAAATTCTAAAAAAGTCATAATTCAACATTTTTACTACTATATAGCTTGATATGTCTATGTGATATTAGGTAGTTGTGAAGGTTTAATAAGAATATAATAATCATCATGACCTAACTTATGTATTCTATCCTTCCCTCTAATAGAACTACGTAAATATCTATTATCTCTAGTGCTGTATGTAGGTGATGAGAAAAGTCTATTACTTTTCATAGAGTAGGAAAATATGTCAGATAAAGATAGAAATTGTACATAGCTGGAGTTTTTGGATAGAAATTATTTATAATGTATACAGCACAATTTGATTTAAGACAATCTCAGTTACAATTAACTACAATAAGTGTTGGATGATGGTCTATGTGATACCACCTGCAAGATCTTCTTTCTCATCGGCATTTAAATTCCAAACAAGTTATAATTCAACATTTTTTACTACTGTATAGCTTGATATATCTACGTGATATTAGGTAGTTGTGATAGTTTAATAAGAATATAATAATTGCCATGGTCTAACCTATGTATTCTATCCTTCCGTCTAATAAAAATATATAAATATCTATTATCTCTAGTGGTATATGTAGGTGATGAGGGAAGTCTATTACTTTTCCTAGAGTAGGAGAATATATCAGATAAGATGGAAATTGTACATAAAACTCTATACTAGTTCCTTTCTCATAGCTGGAGTTTTTGGATAGAAATTATTTATAATGTGTATAGCACAAATCTGATTTAACACAATCTCAGTTACAATTATCTACAATAAGTGTTGGATGATGGTCTATGTGATACCACTTGCAAGATCTTCATTATGATCGACATTTAAATTCCAAACAAGTCATAATTCAACATTTTTACTACTGTATAGCTTGATATGTCTACGTAATATTAGGTAGTTGTGATAGTTTAATGGAATATAATAATCATCATGGCCTAACTTATGTATTCAATCCTTTCCTCTAATAAAACTATGTAAATATCTATTATCTCTAGTTGTGTATGTAGGTGATGAGAAAAGTCAATTACTTTTCATAGAGTAGGAAAATATGTCAGATAAGATAGAAATTGTACATAAAACTCTATACTAGTTCCTTTCTCATAGCTGGAGTTTTTGGATAGAAAGTATTTATAATGTATATATCACAAATCTAATTTAAGACAATCTCAGTTACAATTAACTACAATAAGTGTTGGATGATGGTCTATGTGATACCACTTGCAAGATCTTCATCTCATCGGCATTTAAATTCCAAACAAGTTATAATTCAACATTTTTTACTACTGTATAGCTTGATATATCTATGTGATATTAGGTAGCTGTGATAGTTTAATAAGAATATAATAATTGCCATGGTCTAACCTATGTATTCTATCCTTCCTTCTAATAAAAATATATAAATATCTTTTATCTCTAGCGGTATATGTAGGTGATGAGGGAAGTCTATTACTTTTCCTAGAGTAGGAGAATATGTCAGATAAGATAGAAATTGTACATAAAACTCTATACTAGCTCCTTTCTCATAGCTGGAGTTTTTGGATAGAAATTATTTATAATGTGTATAGCACAAATCTGATTTAAGACAATCTCAGTTACAATTATCTACAATAAGTGTTGGATGATGGTCTATGTGATACCACGTGCACGATCTTCATTTTGATCGACATTTAAATTCCAAACAGGTCATAATTCCCCATTTTTACTACTGTATAGCTTGATATGACTACATGATAATAGGTAGTTGTGATAGTTTAATAAGAATATAATAGTCATCATGGCCTAACCTATGTTTTCTATCCTTCCCTCTAATAAAAATATGTAAATATCTATTATCTCTAGTGGATATAAATGATTTATAATGTGTAGCACACTTCTGATTTAAGATGATCTCAATTATAATTATCTACTTTAAGTGTTGGATGATGGTCTGTGTGATATCATTAGTAAGATCTACATGATATTAGGTAGTTGTGATAGTTTACTACGAATCTGATACCCATCATGCCCTATCCCATGCATTTTATCCTTACCTCTAATTAAAATATGTAAATATATATTATCTCTAGGCTAGTCATCTAGAGAATTGGTGAATAATAAATGAATAATAATGAATGACATGTCTATTATTAGTTGGTATTGTACATAGTTAAGCATAATACAATTTTGTTATTAATTATAATTTTCTATTTTGTAGAATCACAATATGTGATCAATCATTGGGATGAAAGAGTGCATAATAAAAAATAGCATATCATCATAAAAAGAAATACAAATGTTGAATTCTCATTCTCCTTATGAACTCTTTCATCCTATTGATGGATGAAAAAGTGTGACTTGAAACATTTGTGAAAGAAGTTGCACAAACAAATCAAGAATGAATAGATTATCAATATAATCAAGTGTGAAAATCTAACTTTATTAAATCTAATTTGATAATATTATCAATAGTTTACATCTATTTGTTACCCATTTTGTTTTTATATTATCAAATTTTTATCATTACTTAAATTTTCCACCTTTGTTACCTAATTAAATCTCTTCAATTAAAATGTACATTGCACGTACAAAATATTACGATATGATTAGTTTTGGAAAAAATATACATTGTATAATTTCTAGATGATACTGAAAGAATTTTCTAAATAACCACCTTTATTAGTATTGCAAATCAAATAAAGTTTCAATATAGGAAGTTACGGGTTCACATTTGTGAGCATTGCTAGAATTAAATCGATCAGATTTCCACAATCCATTGAGTTTAGAGCTAGATTTATGGTTTTTGATTGTGTGTGTTTTTTTAAGCATCAACGTTTCGGATCACACTCCGTGATCCATCATCAGGATGAGAGAACAATAAGGAGAAATAATAAGCAGCAGACTCAGCCTCACTCAAAGGATAAAAGGAAGGGCTGGGGGGAGAA
>MU227432.1:1214075-1227031 GCA_018584345.1 Thuja plicata | reverse complement strand
AATATATATATATATATATATATATATATATATATTTGAAAGGCAAAAATGGCAGTGCCATTAGAAAATATATTAAAATTTAAACTGCTTCAAGGGCTCATAAGGGAAAGAAGTAGAAAGAAAACCCTTAATCATTGCCCAATACATACATTTTATACAGAGACATTGAGAAGAAGAAACAGAGGAGAATTTCGGTGGGCGTGTTTGTTGCAGACGGATTACAATAAGCCCAAGACAAAATTTCAAGAATTGAAAGAGGAGACCGCGGGCATGACTATTATTGACTTTGTTTTATTGGCAAAAGGTTGGAGGACTATCATATATTGATTTATAATAACATAATTTATTTAAAGGAAAAGATAGGCCATTAGTGAAGGGGAACTTGAGATCAACCTATGTGCGTTTATTATTATGAGTCTACAAATAGGAAGGGATTATCAACACTCCCTTAGTACATCAATTTGATGTCCCATTAAATTGATAATTGAAAATTGAAGGGAAGAATTTATTTTGTTAATATTATCAAACTATTATAATTTACAACATTTCTTATATAACTTGTGTAGAGAGGGATGCATTGATGTCTTATAGTAATTGTGAAATTTTCATACTCCTACAATTCTCATAAAATTTTGTGTTTATTAATAAGAACAATCCTTATATATATATATATATATATATATAATCTGTCAAAGCTAGTGCTTTACAAATTTGAAGGAAAAGACAGAGAATTACATTTCCGTGAAAGTAATTTAAGATGATAAACTAGCATTTGAAATTAAATAGTGGGAAACCATAGGAAATTTCATGAGAGAGGGAAATTATATCGTTCTTTTTTTCAAAGATCTATTTGATTTAGATGTTGTTCATTGAGGTTTCAATAGGTCAATTATCGAGAAATTAAAGATGCAAATAGTATAAACATAAATTATAACTGTAGTAAGATGTGGTCAAGGTTGTTACGAGGTACATCACATTGGATGGCTGATTTACTAGTTTTTTTAGATATCACTCTTTGTTTTTAAACCACTTCTATTGTATATTTATCGACATTTCCATGTGTATTTGGATTTAACAACAATTCCTAAACTATAATGCATGTAAAAATATTTATATCTAAATTCATGGAGAAATTAAGGGATATATGTTAGAAAGTAGGTATACTTAGCCTAAGATATGACAATGGTACTAAGAGATATAATATTATATATACTGCATCAAGTGAGTTTGAGCTAGTTGGATATATTAATAGAAGTTTGACAAGTACTCCAAATGATAGTAAGAACACAGTAAGATGTGCTCAACTAAGGCTCAAAGGGAACGTGGTGAGACCAATAATCAATTAATGATATTATATTCACAATAGAAGCTAAGTACATTACAGTGAATGTAGCAACATGTAAGGGTAATTAACTTCTAAGGATCTTAGTATACATAAAGGGGAACAAGAAGATGACACAACTATATATTATTTATAATTAATGGTTTATTGATAACAAACCTATTTTCTGTATAGATGAAAAAAGATTTTGAGATCCACTATTATTTCACAAATAGCTTGTAGAGCATAGATAAATAAATATATAATTTTATAGATTTGAGTAGCAACTTATATATGTCTTCACCAAGGAAATATTAAAATATAGTTTTGAATGTCTAAGAAGTTAGGAATCAGGGATATAGTGGTAAATACTATAGATCCCTCATAGATAGCTCTAAACGTCATAAATAATGAAATTTAGAGAGCATTGAAAATGAATAGTTCAACTCCAAAAGTATATAATTGGCATGAAACAAGAGTCTTGGAAATAAATAGGCTTGAGTTGAATATTTATATTTTTGACATGTAATTTTACTCTTTTCAAAAGTCTAATAGATCAGGAGTATCTAATCCTACACATATAAAAAAAATTGAGTTTATTTTTAGAGGCTCAAATCATCATGCCTATATTTTGATTATTTTTGAATAGAATATAATTTAAAGGGAAATTTACTTAATAGTATGTAGAAATAACAGGGATAATAAGAAAGGGTTGAATAAAGTATTAGTTAGTAGAAGAAAAAAATTTATAATAGACGAAACTTGAAATATGACACTGATGACTCATCATGGAAGAACAACTCCAAAAAAGAATTTGTAGAGTAGTAACAATTCTAGATGATTTGACTTTTCTGTGGGTGAGGAAGTGCAGCAATGTTAAAAGTTTCTAGCCAATTTCACTCCTTGTGACTCTTTGTTTGTGGGTTTGTATGCTTAGCCTTTTTTGGGTAGCAATGTTAAGGGTGTGGACCCTATATTGTGAGTTGCATAATCAGAACAACTCTAGAAAGGTGAAAGATCTAATAGTCTCAGATAAAGTATGCATAGCAGCAAATAGAAGTATGTTGAATATTTTCAGAATTTTTTATATATAAAATATATATTCTCTAACTTGTAAAAAGTTGTTTTGTCTTGAATATTTCTACTCTTATGTTTTAGATTCCTAATTAATGATATTTGAAAGCTATCTCTATAACTATTTTTCAAAAATAATTTTTCTAAAAATGCTCACAATAAATAATGATAATACCGTAACTGCATTTTATTAACTTAGAAAATAAAACACACTTTTTTATATTGGATATATAAGAGGATCAAAAACATGATATCACCAGTTCAATTACAATGGATAGTTCAAAAGAAGAGGCTCAGCCTCACCAAAAGAGATACATCAGAATGTACAAGTTAACAAAGTTTAAATAGAGTTATAGAATATCAAAAGATAACTAGTGCAAGATATCATTGTGGGTGTCAACCTAGGCGGTCCAGCCCATAGAGCCATCCATCCACTCAATACTTTTCTGCTCTTGAATTTGTGAGAGCATTAAGCTCTGGTCCTTTTTTGACTTGATGTTCTTTTTAATTTCCTGGTTGAGCTTCGTGCAGGTCCTCTCGAATATCTGAAGATCATCCATGTTCCTTCTCCAGTCGTAACCATGTTTCAATTCATAAATGAAGAAGGTGGCATAGCCATTCTTCAGGAACCTTTTAAGCTTTTCCTTGTCCATCATCATAGTAGTGTGAACCTACAAGAAAATTTTGAAATGAGTGAGTTTTCGAAAAGACTCAGTAAGAACTCTGGGGCTGTTCTAGTACCTTTCCTCATTCCTGCACTTCCAAATCTGCCAAAGAATATTAGAAGAGAGAATATTCCAAAATATATTAGAATCTTTTTTAATACCATTAATGTTGCCAGTGATAATTTTCAAGATATTCACATTTATTGCATAAGTACTACCAAACATATTCCAAATTTCCTTAGCAAAAATGCAATAAAAAAGAATGTGTCTACCAGATTCAGGAAGTCTGCATAAGCTGCAGTGCTCATTTAGGGGATTAAAGCATTTAATTTTAGGTTCAATGGTACCTTTCCATAAAATATCAAAATACTTTTTCCAAGATCCCTTATCAAGGGAGGAGTACCAAACAAAGTTTACATGGTCAATGGTGGTCTCATTATACCCAATAACATTGTATATATTTTTAGCTTTGATTTTGGATATAACAACCCCATTGTGCCATTTACAATTTAAGAATCTGTGAGAGTCTATAAGACAGGCAGTAGGTAGGTCCTTAGTAGCTTTAAGAATCATATTATATGTCTTCTTCTGAGAGGCCGGGATATTAAAACTGTTTCTAAGATCATTCCAGCTGATAATCTTATCATGCTAAAAAAGATCGGCCAACTGAGAGATGCCCATCTTATTCCAGTGCCTAGCAGAGCACCCTTGGGAGAGGGCGAGGAGTTCGCCAGACAAGTGAAGGTTCCACCAGATGGATCTTTCACCAAATAGATGCTTATCATCATGGAATTCCTTGTTGGTAATATGCTTCCTGACTTGATCCTAGGCTTTCCATATGGATCTAAAAACAATATATCCTTGAACAGAAATAGGAAAGTCTCCAATAATCAAATCACTAAAAGGAATATTCTTCCAATTTTTAGCATGTTTAGGGAAGCCTCTTTCAATGTTGTGCCTAACAAGAACCTTCCAAGGATTATAACCATCCATAGAATGAAAAATCCATTTGGCAGCAAGGGCCACCCCTTGGAGTTTAAGATCCTTCAATCCCCAACCCCCAAGGAGCTTATCAGTATGGCACCAGGCTCATTTAATAGTGTGTATTTTTTTATTACCTTTGTCATCATACCAAAGAAAATTCCTAACAGCTTTTTGAATTTCCAAGATTTGGTAGTTACTAAACATCCAGATAGAAGAATAGTAGATATGAACACAACACACTTGCTTTTTATTAACTTAGAAAACAGAACATGCTTCCCGACCTAATACATTTGAACTAAAATGACAAGGACAAGCTTCATCCTTGCTTTTTAATATTATACATCACTCACTACTTAATTAACACCATAATGAAATTTCTGAATCTATAATTTGCCCTAGCATTGTGGGAGGTCATTAGGAGGACTCATCACACTTTCGTTCTCAGTGGGACCATTCTTCACTAGCAAAGCCATGCTCAACCCCCATGTTACATGATCATCAAAGTGACAATGTACGAACCAAACACCTGCACAAATAAAACAATCTGTCAGTACTGCATACATATTTTCCAAATTTCAATTTCAACTCCTATGCAATGTCTACGGTAATGACAGAAATGCCATTCTGTTTCTTACCTGGATTGCTAGCTTTGAATCTGACAGCAGTCCATCCATTGACAGGAGTTCCCACAGTATTTCGTTGAGGAGGATCAACCAGGTTGAAAGACTTTGGATCTGTTTTATTATTATAATTGCCAAAACCCTCTCCTACCACATAAAAGTCATAACCATGAATATGCATTGGATGGTTGTCTTCCTGGAAGATACTGGTTCCCTGGAACACAATCTGAACTGTGGCATTATATTCAATCACTTTCACTTTTGTGCCAAAAACTGGCTCCCATAGAGTTTTGGGCACATCACCAGTATAATTATACACAACTTGTGGATGTGAGGGAAAGTCGACATCAAAGATTCCACTAATTTTGGAGGTATAAGCTTGCAGAATAGCAACTTCTGGCAACACAAAAGATATGTTATTCATGCTAGATGACACTCTGGTATTGTTAGGGCCACTACAGGTACCGCCGGTTTCACAAGGACGTAAACCGAGTCCGACGGTTATGATGCTACTGTCGCTTATAGTTTGGGGAACGTCCACCGGATGTTCCTTTGAAGCCAGGCTTCGTAAGGATCTGGAAAAGTTGGTCACAATTGCAGTGTCGTTGAATATTGGAAGGTCTGGAAATATTGGAGTGGCAGATGCATTATAACCCACGTAGCTTAAAATGGCGGTTGTTGTGGTGTTATCAATATTTGCTTCAGCTTGAGTAGTGTATACTTTGGCTGCCATATAGTATCTGGCTTTCGCTTGATTGGCTGTGAGAAGAACATCTGTAGTCTGACCAGATGTTAGCATGAGAATGTCTGTTGTGTATGGCTTTGTGTAGGAGGCGTCCACAGATACCACCGTGAGATTGTGTGATGCAACTTTGAAAAAGAGATGATTATTGACTGCAGCATTGACTATGCGAAGAAGATATGTTTTCCCATGTTGTATAGCGAACCTTGCTGTTTCTGCATACATCAAATTTCATTTCTCATTATGTTTCCTACTGTGTTCATTTTGTCTAGTTAGAAATGAACTGGGTGTGCCTTAGACGTATTCACAGAGCTCTTTTTTGAGTCAAAATGTGTAGAATTAATCTATTGAGCTATACCCAATTGAATCCAAAGCCTTTTCCAACAAAAAGAAAATGGGTACCTGATACTGAGCAGGAATAGAGGTCTCCCGGTTGTCCATTTATAGTGAAAGCGTCTGAAACATTGGGCGCACCTCCATTTTCATTTGCTTCAGCTTCAACTTCAATGGGATCACTGTTCCACCACTCCCCTGTTTTAGTATATAAATATTCTTTTAAACAGTTAGAGTCACTAGGAAATGGAATGGCAATCCAGTATGAATGCACAAAGGAAAAGTCTAAGAGACTGAAAACTACGAATCATAAGCAGTAGACATTCCTTATTGAAAATCACTCACACTATACAGATACAGCATTACCTCTTTAGATTAATCTTGTACGGTTAAAAAATGAAAAGATACTTTTCCAAAACAGAAATACACTGTAACCACAACACTTGGAAATGGAATGCATATGATTGGCTCCGATTAACCTGCACGCCTTATTCCAAGGTATATGGAACTGATAATACTTTATATTAAATATTGTAATGGAATAAGGTAAGTTTCGAGAATGATGGAGATGACTAATTCTTATAATGCGTATATTTAAATTATTTAAAATAGGAAAATAGGATGATTGCGCCTAAATTTTAGGTTCTTTCGTTTATTAGAATCTTTGGATTGATTTGACAAGTATAGACCTATCTTTTAGCTCATTAACTTAATCTTGTTGATTGTAAATTCTTGCTTTCTAAATGATTGGGATCTCTAGGTTGATTGAAATCTTTTAGCTCATGGACCTAATCTTGCTGATTGTAAACTCTTGCTCTCTAATTTATTGGAGTCTCTAGAATAATTTGACAGGTGTAGATCTATCTTTTATTTCATGGACCTAATCATGTCAAGGTTGTAAACTCTTACTATTTAGTTCATTGGAATATCTACTTCTTACAAGTTATCAAGGATTCACAACAATAAAAATATCATAAAAAAGTCAAATCACACTGAAAAAGTATTCTTAGATCAACTATCTATAGAGGCAACATTTCAATTGTGCTAAGAATTGACAATAGTAAGCAAGCACGCAAATGTCTTAAATGATGATTTTGAAGTGATGATTTTACTTTTAGCACATCAATCAATGTGATCTTCTAATAATTTTTTCATATACGAAAATTATTACTTAGTCAATAGTTTAGATTGCTAGGGTTACATGAAAGTTTTAAAATATTATTATATAATAATAATTATGCAAAATATACATTAAATTAGTCTATTGCCAAAAAAAAAGAAAAGAAAAGAAAACAACATATATGAAATATGCATAAAATGTGTTAGATGAGCCTAAATTCATGATAATATATAAAAGATAAAAGGTGAAGGATTAAGAATAACTCTACACAATCCCATGTATTGATATCTATTTTGAAAAATAATTTAATTGTTTTTTTTTTTTTTTTAAATTAAGATGGATATACTTATTTCACTACTATAGAAAGATTAAAAGACTCATCCTAGAAAAACTGATTAATAAATCTTATATCTTGTATAGGGATCTACTTTCCATTACCTTATCTATCTACTTTCCATTACCTAGCACTAGAGGAATCTCAGCATGTGGGTGGGTAAACGGGTAAGAGCTGCCCTTCTTTGGAAGGATGACCATTGCTCCATGAACTGTTGCACGGAGCCATGACACGTGGGCATGCCACCACAACGTTCCTTCCTGATCAATAATGGTGAATGAGTACGTAAATTTCCCTCCGGGTTGGATGGGGCACTGTGTAATGTACCCTGGCCCATCAGCCCACCCTGTGCGAATCTGTCTTATTCCATGCCTGAAAAAGCAAATCATTGTTAATGGGTTTTGATTAATCATCAATAAAATTCACAAACTACAAAGCAAATGGCTATCCAATCATAATGGATGTCTTGATCCATCCTAGAATCTGAAAGGAGTTACATTTACCAGTGGATGGTAGCATTATACTGGGCTCTGTTAATAACTGTAATATTAAGTTGGTCTCCATTTCGGGCATAGAGGGTTGGACCAGGAAGCTGTCCATTCACTGTGACTATGGTATAATTCTCACATAGCCGAGTAATATTTGTCTTTTGAATCTGTCCAAATCAACAAAAGAAAAATTATTTTCTGTGTTAGAACTCTCTTGTAGAAATATGGCTTGGACTGTATTTGTGAATACAGCTCTGCCCTAGATTCTCTAAATAATTAACCTATGAAAAACAGTTAAGGTATCATATTGTTAAGGTACTACACGCAAGTTCTATTAAATACCAGTTAAACCCACAATAAAGATAAGCAGAAACATCAATCAAAGACTCAATAAGAAAAGCAGTAAATCCTGCCTCCCGACCTTGACTTGCATGAAACATCAAATTGAGCGAATATCTACACAGTAATATTCCTTTTCATGTACAAACACAACTATATTAACATCTACTTACAACGAATGTGTGACTAATGAATTCTGCCCATGCGAAAGAACCAAATGAGACAGTCAATGCAAACAGAAGCACCATAAACCGTGCTGATAAACATTTTGACATCATGAACATATTGCAATAACCTAAAATGCAAATCTGAAAGCAGACTTTCAATATTGAAAGCTACAAGTAAATCATAGCATAAAAGACTGCTTGCATTGCATAAGAGTGTCTGGGTAGTGGTATATATAGAGCCAAGAAGAAAAAGTTGTGGAGGGAAAAATACCACATGGCTAATTAGGAAAACCCTAAAATCCCGAAATGACAGGATTGATAATCAGAACCATGTTCTCCCATCATGTCTTAGCTTACAGACATTCAACAGTACAAATCACATGGGAGAAGGACATATTGCAATAATTTAGACTTTTTTATTAGTGTGATGGCGATTACCTCACCCAGCATCAATGTGGACCAGATAATTTATACCTATATGTAATCCACGTCAAATACCACGCCATTTCTATTTTTCAATTGTCGGCAATAGAATTTATGTTTTTTTTTCAGAGATTTACCTGCTCTTGTTTATTACACCAATAGCAGATGATGATAGTGCTTTCTTTGCCGTGGATTTTACTCAAATGGTGGTAGTGCTTGTCTAGCTGTGGGATTGATTCACAACATTTTAAAATTACAGTCACAAAATTGTTTCTCGTTTAAGATCTAATGTTGGACTAACAAGGTTTGCGTGTTACTTAGATTTTGTTTCACACATTTTTTTTCCACGAAGTTTGATATGCAGATTCTCTATTCTGACTTTATCCTTGAATTGAGGAAGAAATTAGGGCCAATAACGAGCTTGAAAAGCGTACTATATGTTTATATAAAAATTTATGCTTTCAAAAGTCATTGCAAATGCATAGTAGAGAAAATTAAATATAAGGATAAGCTTCACCCTTCTCTTTAATGAAAACGCATAGTAGAGAAAATTAAGACAATGAAATATTTTAGTAATTTGTTTTATTTTAGTATCTTTTAATAAATGGTAGGGCAATTTATTCTAGCTAATTATTATTTGTATTGATGAATAGAGGTCCTTTTTATTAATATAAAAAAAATAGTACAATATTGATAAAAAATTAAGACAATGAAATATTTTAGTAATACCTCACGAAGAGTCAACCCTCATATGATATTCAAAACTTATAAAGTATTATTATTGTTGATTTAATTGAATTTTTTTTCACTAACAAATAAATTTTTAATAATTTAACAAATTTTATTTATTTGACATCTACTTTTATTTTAAATTTTAAATTTATTAAAAAAATTAATTTGATACTTTCTATTAAAAATAAAAAATTGATTTTTTAATAGTCATCAACATTTTGAAATAATAATAATATTAATTTAATATTATATTTTAGATTTATATATCTAATGATAATAAATTAGAGTAAAAAATAATAAGATTGAATATAACCAAGTGTAATAAATAATATAAAGTCAAATTTATTAGTCTCCCAAATTTTATTTTTTACTACCAACGTAATTAATTAAATCCATTTATTTTATTTTATTTTAAACTTTCTAGCATCCTTCTATTTTTAACTTCCCACTTGCTAATGGCTTTATGCAATGCGATGAGCTCCCACTTCATATTCTTCTTAATTTTTTAATAAAAATGTCAATTTGGGAATAACAAAAAGTAGTTGATTGGGAAAAATAAAAATAATATATGTAATAATTACTTAAAATGAAAAATTATTCCATCCGTGAGAAAGTAAGAGGTCAATAAAAAAATTAAAAATCAATCACTCTACCAACTATGCGATGTGTCAATGTGTCAGCAAAATAAATGTAATTGACACTCAAGAATTCAAAATGTTTTTCCCTACTTTGAAGGATTTTTTAATATGTGAAGTCAACATTAGAAAATTGGCAATATGCATTCTAACGTGCAACCTAATGATTGGCGTAATAGAATTTAAGGAAAGTTACATATATTTAAAATCTTGCTCAATCCAAAGATTAAAAAATTAAATAAAAATATTGTGTAGAAATACAAATCATGTTATAGATAGTCAATTTTTTTTTTACTTTGATTATTTTTATTAATTCAAGAATAAGATAAGAAAAAATAGAGACAATGAGAATTTTAATTAAGGGAGAGTAAGCAAAAGAAATACTAAAAATTTGGTTGTATATGAGTAATATTTATCACAAGCAATTAATAGAATAAGATTAGTTGTAAATGAGAATTTTTTTGCCTTGGAGAGATCATTGGAGAAACTAGAAAAATGACAACCACAAATATCTAACTTTTATTAATAGTGGATGACTAAAGTTACATTTCGACAACTCTTCTGATGGTAACCCATGTTGGGCATGTGGGGGTGTCAGTATTAGAGACTTAAAAAGGAAATTTGGTGCTTTCCTATGTGGCCAATCTTGGAATTAGTGGTGGTCATGTTGGCATATTTCTTATTAAGGACAAAGGGTCTCAACAAATCATCATTGAAGGGGAATGTAAAAATTTAATTATGATGCTTTGTGGAGAAGCATACCCTGGTTGGCCAATGAAAGATCCCATTACCAATAGTTTTGCATTTTGTCTAGCATGGAACACCTTAGACTCTCTCACACCCATAGGGAGGAGAGCATGTCGACTGATAGGCTAGAAAATGTACCTGTGCCTTCACCAATTATTTGCAAACGTGGACTTCTTTGCATGATCTCCAAGGGCATATTTGTGTCATGATCGAGGATGACTGAATCACTAATATAGCAGAAATATTTGTGTGTCATCATTTTGATTATGGCATTTTTCATCATTTTCTTCAATAACTTCTTTATTTGGAGATCGCCCCTTTTAGGAAAGGATATTGCATTTCATTTTCTCACCATTTCTTGTCATCTTCTACTTTCTAGATTGGTTTTCTAGTTCCTAAATATTGCTCATATTCTTAGTTATTTTAAAACCTACCCTACAATGGGAGGAGACTTAGTCTAGATTGAGCCAAATAATTATGAAATTTTCAAAAGAAATGGGGTCCTCTGACCCATGTTTCTTAAGGGAAATATATCAAATTATGCTAAGGGTTTACAAGGCTTTAATTTTGATCTTTCTAATAAATTTTCTTGTTCTTGACTTAAGGGTAAAGTTCCTATTCGTGGGGTATCCTTAAGTGTGTCTCTAGAGTATGTTATGACTGGTACTGAACTTACGCTATATGGTGTGGCGCTCCCTAAAAACTATGAGGATCATTACAACGAGTAATTCAAGAGATTCTTGAAGGTAGGGGAGAAAATCTCGTAGTTGCAAAATGACTTTAACAGCAAGGACACCCTAGGTAAATTGAATGATGTGGCACTAGTATTGATAAAAAAATATCACACTATAAGGTGGGTATAAAAGATTTCACTCTCAAATTTTTCCTATACTTAATCATTTCAAACATGTGGTTAAAATGATTTTCCCATTCTAGATTTTCCTGTCCATATCTTAATCAATTACTATGGCTCAAAACAAGTGTTTGTTTCCCCTTCAATAATGTCTGATTTTTAAAATTTTTATAATTTCCACTTGTCTCTGTTCCTTTTTATGGGATAAATCCCATAGGCCTCAATTAAAATAAAATTTTGATTATAGAATCATATAATGACCCTTGAATGTAAAGGTGCCTCCACCTCTAGTATAGTTATCTGCCCTCCTTGGAGACAATTTACCCATGTCAATCCCAATTGCACTACTAAAATGAGAAAAAGATGTGCCTCATTCCTAGAAGGAGAAAAACGTGGCTAGCCCTAAGAACCATTAAGTTTTTATGGATGAATCATATTTCCCTTGTTCCATTGCCTCATATTGGACCCCTAGAAACTATACCCTAAAGAGTTTAGGCCAACCTTTAATCCATCTCTATCTACTGCTAAGTCCTCTTCTCCCTCCTGTTGGAAAGTGACAATGCAAGCAATTGTTATTTTGTCATTGCTGTCAAACCTTAACTGCTGAGACTATTGTTATCTGTTTGAGTACCATATCTATTGTTGATGAAGAAGATTTAACAAGAAGACCAAGTGAATGGTTGAGTTAAGGTAAATAAAAGGGTACTTGATCAGTTGGCACTCTGGCAAAGTAATTAGTTGTTTATCTTTCAAGACAATTTTTTTGGCTATTCTATGCCTAGGAAAGTTGCTTATGCTGAGCAAATTTGCTTGTGCCAAGTAAAGTTGTTCGTGATGAGCAGAGTTGTTCAATGCCGAGCACCATTGAAATTGTTGAGTGAAAACAGTGATGTTGGTCGACTTACAGTAAATGGATTGATGATGAGATTTGAGATCTCTGGCCGACTTAGTTAATTTTATTGGGATATGTAATGTTAATTAAAGATTGATCCATGTCATTTAATGTATGGGTAACCATAATTAATGCAGGTTTGAAGATTTAATTAGAGACTACTTTGGAGAAGTAAATGTAATGCAAAGATGGAATGATCCGTTGGATTTGACCTAACCTAAGATCTATGATCTTGTTTAAGCGGTAAAAGATTTATCTGACCTAGAAAGAGAGGTATATGATAACCTCAAGGGTTATTCATGTAGTGTACAAGAGTGTATGTGTATGCAAGAGGTTTGCATAGTTGATTTACTATTTTGGCATGATCTAGCAGAGAAGGCAAAAGGCAGAAGCAGAAAGTTGCATGTGTGATTGCTTGACGGATTTCCAAGTAGATCAGAAGGTTGAAATGACAATGCAGGCTATCCAGTAAGTTAACATCAGAGCT
>MU227432.1:1199160-1210077 GCA_018584345.1 Thuja plicata | reverse complement strand
AAATTTATCAAATGAAGAATGGTATCTATATCACTCAATCTAAATATATCAAAGAGATACTAAATTTTTTTGGAATGGAAGAGTCCAAACCAGTGAGTACACCCATGGCTACTGGATAGAAGCTGACTAAAGATGATGACACTAAAGAAGTGAACCAAACACTCTACAGGTCAATGATTAGAAAACTACAGTATGTTGTACACATTAGACCTGATATTGCCCTAGCTGTTGGGATTGTTGCAAGGTTTTATGCTAATCCTAAGGAAACTCACATGATGGCAGTAAAAAGGATTCTGAGATATTTGAAAGGAACTGATGACTATGGTCTATACTACAAAAAGAATGACAAGTTTGAACTCAGAGTTTACATTGACTCTAACTGGGCTGGAAATGTTGATAACAGGAAAAACACTACTGGTGGAGCATTTCTTTTGGGAAAAAAATTAATCTCGTCGACAAGCAAGAAACAAAACTGCACCTCACAATCTACAGCTGAAGTCGAGTATGTGGCAGTAGCAGTTAACTGTTCTAACATTGTGTGGTTGAAGATACTACTGAAAGGTATGAAGGAAGAAATCACTGATCCAATTGTCATATATTGTGATAACACAAGTGCTATTAATATTTCTAAAAATCCTGTGATGCACTCAAAGACAAAGCATATAGCTATCAAGTATTATTACTTGAGAGAGCTAGTTCAGAGTAAAGAAGTGAGACTGGATTATGTAAACACTAAAGAACAATTAGCAAACATATTCACAAAAGCACTACCCAAGGATGGTCATGAGTATCTACGAGGTAAATTGGGGGTGATTCCCCTAACTGAGGCTAATTAAGTTCTGTATGGTACTATTGCATCAAATATTTCATTCAGAAAATTTGACACATTGATGTACAGTAAGTCACACTTTAGGATGTTGGCTAAAGTTGTGAAGATGAACAAGGACAGAAAAGAAAAATTAGTCATACTGAAGATGACAGGATCAACATGATACTGAAGATCTACATGATTAAGATATTGACGTCTTTGGCATTATTGTCAAAGAGGGAGAGATTACCTATATAGAGGAAGAAGTTGAGGGAGAGATTACCTATAAAGAGGAAGAGATTGCCGAGAAAGAGAAATTACAAAGAAGGGAAGATTACATAGAGGTAGAAGTTACTATTGAAAACATTGAAGTGATTATCTACTCAGAGGGAGTCTATAGATGATTAGACACAGATGATTACAGTGTGATAATAGACATACAAGGAGAAATGTTTTACAGATAAGAATCAGAATGAAGCTAAAGACATTAATGAAAATTCATTCATATCAAGGAACATAGGTGAATTTTTTGATTGGTTGGTAACTATGCTTGTTAAATCATTGTTTTAATATTTTGTGTTGCCATCAATGCCAAAGAGGGAGATTGTTGGAAAGTGACAATGCAAGCAATTGTTATTTTGTCATTGTTTTCAAACCTTAACTGGTGAGACTATTGTTATCTGTTTGAGTACCATATCTATTGTTGATGAAGAGGATTTAACAAGAAGACCAAGTGAATGGTTGAGTTAAGGAAAATAAAAGGGTACTTGATCAGTTGGCACTCTGGAAAAGTAATTAGTTTTTTTTTTTTTTGGCAAAAATGGCTAGGCCATTGATAATATATTAAAAACCTGTTTCAAAGGCTCATGGGGGAAAGAAACAGGAAACAAAACCCTCCTTCCTTGCCACTACAAATTTACATACTTGATTTTGCAGTCATTTAGGGATTATTACAAAATTCAGCTTGAAGTTTAACCCATATACAATGCATACATTCATGACTACATAAGCTGCTAACTATCTCCATTGTACACCTATCAACCAGATATGCTAAGTATTTATCTTCTCCTGACTATGTAGTATAACACTTGCATAGGCGGGTACTTTTGGCCGCATTACCAAAATTGAGGATGCCTATTCCTATAAATACAAAAAGGAAAAACCCCAGAACATATTAAAAGACCCATCTACCTTGTGCGCTTTGTTTTATCCTTTCTCCACCAGGTGTTACTGATGGTGTCTGGGATGTTGATGCTGTTGGAGAGATGCTGCCTGAGTCACCATCCACGTATGTGAGCACCGTGAGAAATATGTCAAACAGCAAGAAGGCATTCACCACCATTCCATTTGGTAGGATGTCCATGAACTTTATTATTTCTTTTCGCAAGTATCCACTGTCTCTGCCTTACAGAGCGAGCTTTAATACATCATATAAATGGGCCATTTATTTTTTATTGTTGAGCTCTGCCAGGTGGAAGAGGCCTCCTATCCATGCTGTAGATGGCTGTAGCTGATATCCATTCACTGCTTCTTGGAGTTCTTCTACCGAGACAAAATCCTCCTTAATAACTTTCTTTGTCATTTTAAATAAAACATCAAAATCTGGTACCATATCATACCAGTTTGAGAGAAAAACTGACACCAGTTGTATATGGAGGATGTGTTGAGGGGCATTAGGCAATGTGATACCGTCACCTATAATGCCTTTTATGGCATCCATAACCTATATCAAAAGCTGTCTGAATGCGATGTTCATCTGACGTCCGAGATAAGGGCCTGATATTGGGTGCTCCCAATGCTGGGCTCTCAGAGCTATTCTCATATTAAGATCTTTGTAGTCCATCTTTTTATCAGAGAAATTTCCAACTTGGCAGCCTATATTTGTCTCGATTCATCCAAAGTGATCCTCTTGTGTGTGATAAATAGGCCTAGTTCTGAGGGTTACGTCATGTTTGTGAAAAATGTGTCTTTTCTCATGAAAGGAACTACATGTGTTATGGATTTTGAAGATCTGGGGACCTTGCTCTATATTGATAAATACCATTATTGCAGGCATATTTCGTCTGATATTCATCCTTCTTGGCATGAATGTGATAGTTTGTATCTCCACTATTCACTATTATATCACCTCACATTGAGATCATATTTTCGTTTAATTACTACCTGTCATGGACACATGTGCCGTCACCTTGCAAACTACTTTGAGTGACCTCTGTCTACTTACAGAAACCCAAAAAAGCTTAAGCTATCATGATTTGACATGTTTATGTACTTTGTGACCCTTTTATTACCTTCAACTGTCACATCCACTACTTACTCGCTTAATATAGTACATTCTTCATGGAGATATTCTGGTATCTCTGATGTATGGACTTGTGTGCATTCTCTTTCCTAGTCCATCAAGGTGTCATTAGCCCCCAAATTTACTAGCCAGTTGGATATTTTGTTCCCTTCTTTATAGCAGTGGGAAACCGTGTATGACAACAGTTCTGAGAGGATGGAAATCACTTCTTGTAAAGTATATTTGATTTCCCAGCTTACCTCTATTTTTTTGGACAAATATGATATGATTAGAAGAGAATCACCTTCGATATGAAGGTCCTTAATGCCCAATTGATATGCTTCTCTAATCCCGCACAAGAGTGCCCTAGCTTCAACCATATTGTTTGTGTCATTTGGCAGAGCACAGTATGTAGCTAGAATTATCGATTTATCATGCTTTCTCAGGACAAAGCCCGCACCACTTTTCCCTAGATTACCTTTACTGGCTCTGTCAAAATTTAATTTGATTTGTTTTGAATCTGGAGGTGCCCATTTTGTGTTTTTACACACTGTTTCTTTTGGCATATTCCCAATTAAGACTCCTGTATAAGGGATGTAAATCTATGGCCATCGTGACAAGATTACATTGTCATATGACGTGTAAGTTGATGATATATTTTTAACCCTTGCCACATGTGCATTCACCATTTGTGAAGTAAATTTCTCCACCATGCTACAAACCTCTTTTATAGGAGAGACTTGTTTTCTGAATATCCTCTTGTTTCTTTCCCACCAAATACACAAGATTATGGCAGCCAGGATGACTCTCCAAATGCTTGAGAAAAAATAATCCTGATATAGCATAGGCCATTTTTGAAGCATATATTGTAGTGAGATATGTAAGGGACCACTCCATCCTAGTTTATCTAGAGCCCATTTCCAGATTTCTTGTGAGAAATTGCAATTCAAAAGGAGGTGATTTGTGTCTTCCACTTCTTTTATGCATAACACGCATGGGAATGTGTCCATAATCCCCAGTCTTTTGAGTCTTACACTTGTTAATATCCTATCTTGGATAGCCAGCCAAAGGAAAACTCTAATTTTTGGCAGAATTGCGCTGTGCCATGCAAAATTCGGTGTGGAGTTAGGTAATGGAGGTGCCTGAACAAGGGAGTGGTAACCTTCTTTGACTGTATATTTACCTATCCTACTATTCATCCATATTAGTCTGTCACATTCACCGTTTATAGATATGAAACAAGAGTTCATGATATCTTGTAGCTCTCACTTCTCCAATTGTGGAATCTGAATGTGTGAAAAATCTTTCCACTTTGCTTTTCCATTTTGAAAAAATATGTAGTCTACGACCTTTTTTCCCCAATGTCACTCCAGAATTTGTTTAGCTCTTTGGATACTTGGGATGGTGTAAAGCTGGGGGTATCCATTCCATGAGTCCTGCCAAAACAAAGCTTTAGTACCCGAGTTTATTTGCCAAGAAAGATTTGGAAGGATGACCACTCGACTTTTGATAATAAAGTTCCACATATCTGATCCCTTCGGAGGATTGCTAATTGAGAAAATTCTCTCTGGATCTTCTGAATCTAGATATTTAGCTCTTATTACCTTATCCCAAAGACTATTTGGGTAGTCATAAATTTTCCAGGCCAGCTTTGCCCCTAGGCTAAGATTTCATTCCTGGATTCTGTGGAAGCCTAGGCCCCCATTCTTTTTTGGTTTGCAAAGATTTTTCCAAGATACCAAGGGTATTTTGGATTTGTCATCCAAATTTATTTTCCAGATAAAATCTTTTAGTAGTTTTGATATTTTGTTCATTACTCCAGAAGGTGCTGATATTACTGACATAATGTAGTTTGGGATGGAGCTGAGGATTGTTTTGGCTAGCATGATTCTTCCTGCCAAAGATAGCCACCTTGCTTTCCATGAGGTAATTTTTTCTCTTATGTTAGACAGAACTCCATCCCAGAATGCGATCTTGGCTTTACCTTGGAAGAGGGGAATTCCCAAGTATTTATTCAGAGTGGTAGCCAGAGAGAATCCCAAAGTTTTCTGAATAACTCTACTTGCATTTTTGGAGGTATTGAATATGAAATTTTTTTATTTTCCTTCGTTTAGTTTTTGACCTGAGGCCTCACAATACTCTGTCAGTGTCTCTTTAATGCCTTTTTCTTCTTTTACACAGCCCTTACCAAAAATTAATGAGTCATCTGCAAAGAGTGTGTGAGAGATTTTGATCTGTGACCGCCTGATTGAAATGCCTTCCAAGATGCCCTAATATTTCTTCATTGAGATGAGTCTACTAAGACCCTCTGCTAGGATAATGAATAAGAATGGTGATAGAGAGTCACCTTGTCTAACTCCTTGGGTAGATGAGAAGTATCCACTTGCTGATCCATTAATTATTATAGAGAATTTGGCACATGTGATGCATGACATAGTCCATTTTATCCTTTTTTTTTTATCAAAACCCATTTTTTCCATTACTGTTTTAAGAAATTCCTAGTTGACCCTATCATAAGCCTTGGTCATGTCAAGTTTAAGAATCATTGTTGGTATGTTTTCTTCTTTGATAGAATGGAGGATCTCGTGAGCTATCAGCGCTCCTTCCACAGTTTCCTTTCCAGGAACAAAACCACCTTGTTGTTCTGAGATGATTTTTAGAATCAATTTCCTGAGTCGTGTTGCCATTAGTTTAGATATAATCTTGTAGATGGTATTGCATAAAGAAATTGGTCTAAAATTAGCAAAAGAGGAAGGCTGTGGGCATTTTGGAATGAGTGTAATAGTTGTGTTATTGAACTGTCTCAGCATGCATGAATGTTTTTTGGATTCCTCTCCTACCTTTAGAATGTCCCTTCCCATGAAGTCCCAACATTTCTGAAAGAAAAGAGGAGTGAGTCTGTCAGGGCCTGGGGCCTTATCTGATTTCATAGAAAAAACTAAAGCTCGTACTTCTTCTAATGAGAAAGGGGCTAGTAATGCTCTATTATCTAAATCTGAAAGCAGGTTTGGGATGCAATTCAGAATAGGGGGGTGTTGGGTGGGGGCTGCATTAGGGTTTGCTGAGAGGAGCTGTGAAAAGAAGCTAGTCACTTCATCTTGGATATCCTTTTGATTTTTGAGAGTCATGCCATTGTTGTTCTTAATTTGAAAAATAGAGCCTTTATGTCTCTTAATTTTTGCTGATATATGAAAGAAAGATGTGTTTCTATCTCCTTCTTTGAGCCACATTTCTCTCGATCTTTGTCTCCAAAATATTTCCTCCCTCAAAAGAATTTCTTCCAACTTTTGATTAATTTGAGCTTGTTCCTCATAGACTTTAACAGTCATACCCTTATTCTGAATATAGTCTATAATCTCTTCTAATTTATTTTGAGCTTCCTTTTTTTGAGAGAAAATGTTCCCAAAAGAATTTTTATTCCAGTGTTTCATGTTGATTTTCATAAATGTAAGTTTCTTGGATAGCTTAAACATTTCTGTACCCAGGGTCCTTGGTGCTTGAGCCCACCAAGTTTGCAGTAGTCTAATGAAATTTGGATCTCAAAACCACATTTTCTCTATCTTAAAGTGAGGACGTTTCGATGTGGGTTGGTGAACATTTTGAGTTTCAACAGATAAGGCAAAGTGATCCGAGCCTGTGAGTGATAAAATAGAAGATTGACAAATGCCATGTTGAGCCAACCATGGGGAGTTTACCAAAAACCTACCCAGCCTGGCACCAATATAATTCTTACCTTTCCTCTGATTTGACCAAGTAGTTTTACCATTCGGAGGAATACAATCAACTAACTGGTTTCCATCTATAAAGTTCTGGAAGTCATCAATGACTAGAGGAGAAGGGTTGCCATCCCCCAATTTGTCTTGAATATTTAGGTATGCAATAAAATCCCCCCTAGAATAATCTTATTTCCATCTAACCCATGTAGCAGTACAAAGAGAGAGTTCTAGAGTCTTTTTTTACTTAGAGGGGAAATTGGCCCATAAATAATTGATGATAATGAAAGAGATTGAAAAGACTGTTACCTCTACCGCTATCCAATTGGCATTTTTTGAAATCATTGTTACTTGAAATTTTTTCTTGTTCCATAAGATTTCCAGGCCTCCTAAGGCACCTATAGTGGAAAAAGAGAGAAAGCCCCAATTAAACCATTTTGGGAAAAGTTTGCTAGTTGCATCTTCTGATAGCTTAGTCTCTTGTAGTAGCATCAGATCAGCATTTCCAACTAGAATCTGATTTTTATTCAGACGAGATTTGTTAGAGGAATTTAAGCCTCTAACATTCCAAGTGATAATTCTCATAATTCCTTCAGAGAGAAGTTGGCTCTCCTACTTCCATTAATCTGTTTAGAAATTAACACCGCTACCTCATCCTTGCATTTCATGTGTGTCCACTAGAAGTTGATAGTAAGCTGAGTCCCTTGGGCTATCTCTTCTCTTAGCTTGGAAATTTTTGATGGTCTACCCCTTGTTTTCTTTACAGAACTCAATTTAGCTATTTTTGATATATCTATCTCTATTTGAAAAATTGAACACACTATGTCTTTCTTACTAGGAGTGTCCTCCGTATTAGAATCCTGCAAAAGAAGATGATCCCCAGCTTCTATTTCCAAATCTGAATTTGGTTCTGAACCACTATAAAGGTCATCTAGTTTGTTTTCTACTACTGTGAGGATAAGTGACTCCATCATTAGGTCTTGGTCCAGACTTTCCATTTAAGCAGTTTGACTATTACTTGTCCATTTGGAAATCTCTTGTGTAGTATGCAGGGTCGAGTGATTATGATTAACTATTGATTGTGTGGGGGGCACCCTACTAGGTCTATCTGAGATCTTGTTACTAACAGATGTCAAGGGGCAGGAATGTGAAGATATGATATTTTTTGGGGGGCAAAAGACTACCTCGGGGAAAGTTGGTATGTTTCCCAAGTCTACTATGAGGAGATTACCTTCCTTAACTCCCCTTAATGATGCTGGGATAGTAATCTGTCTGCTCAGCTGGGGCTGGAAATGCCGAGTTTTTGTAAGTATGGCCCCCACTTGCTGAGAGGCAATCATGCCTTAGTCAGGTAGGGGTGTCTCCCCCAAACTTGGAGGAGCGTTCAATAGCAGGAAGGTTGTACCCTAGCTTTGAGAAGCAAAGAAGATCCATAAAAATATTTGAAGGTTACTAAAGAAGTTTGTTATCAATTCTCCTCCAATTTCAAGTGGGATGTTGCTGATATTAACTAACTTTTCATTCTAAAAATTACTCCCACCTATATCAAGAATGGAGTAGGAGGCTGGATTGGAAGAATGATCCTTACAGATGGCCACCTCTGCAACCCTGGATTCCTGACAGTTAATATTTAGGTGGCCTAAGTGATTTTGGCATTCGCACACAATGTGGTCTTCCAAGACCTTAATGCCTTGAATCCAAGACCCCCATTTAGAATTTATCTAAATGACCATTGGAAGAGCCTTAGAGTTGTCGACCAGAATACAAACCCTGACTTCCATCTGGGTAAGTTCAAAAGGGATAAGGTCGTGTCTTATGAAAATCCCCAATTTGTTTGCCAGGATCTCTATAATACCTGGGTCTCTGTATTCCAATGGGAGAGCCAGGAAAGCCATCCACTAAGGAAAGAAATGGCAGGGATGCTGGTGAGAGTTAAAATTTGGAGACCAAATGGAAGTAAACATCCCCACTCCCTGACAAAACCAACCTTTCTCTCTATGAACCATATCTCTATGGGGATTAGATTTGAAAATGGCTACAAAAAAATGACTATCCGCATCCATCATAAAAAGGTCTTGTAAACCTATCCAAGATTCCATAGCCCAAGCATTGAGTGCAGTAAAAGAGATATTGTGGTTAGCGCACTTACGAATTAGGGCATTTTGTCAAAGGATATTAATCTGGTCCTGGAGAAAATTTTTTGGAAGGAAAACAAATGCTTGAAATTTAACCACTCTATCCTGAGTAGGAGGTTCAGGGGCCTTCTTTTTAACCCAATTTTTTTGTATCTTGTCCTCTTTTGGATTGAAGGGGGCTCTAGGGGGAGCCGAATGCTTATCCTGAGAAAAATCAATGTTATGTAACCTTGACATGCGAGGCTGCAAAGAATGATTTGGGGAATTTGGAGGAGAACCCACACAAATATAAAAAATGGGTTGCTTGTCCTTAAGGAGACTTGGTTTCTGAAACCTGTGTTTGGGGAAATCCCAACCTGAGTGCTCATTGCGGAGAGGGAGCTGTGGTACTCTATTCTTATGAAAATATTTTTCTCTTGGAGGAGGTTTCCTTAAGATATTTACATCAGAAGTATTAAGAGATGGGGGATCGATAAGATGACTATTGAAAGAGGCCCTGGGGTGTGTGCCCAACACTTGTGGAGCTAATTTTTTAGCAGGCGCCGAGTGACCAGGATTTTCCCACCCATTATTTTTTTTATTTTGAAAAATGGCTGGGTTAATTTGGTCCCCCCTAGGTCTTAGGGAAGCCGATTTAGAGGATTCTCCCACCTCAAATGATCTCAAACCTATAGATCCAACAAAAAGTGAAGAAACTTGCATAGAACCAACATATTTTTTAGATTTCAAGCGATCTAGGACAGATGGGTTAGAGATTGGTACCTTATCAGAGCCTATCGGGGATAAAGGATTTTTTCCCTTACCGAACTCAGTATTTTATTTTTTGAGGAGGAACTGAGGGTTCATAAATATGGGTTTTGCAGGTCTGACCATGGCCTTTCCACTAAAGATTTTCAGTAAGTCCTTCTGGCCCTTTTGATCTGTGAATTTCTTTGCATATTTGTGCATTTAGAAACCCTTGATACTGTAATTCTCATCTGTTTTCTGAGCCCTTTGCACAATTGGACAATGCCTAAAGATGCTGATCTAGCTATTGTTGGGTTTTTGCCAGTTCTGTTGCCTACTCAGTTGAAAAGTACCATCACCGACCCTGCTATTTCTACCAGTTCTGCCTACTAAACCTTGTTGCTCCTACCATTTCCTGTGTTGTGTTGGAAAAGTAATTAGTTGTTTATCTTTCAAGATAGTTTTTCTGGATTTTCTATGCTGAGAAAAGTTGCTTGTGCTGAGTAAAGTTGTTCGTGATGAGAAAAGTTGTTCAATGCTGAGCACCATTGAAATTGCTGAGCAAAAATAGTGATGTTGGCCGACTTACAGTAATTGGATTAATGATGAGATTTGAGATCTCTGGCCGACTTAGTTAATTTTATTGGGATATGTAATGTTAATTAAAGATTGATCCACATCATTTAGTGTATGGGTAATCGTCATCAATGCATGGTTTCAAGATTTAATTAGAGACTACTTTGGAGAAGTAAATGTAATGCAAAGATGGAATGATCCGTTGGATCTGACCTAACCTAAGATTTACGATCTTGTTTAAGTGGAAAAATATTTATCTGACTTAGACAGAGAGGTATATGATAACCTCAAGGGGTTATTCATGTAGTGTGCAAGAGTGTATGTGTATGCAAGAGGTTTGCATAGTTGATTTACAGTTTTGGCATGATCTAGCAGAGAAGGCAAAAGGCAAAAGAAGAAAGTTTCATGTGTGATTGCTTGATATATTTCCAAGTAGATCAGAAGGTTGACATGACAATGTAGGCTATCCAGTAAGTTAACATCAGAGCTGTAATTGGATCTGAATTGCAAAGTAAGTTGTATATACGAGATCACAACTGCTGATTACTTTTTTACCATTGTATCAGTTAAATCCTTTAACAAGGTTGACTTAACAGTCATTTGTATAAATCCTCTAACAAGGTGACATTCAGATTGGAATGTTCTAAGTCCTCTAACAAGGCCACTCCTGACAGGGTG
>MU227432.1:1181233-1192146 GCA_018584345.1 Thuja plicata | reverse complement strand
TTCATTGCATGAATCAGGGTCATTGCATGAGACATCAATGCAATCAAACATTTCTTCAATCATAGTGTCTTTGCTGTTAGGTCTGGGTTCATCTTCAATCAAAGGTGCATATTCATAGTACCTCTCTGTTGACGGGGTTTTGCTAATCGGGTCCGCCAACAGTCATAAGTTGTCACCGGGTTCCGTGGAAATTGGCCAACTCCGCTTGCAGAGGTTGTCCGGGGGAAAAAAATCCTCTGGGCCTTCAAGCGCTTGGGTGTTGGGTCACGATGGTGCGGGGCTCGGTTGGGAGAGGTGACTATTTTCGAGGGGGATAGTTGGTTTCTTCAACTCATTTTCTTTGAAGATTCGATCAAAGTAAGGTTTCCTCAAGCATTCTATACTTAGCAAATAAAGCAAAAAAGATCCTACAGGGTTAGAAACGCTTCATCTAACTATAGTCATGCTGAAATGTCTAGAACATCAATAATACTCTGGTAAACTATGCTAAATATCGAAGAAACACATAACCATCAGCTAGCATTTTATCAGTAGCGAGAGTAAAGAGTTCGTTAATCTACTTTAACATACCAGAGTAAGAGACATAAAGGACATTAAAACATGAAATATCATTAACTCAAAAGTAGGAATGTCAACAATGTCATTGCCAAGAATTCTTCCTTCTTTATTAATGTTCCTTCTAGCAAGCACTGGTGCGTAATACAATGGCGGCTCCAGGGGAGCATCTAACTATTGAGAACAGAAAAATGGAGCATTGAGCTCTGCAACTTGAAAAAGAGAAATCACTTTGCTATTTCTATGGACAACAAAATCATCAACTTCACCGACCCTTGAAAATGGGCCGATCTGCCTATTTATACAACTCTCTTCTAACCCTAACCCTATTTACATCATGTCCCAATAAAATACAATATCCAGGGGCCGGTACTACCTGCACCACCCTACAAAAGACCTGGAGATGGAATAGGTCTGCCATGTCAGAAGAATAAGACAAGAATATGCAGCAAATGAATCGGCCTCGAGAAGAGAGCCAAAGAGAAAAAGGAAGAAAGTAGGTCCCTCAGGGACTGAGGCTACATCCCTCATAAATGGGAAATGCGGCGCCCTATCTCCAATGTGCCAGGTGTACCTCTGAGTGCCACCTCGAGAAGACCACCCTGTCAGAAAACCAACTGTCGAGTCGACGCCTCTTTGATGTGGCCAACCACCTTCTGACAGTCTTTATTAACCACTTCTAAAAGCGACCGGTCGGCCTCGGGGACTGGGACACGGGTCACTTGAAAGAATACAAATTTTTGGATCCGAGAATCCAGGATCTGGGAACTTATGTCCCCAAAAGAATAAAGAATACTCAATGTGATTTTTCCCCAGCCTCCGGAGAAAGCTCAAGGTTGCTTATTATTGTTGAAGGCCTGGAGGAGGCGGGAGATGCCATCTTCATCTACATTCTTCAGGCTGGCTCTTCTGTGCTTGACCACTTCAACTTGTTCCCCCAGGTCGAGAATATTTTCTTTGAATTCATCTTCCATTCTTGCAGCGTCATGACCCTTAAGTATCATGTTGGTTAATCTTTCCATCTGGGCCCCATCCATCCCCTCCAGGGATTGATACTGGGATTTCATTATTTCATCAAAACTCCCCAAAACTGAATCTTCAGGGGTATATGTATCCGTGCTAAGGGGATCAGCCCCGGAAACCTTTATTACAAAAGACTTATATAAATTAGAAGAATACTTTATAGTATTTACCTTTTCTTGCAAGGACTCTACCAGTTGCTTGGTTACCTCCAATGTGAGGTCAAGTCTGGAGTGTTGAGTTCTTACAAAATCAAATGATTCCTCACCCAGAATTCTAGATTTGGACACTATATCTTCTCCCAAGGTGAGGAGCTCTTGGAGCTCCACCTTCTACGCTTGGTAATTTTTGGCGTCACTCTCCCACTGCTCAATAAGTGTCACTGCCTGATGACTAATTTGTTAGGTCGTGAATAGGTCTGGGAGAGTGGACACTAGGAAATGCTGGGTGTTTCCTATCTATAGGGTGACCCATTCATCTACTGCTTGGGCCTTCTTTTTCATTACTCGCAGGGAGTCTATGTCACTCTGCGGCAATTCTTCTGATGTGGAGGTTTCTAGAGGAGTGGCATTAATGGGTCAGGCCAGCTCAGTAAGTAATCCCATAAGGTTTGCATTCTTCTCTTTCTCAGCCTTGAGCCTCTGGGCCTCTTTCTCATATCGGGCCTCCACTGCCCTTGTTGCCTCCTTAAACAAGTCTACCTCACCCTGCTTTCCCCTTTTGCCTAGGGATACCTCTACAAAATTGTAATCTGTGGGATCTGCAGTTGCTTCATCGGCATCTAGGGGAGGTGTTTCCACAATGACAACTATTTCTCCGCCCGACCCAGTTCGAAGAGTATGAACTGTCCGGGCTTTCTTCGCCTTCGGCGGGGCCTAAACTTGGGCCATCATTTTGGCCAGGGAGAGAGGAATCACTGGAGTGGAGTGGGATTTTCTCTTTCTACTTTCTACCAGCCACTGAGGTGGGGGAGGTGGCCTTCCTACCAAAATTTGTTCTCCTAATTCTCTCCTGGTGTCCTGTGGCTGTTGCTCCTCTTCAACGTGGACTTCATCCGTTTCTCTCCCTGCCTCAACTTCTTCTGTAGCAACATTCTTTTCAACCTCCATCTCCTCAGCCTGGTCCTGTATATCAATCACTAGGTCTGGACCCTGGTAGGCTTCCTCAGGGATTTCTTCTTCAAGCTTCTCTTCTTCCTCTATTGGCAGTAGGGGAGGTATCAGGCTGAGATTCAGAGTTTGGGCCGCTGTGATAACTTGCCCAAAGGTTGCTCTCGGGAGTGGCCCTTGGAACGTGGTGGATGGGGTTACAGTTAATCTCAAAGGTCTAGTTCCCCCAGTGGATGCCATTTGTTCACCTTGCTTTAGTTAGTCCACTCCCAGAACTTGTATCTCTTGAGCCCCGGAGATAATCTCCGGCTCTGGCTCCTTTTCTTCTGCCTGTTGTTCTTGTGTAGGCTCTTGTTCCACATCTTCTAGCTCTGCAACTTCTTGTCCCTCCCCTGGGACCTCTTCCTCTGCTTGTGTATCGTCCCCCTACAAGTTACCGAACTCATCAGCCGTAAATACATCAAATTTCTTCTTCTTGAGGGGGACTAGCTGGGACTCCTGGGGGCTCTGTTTCTTTCTCAAGTTCCAGGGAACTGGAAGAAAGGATCTCTATTTCTTGGGGGAGAGATACCTCTGGCGCTAGTTCTGCCTTAGGCTTTTTGCTGAGCCTTTTCTTTCTCTGGGTTACCAGAGGAGGTCTCGCATCTCTTATTGCTGCCGCTTCCATGGGATCCACCCCCATTGCCTTCACCATTAGGGCTGCCAGCAACGGGGAGGAAGGAGGATGAATTGGTCTGGCCATGAGCGGGGGAGTGGCTAGCCTCGTTATTAATTGCTCCCTCATCTGCTGGGAGGCTTCCAAAGATTGCTTGATCTATTCCCGTATAGGGAATTCTTGCACGGAGGGGGTTGTAGCTATTCTTTTTCCTTTGTCTACACCTTGCGAAGAGGTCCTGACCCCCGGGGTCAATCTTGGTACCGGCTGTGGTGCTAATTTTGGTGCCGGTCGGGGAGCTTGATGCATACTCTCAGGGCACACCCTTTTGAAATAGGTGTGACTTTGCTCGACCACCTCCCGAGTGAAGTCCTCAATCATGGGCCCCTCTTGGGTGGCCTAGTCTACAGGCGGAAGGGCCTTTTTATCGATCCCCTTTTCTTTGTACTGGGGATCTATGGTGGGGGTGGCGTCAGAGAAGCCCACTGGGAATCTCTGGAGCTTTAGTTCCTGCATCATTCTGGCTGTCATTTTATCATAGTGCCTGCTTCGCACATCCATGTCATCCTGGCAATCTGCCCAGAAGTCCTCCATATGTATATGATAGTACTCTGAAGCCCGGGGCATTGTCGTTGCAATTTTTCCATGTGGATCAAAATTTCTCCATGCCAAATAAAATTCTTGCAAGTTATAACTCTTTAGCTCATTGTCTGCCTCTTTTGCGGTGGCTAGACTGTAGGTGTAGTTCCCACAGGTGATTGGGAATGGGACGTTGGGGACCTTCTTGAGTGCAAAAAAGGCATGCAACTCCATCAATTGTCAGCAATATTCCAGCAGCACGATCTTGTCCCCACAATGCTTGGGCAACAAGTAGGGTTTCTCGGAGAAGCTGGCGACCCTAATGTATGTATGCTGCTGGAACTAGATATAGTAGTTTCCATAGCTATTGACTAACTTCATCACCTCAGTAGACAGGCGATATCCGACATCCTGGGTGGGGGTAAGTAGATGGTAGTAAACGAATGAATCATTTACCTGGCAGAAACTGGGGAAGCTGGCCTCCCATTGAATCTGTGGGAAGTGGTCCCATGGTGCTTTTTGTCCCGGGCCAATCCCAAGCATGCCGTCTGTAAGTAGGCCGTTAGAATGAGGCCTCTGCTGGGCCAGGGCCCAGAAAACATAAGAAGAAATGTAGAACCTCTTCTTCTGGTTCAACTGCTAGAACTGGGAGTCGACATGATTAGAGATTATTGTCACCCAGTCAAAGAATTCTCCCTTGGTGGAGATGCCGAGGAGGAAATAGTACATCCATTTGGCAAACTCCTGGGCGGAGGGTTGCCCAAATACCTGGGCTAATGCTATTATCCCCATTTGGATGCTCTCCTTGAATTCAGAGCAGGGGATATCTATCTTCATTCTCTTTGGGTCCCTCTTCGGGACCTTGAGCCAATGGGTATTCATATACACCCAGGCAGCGTCCTCCTGTTGTGTAAACTATTTCAAGGTGTCAGTCCTTGTAACCACTATGGCTCTATCAAATTGTGGGATACCCAGGCCTTCCTGGAATGTGACTGGGTCGAGGGACACCAGTGGAGTGGGGTATCCTGTGGGTTCTGCAGCTGCGAGCATAACGGCTCAGACAGAAGAATTGTAGTTGGCAGCCATTGTTAAGATAAGCTCCGGAGATTGCACGGAGCATGGGAAGCAAGCTTCCTGGAGGATTTCAAAACCCCCAACGTTGATTGCGAGCTGGTCTCCAGCCTATCGCTAGATGTGCATTACCTTCACTAGGGCCTGCATTGCTGCCCAAGTTCTGACATTGGTGTCGGTCATCAATTTTACCTTGGACTCAATCTTTGAGCCCACAATGAAATTATCCAATACAAACTTCATGGTAAGGGGAAGCTTTTCCAGGGCCCTCTCCATCTTTGACTTTGTTGCTACCCTGGTTTCTATTACTGTTGGTAATTCCAGACTTCCAGGAGGAGATGATGCAGACGCTTCAGACATGTTTGGAAGATAACTCCGGGAACCTGCGAAACAAAGCGACCATCAGAACATGTTTATCAAAGTAATCATTTCGGGGTCCAGAGATCTTACCACCATGGTGTTTTCTTTCCTGAAAAGTTAGTATCATTCAAAAGTAACCGAAAAAGCAAAATATATCGTAAACTTAAGTTCTTCATACATCCGGGTCTAGGGAATTTTATCACAATTGGCAAAGACACAAGATGGATGGTGTCAAGAGGCCAGAAGCCTGGATAAATGACCGTTAGAAAGGATGATAAAAAGGTAAGTTGTCAAACCCACGTGGACGCCACGTGCGTTAGCATTAAATAGATGTGATGGCGATGACGGCGGAGCCAACTGTCCAAACGCATGAAAAGGGAAAGCCACTTGGCTGGAATTGATTGCGCGCATGGGACGTAAATGAGGTTCTGATAGACTTCATGGAGGAGAGAGAAAACTGCCTATTTGAAACCGTTCGAGAGCCAAGTTTCAAACAGGTGGTTTTCTACCCTGAAGCGAGTTTGAAGGCGGAAAAACCAGAAGTAGAGGTGACTCGACCAGCTGGGGAGCCACCTGGAAGGATACACATAGAGCCAAGGGATATATACATAGAAATGAGGAGATATACAGGGGTTATACTACAACTATATACATATATACATGAATATACAATGCGGGACGACGCCCATGAGAAAACCAGACAAGGCAGGAACAAATATGTACAACTATCTACATATTTACAAACAGACCACTATTTACACTATTTACATTATTTACAAACAAACAACTTCTGCATAGAGGGTGGACAACCCTCTGGCAGAGCCGACCCACCAACGGGCGGAAAAACCAAAAGACAACAGACCAGACAAGATAGAAATAAAACGAAACCAGACAAACAAAAACTGAACAAAAACCAAAGAAAAGCCAGAGAGCTGGAAAACAGGATCACCAACCTAAGAACATAGAAGGCGGTGGAAAAAGAAGGGTTACCATAGGAGCTCTACAATAGCTCGATTTGTCGATCAGTTAGAATCACACCACAAAGCACTTGCACCTGCCTGAGAATGACAGAAGATGTTAAGCGTTGATTATCATGAAATCTCTGTAAATGCTCTGTTAATCGCTTTCTAATTCGCTCTAACTGCTCAAAGGTTTTAATCATGGTAAGTGTGAAAGTGACAGAACTTCTATTTATACCCACGGTAAAAAGGTAATCTTCCTCCTCCCCGCGATCTCTAGTCAGGCAAAACCTCCGGACTCTGGGCCTGGGGATTCCTCGTGATGATATCCCTAAGAACATCACAGCGAAGAATCCCAGAGTCCGGAGTCTGGTTCCCAACAAAAGACAACCTTTAGGACCGGAGTCCTGGAGGAGAAAACCAAACAACAAAACGACACACCGGGGAAGAAAACCCTGGAGAAAGAAAACAAAAAGGGAAAGAAAGACAAAGGCAAAACTGCAAGAAAAAGCAAAAAAAAGCAAAAAGGGGGACCCAATATTTTGCACACAAAATATAGGGATGGGGATGCAGGGCATAACAAATGGTGACTATCTGGGACAAATGCCTTAGTGCATTTGAAAACTAAAGAATCTCTGGTTAGAAAAACTAGAACAAGCCACTTCCTGAAGCGTCTGACAGACCAAAAGCCACATATCTGAGAGAATCCAACCATACAGGCATCAGTGATCCATATTCCTTCATCAGTGGTGTCGTGTGTGCTTTGGAAGGAAATCAAGCCGATGACCTTTGGGAGTTATAGAGAAGGGGTACTAATCACATTGAACCAGCCATCAATTCGCTCGTTCCCCCCCGAAGACTGGAGTTTTATCCTGCCTTATCCTCTTTTGTTATTTTATTCATTTCTAGGTGGGGAAGGTGGTACTTCTTTCACCATTAAGCTTAAGCTTAGCTAATTTTAATGGCGATACTTATTTCACCTATCCACCTGTGTTTAGATATTTGAAGGGGGGATAAAGCTCTGGACCCAGGAAGAATTCTTTAAAGTTTCAGACCTGGGTCAATTAATGAGTACAGCCGATCTACCCTCAATATGTCTAATTACTTGTTCCTTGTATTATTCATGTTCACTAATTGCCAGACTCCCGGAGACAACACCCAATGGATATTTCTCAAAATGTGCCATTACTCGTAAAACAACCCCAGAGACCGGGTCGACTCCACCATGCTAAAGATAGATTCTGAAGTTCACCATGCCGTAGACATTGTACCAGAGGCCAGAGTTATGCGAAGCATTCCAATTCCTGCAAGACAGGACAAAACACTGAGACCAAAAGAAAAACCGAAAATGAAAATAAAAATGGTGAAAGAGAACTATCTCAGAGGATAGCCAACAAGACTATTTACAAGGAAGGACACCTCGCAACGAGATGCCTAGAAGAGATATTTACAAGTGGAGGGCTTTACATATAATACAACTTTGGACAAACTTACCCTACTCGAAGTAGTGTTTGAGAAAATATCCATTAACGGGCAATGCGACAGGTTCCCCAGTCAGGGTGTTAAGGCAGTAAGTATTTGCCCCATAGATTTCTGAAATCAAGTATGGTCTGAGCTAGAGTCATTGGAACTTGGTATGCTTTCCTTTCTTTTCTCGGGCCTTGTCCCACAACAGGACCAGATCTGAGATCTGAAAAGCATTGTATTGAGCTCTTCTGTCAAACCATCTTTTTACCACTGCTTGATGACGTGTGAAATGTTCAAGGGCTGCATCTCGCTGTTCTTCCATTCGCACCAGATTCAAAAGTCAAACCTCCACAATGTTGTCCCTGTTTCTAAATTCCTTCATAAACTGCAAAACTGGGATCTGTAAGTTGACTGGGAATACAGGGTTCTGACCATAAACTAGATGGAATGGGGATGTTCCCAGGGCGGCCTTAATACGAATGCGATCCCCCCAGAGGGTGAATTTCAACTTTTGGTGCCAATATTGGGGATTCTGTTCTAACAGGTGTTTGATCACTTCAAGTAGATTTTTGTTTGTTGATTCAGCAACGCCATTTCCCTGGGGGTAATAGTTGCTGGAGAACTTCAGTGTGATCTTTTGATTGTAGGTCCATTCAAGTAACTATGCTGAAGAAAATGCCAGACCATTGTCACATACCAAGGCAAAGGGCATTCCAAACCATGTGACGATGTTTTCCTCTAAGAACTTGATAACTACGTCTGCCGTGTTGTTTTTGCAAGGTATAGCTTCAGACGACCGAGTGCAGTAATCAGTAGTAGTAAGGATGTATTGGTGGTTTGCAGATGAATTGGGGTTAATTTTCCTAATGAAGTCAAATGCCCACTGGGCAAATGGTCTAGCCTCGTAGACTGGTTGTAGAGGCATGGCCGGGTTACGCTCACGATGCGCCGCGGTTTGGCAAGTATGACATTTCCTAACGTGAGCGTAAACATCTTTGAATATACAGGGCCAATAGTATCTAGCCTGAAGGATCTGATGGGAAGTGGCGTCAGCTGAACCATGCCCAGTTCCAAACTGTCTATGGAATTCATCAATTACTCTCACAGCTTGGTTTATGTCGATGCATCGGAGGTACACGCCCTCGTATTTTCTGCGGTAAAGCACGGAGATTTTGATCATGAAGTGTGCACTTTTCATCCAGAGGGTGCGGTGTTTGTGGGGAGGTAAGCCCTCTAGACATTTGTTGTTTAGTAACAAGTATACCAAATCGGTATACCACGGATCTTGGGTGATGCACTCCACTGTATAAGTTTTGCATTCTATGCGAGGAGTCTCTTCTGCCATCGCCTGACTTAGTCCCTGGCCCTGGACTATTTTCATAGGCTGCATTTCTAAGTCATATTCCTGGAGGATGGCCATCTATTTCCCCTGTCTCTCACCCAATTCGCTCTGCATCAGCAGAGACTTGACAGCCTGGTCTAGGATGATAGCATGTACTTTTCTCCAGAGAATGTAATGCCAGAATTTCTTCACGGTACGAACCAGGGTGAAGGCCTATTTTTCTAGTGGTGAATACGGGACTTCGTCGTTCTTGAAGGGGGAACTCATGAAAGCTATTGGTCATTCCTCTCCTTCAACTTTTTGGGTCAACACTGCCGCAGCGGAATGCGGCGAAGCAAACGAGTAAATGTAAAATGGAAGGAAATAGTCCGGGCTAGCCAGGACAGGTGCCTCCGTTATGGTCTGTTTGATCTAGGCAAACGCCAGTTTTTCTTCAAGGCTCCACTCAATCTTAGTACCCTCTTCGTGATCTCATTGAGTGGTTTGACTATTTCTGTGAATCCCGTGATAAATCGTCGCACAAAGTTGATCTTTTCGAAGAAGGATCGCATCTTTTTCTTGTTGCCATGCATTTGTAAATTTAGCCACACTTCGACTCTATCAGGGTCTATGGATATACCCTTCTCAGAGACAATATGCCCAAGAAACTTCCCCTCGGTGACCCCGAATATGCACTTCTTGGGGTTGAGGGATATTCTATACCAGCAACATCTCTCGCAGATCTGAGCGAGGTGGGCGGGATGATCATGCCTATCCCAGAAAAAGATGGTCAAATCATCCATGTAGATGATTATGCACCGATTCACAAGACCCTCGAACACAATCTCCATGGCCTTTTGAAATATAGCCTCTGTATTGATTAAACCAAAGGGTATTCTCCTATACGCAAACGTTCCCCACTTAGTGGTAAACATTCTTTTCTCTCTGTCCTCATACTTGACCATGACCTGGTTGTATACTGAATATCCATTTAAGAAGGACATCATCTGGGATCCATTCACTATCTGCAGTACCTCATCCAACGAAGGGAGAGGATTATATTTTTTAGATGCCTTGTTCAAATTTTGGAAATCCATGCAAAGGCAGATCTCACCATTTTTCTTCCTCACCGGAACTAGATTGGCAACCCACGTAGTGTGCTGGATTGGGAAGATTATCCGGGCTGACAGCAGTTTTTCTACTTCTTGACGAATTAGAGGCTCTATCAGGGGATTGACTGGCCTTTTCTTTTTCCGAAAGGGCTTAGCGTTTGGTTTCAGGAGAATAGTGTGGGTCATGATATATGTATCGTACATTTTCAAGTTTTCATAACCCCAGGCAATTACATCGATGTATTCTCAGAGAACCGCGAGAATCTTCTCCTTTTCCTCAGGGGAGCAGGAGGTACCAATGTGAATGATCTTCTCTTCACCGGGCTGGCCGATGTTAACCTTTTCAAATTTTCCTCCCTCAGGGGAGGATGACACCTTCTCACGGGCCCGAGGGTCTGAGTCAAAGATTTGTTCTAATGCAACCATCCCCTTTGGGATGCAATCTCCAATAGGTGTGTGCCACTTTTCCTTCAATAATCATGGTGCGTGTTGTATCAAGTATAATCCTGTTTCTCCTTTCTAAAATTCCATTTTTTTGAGGTGTTTTAGGGGCACTTAACTGCCTTTTTATTCCATGCTCTTCACAGTAGTCATAAAACTAGTCAGAGGTGAATTCTCCTCCTCTATTTGATCTTAAGCATTTCAGTTTTAGTCCAGATTCATTCTCAACCTTAGCTTTGAATATTTTGAACTTCTCAAAGGCTT
>MU227432.1:1147180-1157440 GCA_018584345.1 Thuja plicata | reverse complement strand
TAAAGAGTATGGTTACTGTGATCATCAACAAAACCTGTAACAAGCTACTCATAAAGTCCAAAAAGGCAGCATGTATAAACCATAATAGATCAATGTAAAAACTCAAGATATCATCCTGATGAGTCAAGTATCAATAATGAAAGTCAAACTAGGATAGATCGGGGCAGGACCTCACATCTTCATAGTGCCCTTTTGGTGATCTCTTCATCCACCTTCTTCTAAGCTTCTTCCAATTCAAGAACCCATTCAAAATTTGCTGTTGGAGATCAACAAGAAATTTATTGAAGATGTCCTACATCCTACATTCTAGATCCATTGGTGCATACATACTTGTGGATTCAAGGATTCAAATCCTCCACAAAGACTTTTACAAGCAAGGTGAATTTATGCATTTACTTTGTCTATTTCTACAATTTCAATTACATATATTTAAGGTTAATTCCAAAACTGGGGTTTGACCAAGGTAAACCCCTCCCCCCAACAAAAAAACCTCTTTTTCTTGTAGGTACAGGTTTGGGACTATAGATTTGAACCCAGATCTAGATACCCTTTTCAAAAAAAATTTGGGATCCATGAACAAAGTCACTTTTGGATATGTGTAGGTCAGGGTCGAAATTATTGGGTTAGGGTTGACATTTGTGGGTCAAGGTCATCCTTTTTCATAAGATGACATCAGAATGGAAAATGATTTCTAGGTTTTGTTCGTCTCTATGTTTTGGTTCTAGATCATACTTTAGTTTTTCCAGAAATAGCCTACAAACCTTAAAAAATAGCGTTCTTTGATCTAGACTATTTTAAGGTTTGTACTTCATCTCATCCATTTCAATCCCTATAATTATCATATACATTCCTTTCTAAAATAGGAATTTAAGATCTTTCCTCTTTGCTCTCATTTTTGAATGGATGATTCATTTCTACATTGATCCTTCTTTTGGGTTAATCAATTTGGATCTTTCATTTGTGCATCTTGGGATAGAAGAGGAATATCTTATCTTTCCCCCATAGATTCCAAATGTTACATGTTCTTATGTTACATTTTGGTGACCTCTATTTTATATACTACAAATAGGGCTTGAGATAGACTCAAAACTAGCAATAGAGGAGTTAGATAGCTAGGAAATTAAGGCATATGTTGGCATATTTTCAATGTTAAAGGAAGCAATTAGAAGAATTATTTGCTTGATGCTAAAGTCACTATTGTAAGTTGGAGAATGGAGTAGGATGTTAGAAGGTTTGGTGAGAAGAATATATTGAAAATAATAATTTGTGCACATAGAGGAAGCATGTTGAATATGTTTACTATGTTCACCCAAAGTTAGAGAAGGTTTCATGATGATTTATAAAAGTAACCAAGTTGCAGAAGGTGACAGAAAGATAGGGTGACAAACTATGCCAATAGGAAGACATAAAGAGGTTTAGTGTGCTCAGAAGAGTGATAATTTCTAGGGGAGAACCTAGGAATGCCTTGGAGACATATTCTGGTATCTTCAACTCATAGGGTTTATACTTCAAAGGTGTACAAGGCATAATCTTATGATCTGAGAGACTTGTTCACCATGTTCTTCAACTGCGATGGAAAAGGGCTCGTAAATGCAATGGTTGTGATGGATTTTAATGATTGAGTGTTTTGAATGATGATATAGGATGTTCTTTAAGTATGTTCTTGATGAGTTGGTTATACACATAGATCCAAATGATCAGATTGGTGGAGTTTTCAGTCAATGGTAATATTTTTCTTATTTTTCATTTTCTTGGCTACCTTAGCTGGTAAATTGTGTTGCGCAAGTGATAAATCATGAAATATGGGAGATTTCTAATATGGAGGCAGTGTTTATAGTTGGTGGCTATGATTTATTTGTCAGAAATGGATTTGAATAATGAAATTCTGTGCGTTAATTGAAGTAATAGTGAATTAGGTTTTTGCTAACCTAGTTCTTGATATAAAATTATAAATTAGGGAAAATTGAAGGTGTAGATCATGAATGAGGATGCTAGAGGTGTAGATAATGAATGAAAATTGAAGGTGTAGATCAGAATTCTTTCAACAAGGGTTTGAACAAAGATCTGGATTATGCTACACTAGAGTTGTATCAGACATGAGGTAGATGTCACTTAAACATATTACAAAAATTTATATGGATCATTGTAGTGATCAGATTCTAAGGCATAGATCCTTCGTCATGGTTGTATCATGAGGATTTTCATTTGAGTACTTAGTGTGAATGGATGTGCGTTCCCCAAATATTGTAATAAGGTTATAATTATAACAAGTTATTTTCTTATTGTGGATATTCACCCCCACCATGGTTTTTCCCCTTACAGGGTTTCCAAGATAAAAATATTGTGAAAAATTGTGAGGATATATTTTTGATTTATATATGCATGCATGTTCTATACTCTATTTATTCATATCATATGTAAGAGTACAAAAGTTAGAGGGTATTGATGTTCAATGATTTGAGGTTTTAGGTTTTTGGTAACAACTAATTCAACCCCCCCACCTTTATTTATTCTTTGTCATAATATTAAAAATTTGTATCAAAGATTTGGTCTCTCAAAGGAAGGCTAAAAAATTATGGGAGATCAAATATGAAAATGTACATGAAGGAAAGCCATAGGTTTGAAGGGAAAAACTACCCTATATGGAAAGGATGGATGATTACTCATCTAAGGTGCATTGAAGAATAATATTTGACCATGAAAAATAATTCCTATAACCCTCTTGCAAATATACATAACTTCTTTATCAGATACATAGTATACAAATGTAATAGAGTTAGAAACTACTCTATCATATATAGACATGGTTAGATAATATTCATGAAGGTGATGGATATGTCAAGCAAGGTAAGATAAAAAGCCTAAAAGGAAGGTATGAATCTCTGAGAATGTCTGAATATTATAACATTATCTCTTATATGTTGAAGATAAATGATTAGGTTAGTAGTATCATATGCATTGGTGGTGTATTATGTGAAGGAGAGATTATATCAGAGGTATTAATATCTTTTCCTCCCATATACAAGAGAAAAGTTTCTGCTATTGAAGAAATCAAAACTATTACTATTGTGACAAGTTATACATTGGTTGGCAAGTGATGCACTCATTCCAGGAGTTTCCATAATAGAGATGGTCCAACCATGAAACAAGATTAAACACAATGGAAACACCCAATTCTAGACCATTAAGAACTCAATAATGAATAATCAACATGCCTCATAGGCCTTCTTATTATCTAGAATCAAAGATTTACATCATACATTCCCAAAAACATGTCAACTTACATTCCATGGTATACATGCCTTTTTACAATAAGAAATCAAGATACATTCTGGATTCCAACCTCTCAAAGGCTAATTGATGAACTAAGTACTAACTAAGGAACCAACACCACACATGTATACAATATCGCAAGCCACAAGTCAGCCAAAGAGATCACATTTTCCAAGAATGAAGAAAATATGTTACAAAATATAGGGTGTGACCTAAATCCATAAGAACTCCTCCAGATATGAGTTAAATTCCATGCATTTACATATGGAGGTCATCCATGAATGTAGGAACATCTACTAAGATTTTTTGATTGTGGAATAGATTCACAAGATCAAAAAACCTAATCTGACCATTAGAACATGAAGGACCAAACACAAACTTAAGATATCTTATTTAGGAAAGAACGTATTGAGATGCGAAGCCAAACATAGATTCATCATAATGTCCATAACATTCCATTTGGATCGCAAGAGGTAAGGAACCAACTGCAATAATTACTGATCAAAACACAAAAAATTAATAACAAGAAAAAACTACAAATGAACTGAAAGGAAATATTTTTGGCTAATGCAAGATTGCCAATGACCCAAGGATGCTCCTCCATCAAACATAACTTTGAGTGTGGTGATGGACTGGATAGTGTTAGATAACTAAGAGGGGGGTGAACCAATTAATTCTCAATTATCCTATAGTCCCAAATTCTCCTAGATGTATATAACAATAATTTCAAATATATAAATCAACTCGATGAAATATAACTATGATATCAAACTTTTAGTCCTATACCGAGTAGCAATAAATCAATACTATAATTACCAATCAATGTAGATAAAGTAAAGTGTAAAAAAAATAACAATCCACAATAATCATACACATTAACACATATATTTTTAACGTGGAAACCCTACTAAGGGAAAAATTACCTTGGACCGGTAACCCAAAATATTTCACTCTTCTAAAGTGAGCTCAGTTAAAACCCAACCCCGTTAAAGGTTACAATGCACATTGTTAAATGTGACTTGGTTAGATTATTTAAAACTAGCAGTTCTCTCTTGAACAATCATTCACTATGGGGTCAACAAGAAAACACTCAACATTCATTAGAGTGTCATTATAAAGACTTTCACATCCTACTCTATTAAGAGATTTATTTGTAACAATGGTTAAACTGATACAGTTATGATCTATTTCAAATACAGCTCTGCTTTCATATTTTCAAATCTATGCTAAGTACATAATACCTATGATCAATGTATTCACTTCATTTCATTTGATTCTTCACACTCTATTATGCTCAATTATTGTTCTTTCTTTTGTTGCTCGGTGTAGTCTGCACTAATGCTCGGTTATGTCTTTAACCAGTTTGATCAGTCATGCATGAAATTTGCATGTATACGCATCATAGCATCAACATTCATAATAAATATCTTGTCTCTTATATAGACATCATAACTCATTTAATTTTCATCCTTTATATTTTTCCACTTAATCTCCATCATTGGTTTTAACGCTTGAACTTTCCTCGGCAGTTGTTTTAAAAACATGTTTCAATCTTCTTCATCTAATTTTCCTTGAATTTTCATAGCCATTTGATCATCATAACAGATCTTATCATTTACCTCAGAACCATCAATTTTCCAACTCATCATTTTAGTCGACCTCAGTTTGATTAAGTTTCTTGATCAATACCGTGATGTGTTGGTGATCTCTAGCTCGGTTATCACTATGCTTGGAATATACTATATTTACTCGGTGTTCATTATTACTCAGTGTATAAAGAACTCTTCAATTACCAACCACATAAACTTTGTTTGTTCTAGATCTTTAACCATAATAGATGTTTGTTACCATAATGATACTCAAATAAGTTGACAAAAATGACAATACATTAACTGATTAATTTCTACCATCACATCTGTAACTCGGTTGACCATTGGAAAAATGACTTCAAACATATAATCAATTATATTTCATCAATCTCTCCCTTTGGCATTTATGGCAACACAATATGAAATATGCAATATGAAAATATCATAGAATACAAAACTTTTGTTCTAAAACTACAAAATGTTGTAGCTCTCCCTAGCTTGTATATATAAAAAAATTTAGCATTAAAAACTCACCATGCAGACTCTCCTAAGAGATTTTACTTTTCTGTTCTTGAATCTTTTCTCTCTGTAGATAGATATATAATTTCTCCCCCTTTCTCTTTTCTCCTTTTCCCCCTTGTAGTGGATAGATATTCCATTGATCATTCTCTCCCTTTAGTGGATAGATATTTCATTGATCATTCTTTCCCTTTGACAACAATGCCAAAAAGAAAAATATACAACTCTTTAGTAACCAAAAACAATATCTCTAGTTTTTGGTGCAGTAGGATAAGTACCTTGCAGTAAACTGATATGTCTTTGTCAGTCTAGTTCAGCTTTGCATCAACATGAATGATATTTTGATTACATGTAGATTGATGCAACCTCCTAGTTAGCTTAGTGACCGATAGACAAGGGACGAACCCCTAGTCTACTGCTCAAGTACTCAAATGTATCCTTTGGTAAGGGTTTAGTGAATATGTCTGCAAGTTCTTCTTTTGATTGTACATATTCCAGTATAACTTGTTTCTCTTGTACTTTTTCCCTCAACTAGTGATATTTGATAGATATATTCTTTGTCTTTGCATGCATCACATGGTTCTTTGAAATATTTATGCACTAGTATTATCATAATAAATTACCACTGGGTTAGTGATCTCTTCATTTATGCCTTTCAAAAGTTGTTTTATCCATGTAATTTTTAAATAGTTTGCAACAAAAACAACATATTATGCTTCTGTATTTGACTGAGATATGCATCCTTGTTTTTTACTTATCCAAGTAACTAATCTTTCTCCTATAAAGAATGCTCCACTAGTAGTTCTCTTTCTATCATCAATGTTCCCAACCCAATCCATATTTGTGTAAACTTTTAGTTTCAATTTTCCTTCTAAAAGTAATCTTTAGTATTTTTCAAGTATCTAAAAATTCTCTTTACAACAGTCATATGTGATTCTCCATGATTAGCAGAAAATCTTGCTACAATTCCAACTGCATGTGCTATTTTTGGTCTAGTGTGTACAAAATACATGAGCTTTCCAATCATAGATCTATATAATGTCTAATTTACCTCAGATGTCTTATCTTCTCTTGTCAATTTGCATCTTGTCACCATAAGCGTTCCAACTGGTTTTGATTCTTGCATCCTAAATGTCTTCAATACTTCCTTGATGTATTTGGATTGAGCAATGTAGATGCCTTGAGCCAGTTGTAAAATTTTCAAGCCAAGAAAAAATTTGATCTCTCTAAACATTGACATTTCAAATTCTTTCCTCATTTCATCAGTAAATGATGTACATAGGTTATCATTTCCTCCAAATATAATATCATCAACAAAATTTTTAGCAATAAGAGTCTTATCATCATTTCCTCCTTTCAAATACAGATTGTTGTTATCACTTGTTCTAATAAATCCAATGCTGATAAAATAGGAGTTTAGTCTTTCATAACATGCTCTTGGTGCTTGTTTCAAACTGTATAATTATTTTTGTAACATACTGATCATGCTTTCCTGAGTAGGATCAACAAAACCTTCAAGTTGTTCAATGTAAACCTCTTCTTCCAGTATCTCATTGACAAATGCAGACTTAAAATTCATTTGATATACTTTGAATCCTTTGTATGCAGCATATGCAAGAAATATTTTAACTCCTTCATGTCTAGCAATGGGTGAAAAATTTTCTCCATAGTCAATACCTTCTTCTTATGAATACCCTTTGCATACCAGACTTGCTTTGTTTATGGTTACATCTCCATTCTCATCAAATTTGTTTCTGAATATCCATTTGGTGCCAATGACAATCTTATCACTCATTATAGGTAATAATGTCCATGTTTTGTTTTTTTGTATCTGCTCAATTTATTTATTCATTGAAATAATCCATTCTTCATTTTCAAGTGCATATCTAACATTTTTAGGTTCAAATTCACAGATCAAACATGTGTTTTCTTTCAACTTACTTCATGTCATCATGCCAGCTCTCTTATCTCCAATAATTTGATTCTATGGATGATGTCTTCTTACATATTTTTCAAGTACAGGTTCAATTCTTTGTTCTTCGTTGTGTTCTCCAGTAGGTTCATTGTGTTCTTGATCATGATCTTCAGTAGCAACATTTTCTTGATTCTCGGTTGGTGCCTCTTGTTGCTCAAGAACATTACCCTATTTCATGGTAACATTAGGTATATGCTTAGGCAAAGTGTCTAGTTCTTCAATGTAGACAAATATACTATAATCTTCTGGTTCTTTTATCCTTTCCTCATTATTCTTCTCAGAAAATTCATCAACTTGTTGGAAATATTGTTTGGAAAGCTAAAACAGAAACAATTATTGTTTTGTCATTGATGTCAAACCTTAAATAGTGAGACTATTTCTATCTATTTGACTACCATATCTATTGATTGATGGAGGAGATTTAGAAAGAAGACCAAGAGGAATGGTTGAGTTATGAGGAATTACAAAGGGTACTTTATCAGTTGGCACATCGGCAGAGTGATATGTTGTTTATCTTTCACTGAAAATTTACTGAGAATAGTTTATGCCGAGCAAGTTTTGTGTCGGACGAACACCAGTGTGTGCCAAGTATATTTTTTTGTATGTGTCGAGTGTCAGTAAATTGTTGAGCAAGTTTTGTGTCAGTTGAGCAGCAGTATTTCGATGATTGATGAGATTTAAGATCTCTGGCCGACATAGTTGATTTTATTGGGATATGTAAAGTTAATTAAGGATAAGCACATTTGATCTACACTATGTAAATGCATGGGTGACCATAATTAATTTATGGATCAAATATTTAATTGGTGATTGTATTGGAGAAATAAATTAAATGTAATGATGGAAAGATCCGTTGGATCTGACCTAACCTAAGATCTACAATCTTGATTAAGCGGCAAAAGATGTATCTAACCTAGATGGAGAGGTATATGATAACCTCAAGGGGTTATTCGTGGAAGGAGAGTGAAGACAACTATGTATGTAGAGTATGCAAGAGTATTACATGGTTAATTGACTAATTGGAAAGATCTAAGAAAAGAAGGCTAAGCATAGAAGAAGAGAGAGTTTGCTTGATGAATTCCCAAGAAGAGCTGGCGTTTGAAATGAGAATGCAGGCCACTCAATGAATTAGCATTAGAGCTTAATTGGATCTGGATTGCAAAGTAAGTTGTATGAATCAGATCAAACCTGTTGATTACTTTCTAACCATTGTATCAGTTGAAATCCTTTAACCAGGTTGACCTAACAGTCATTGCAGAAATCCTTTGAGCAAGGTAACTTTCACATTGAAATTTTCTAAGTCCTCTAACAAGGCCCCTCCTAACAGGGTGATTAAATCCTGTAGCCAGGTCACATTTAGCAATGTGTTTTGTAACATTTAACAAGGTTGGCTCTTAATAGGGTATAACTTCAAAAGAGTGAAAACTTGATAGCATGTTATTGGTGGTTTTTCCCAAATTGAGTTTCCACATTAAATACTGGTGTCAACTTGTGTGAATTTTTATATTGTGTTTTACTGTTAAGTTTCTGCAAGCTTATTTCATTTGAATAGTAAACTGCATACTTATATTATTGACCTATTCTATCACTGCTGAGCAGGCCTGAGTTTTTTAATTTGGTATAAAGTTTTAATGGGCACATCTAGACCTGTGGATAATTGATTCACCCCCCTCTCAGTTATTCTAAATTCATTCTGACAATTGGTATCAGAGCTTTTGTCTCTTGAAAAAAAAAGTTTGAAGGTACTTGGAGAAAAAGATCAAGATGTATAAAAGGGAGGTACCAAAGTTGAACAAGGACAACTTTTCAGCATGGAAAAGTTTGATGAAATTCCATTTGGCTAGTGTTGTTGATTCTACTAAACATCTTGTTGATCAAGAATATGTAGCCCCTGCAGGAGCTCTCAATGTTGCACAGTTAAGAGAAAAGCAAGAACATAATAAAGCAATGTTGGAGATTGCATCATCCCTAAACTATCATGAGTTTGAAGACATAAAGGATGGTACACGTGCAAAGAAAATGTGGGATACTCTTGAAACCATATACAAATATGCTAAGAGACAAATCTGAAAGCTTGAGAGGTAAGTTTGATGAAATGAAAATGCAGGAAGGAGAAAATATAGTTTCATATTATGGTAGGATAAAGGAAGTTGTAAATGCTATTAGAGGAGCTAAAGGAACCATTGATGATAACACCATCATGAGAAAGGTACTAAGAACACTTCTTCCTATTTATGCTATTAGAGTATCTGCAATTCAATAATTGAGATGTACTCCTAACAAAAAATTGACATTGGAAAGTTTGGTAGGCAGACTTACTGCATTTGAGATGTCAAATTTTGATAACTATACTTTACAAGCCATTGAACCTGCATTCAAGTCCCAAATGGTCCTCAAAAAATCAAACGAAGGAAAGAAATGTGTGGATAGTGACAACGACACTTCTAATGATGATCTAGAAGAACTTGAGGCACTTATGGAAAGAAGACTATCAAGAGGAAAAGGAAAATTCAAAGGTAAACTTCCTATTATTTGTTTTTCATGTAACAAAGTTTGTCATATTGCTGCAAGATGTCCTGATAAGAATGACAAAGATGAGAGAAGAGATAGCAAGTATAAAGATAGAAAGGATTAATGAGACTTCAGGAAGTACAAGGATTACAAAGACAAAGGTAAGAAGTCCTTCTATATAGCTGAAGAAGCTTCTGACAATGATTCTGACAAATCTGATGAAAATGATATAGAAGTTGTGTATGTTGCAATGAAAGATGATTGTAATGATGATGAGAAAACTGCACTAATTTCTTATATGAGTAAAGGTGATTGTTGGATTATTGACAGTGGTTGTTCACATCACATGACCGGTGATAAAGACAAATTTGAAACCTTAGATCAGTGTAAAGG
>MU227432.1:1109424-1133236 GCA_018584345.1 Thuja plicata | reverse complement strand
GGGGTCTTTTTATTTAATAAAAGGGGAGGGAATTCATTTTAAATAAATAAAGACTTAGGATAAAATGGTTAGCCCAAAAATAATCGAATAAATGACAAAGCTAGGATTTTATCAAGAATGAGCAATTAAGAATTTTAGCAAATAATGCTAGAAAGGGGCTAATAGTCTAGATGACCATTTTTAGATGATTACAGTAGAATATCCAAGAAATATTCCTTCGTCACTTTTTGAATTGAAGTTCCTATTTCTATCATGTTTTTGAATGTAACAATGACTTCCAAATATTCTAAAATAACTCACATTAGGTGTATAACCATACCATAATTCATAATGTGTCTTATTGGTATCTTTCTTCACTTGTACTCAGTTCAGTGTGTAGACTATAGTACTTATAGCTTCTCTCCAGTATTTTTGTGCAACATTCTTTTCAATCATCAGTGTTATCGCACAATCTACAATTGATCTATTTCTCCTTTCAGCAATTCCATTCTGATGTGGTGGCCTTAGTGTAGAGACCTGTCTCTTGATTCCATTATCATTACAAAAGTTATTGAGCCCATTAGAAATAAATTCACCTCCTCTATCAGATGTCAAAAATTTCAGTTCTCTACCACTTTCCTTTTCCACTTTAGCTTTGTACCATTTGAACAACTTAAATGCTTCAAATTTTTCTTTTAATAACATGACAGTCATCATTCTAGAGTAGTCATCAACAAATAAAATAAAGTATATGTCATCATAATAACTCTGTGTTATCATTGGGCCACATAGGTCTTTATGAACTATCTCCAAAATATCAGTAAATGAAAAATTCTTTCTCTTAAAACTAGATTTGGACATTTTTCCCATTTGACAATTCTTGCACATGACATGGTAAGGTTTAGATAAGCTCGGTAAGCCTCTAACATTACTTTTCTTATTGATCTTAACCATGTTGTCAAAATTTGAATGACAACGCCTCTTATATCACAACTATACATCTTCATTCTTATCCATCAAATAAGTACTTTGAACAGTGTCAAGATAGAATAGATTACCATTTGATTGTTCACCAGTGCCAATCAACTTTCCTATTTCAACATAGATTCTAGCTTTTCTATTTTCAAATGCAACTCGGTGACCTATTTATTTGAACTATGAAAAAATCAACAGATTAGAATTAAGTCCCTTCACCCAATATGCATTCTCACATTTGATTTGATTTTTCAATAATATAGTACCTTTTCCTTTCACTTGACAAGGTGTATCATTTCCCATTCTAATAGATCCACCATTATAATGCTTAAGAAATTCAATTTTTTCTTTATATCCAATCATGTGTGATGAACTATAACTGATTGAATGTTTGAAGATGACAAATTTGATAATCACTGAGATAAAAAAGGTAAATTCCAGATATTAAATCAGTTAATGTATTGTATTGTAATTGATGTCAACTTGATATGGTATGATTTCTCATACGCATATTCTCACAACACTTAAATATCTAAAGAGACAGTTTTTGTCATCGGTAATCATGTACACCGAGTAATAGTAAACCCCGAGGAACAATGAACCCTGAGCACAGAAGTTCACAGTGTTACCTGAAGGACAATGTTACCCGAGAAAGTGATACCTAAGCAAGCATTATCGAGCTAACTGCAGTTGTCACCAAACATAATTGAAGTTGATGTCTGAGCTATCTGTAGTAGTCACCGAGCACAACTAAAATGTTTACTAACAAGAAATAAAGTTAGGATATGAAAAAACAACTTAGCTAGCAGAGCTAATTATAGAGTTAAATGTTTGATTACTTTGTTTTTATCGATCAGTTAAAAGCTAAAGATAAGAAGGAGATTTAAAGTATGTTTTATTCTAGAAAACAAGGAGATATTTATGGAATAAAGCTAAAGAAAGCATGGCAAGCTTTACATATCAAGAAGTGATCAATGAAGAAAACAAGAAGGATAAGAAATGGTGAAATCATGTCTATATAAAGAGATGAGTAATTCATTATCAAAAAGAGGAATTCTAAAGAGAATTTTGGTGAAGATAGATTTCTTCCTATAGATCTAATCATACAAGCTGAAGAACAAAGCTAAGAATTCTGCAGACACCGAGAAATAGAGAAACAATAGCATTCACCGAGAAGAAAGAAGTTGAGAAAAGGAATTGAAGATAACAATGATCAAAAGAAGTATTATGAGCTGACAATAGATCTTAACATCTGCAAGATCAAGTTGTATTTATGAATAGATCATCTACTATTTTAGTTTAACCATTGATTCAGAAAATCTCTTAACAGAGTAGGATTTAACCATCCTTTATATATTGAGATATATGCAAAGGAGTATCAAAAGGTTTTCATGTTGATATCATAGTGAATTCAAGGTCAAGTGATAAATCATTAGTGATAAATCCTCTAACCAGGTCGCACTTAATAGTGTGTTTGTAACCTTTAACAGGGTTGGCTCTTCACCGAGATCACTTCATAAGAGTGAAATTTTTGGGTTACCAGTCCTAAGTGGTTTTTCCCCTAACAGGGTTTCCATGTTAAAAATCCATGTGTCAAATGTGTATATGGCTCATTGCTTTGATTTTTTTTATTTACACATTACTAAACTAGGATTGATCGGTAAACACTAATTTATTTACTGGATTTTGGTAAAGGTTAAGAAAAGATAGATTACTATTCATTAAAGCTTAAGGAAAGGATAAAAGGTATAAACACCGAGCAATATATACATGTTAGATTCACACAAGACATAAATCTTGTAGGAATGGAGATAACAAGAGGTTTTTTATTTGTGTTATAAATTTTTGGATTTCTTTATTGGATTAATTATTGAGGTCACTGAGTCACCCCTCCCTCCTCTCAGTTATTCTAACAATTGGTATCAGAGCCTGTGTGCTTGGAATGGAGTTTTAAAAGTCAAGATAAAGATCACAAGATGAGAAAAAGGGATGTGCCTAATTTGAACAAAGACAACTTTGCATCATGGAAAATCAAGATAAGACTCGACCTATCAAGTATTAGAAATGATGTCACTCAATACTTAGATACAAAAAAATTTTTATCTACTGGATCTCCGACAATCGATCAATTGAGAGAAAAGAATGAACATAATTTTATGATGATAGAACTTGCTTCCTCACTCTCCGATGCCAAATTTGAAGATGTCAAAACATGCACCACTACAAATAAAATGTGGGACAAATTAAAGCTATTACATCAAGGAGATAAGAATGTGATAAGAGATAAGGCTGAAAGCCTAAGAGGAAGGTTTGATGACCTAAGAAAGGAAGAAGGAGAAAGCATCACTCAGTGCAACTGTAGAATTAAAGAGGTTGTTAATTATATCTGAGGAGTAGGAGGTGTACTTGAAAAAGAAACAATGGTAAGTGAAATTCTAAAAATATTACTGCTTATTTATGCTATCAGAGTATCTAGTATAAAAGAAATGAGAGCAATAGAAAATAACAATGTTACTCTAGATAGTTTGATTGGTACACTTATTTCATTTGAGATGAATAACTTTGACAACAATGTATTACCAACTATTGAGTCTACATTCAAATCTTATTTGAAAATAATTAAATGAATTCATAAACACACTATGAAAAATGATAGTGAAAGTGATAGTGATGACCAATAACATAATGAGATTGAAGCACTAACGACTAAAATATTACAGAGGCAAAGGCAGTGTATAGTCAGAAAATTGAAGCACTTCCACTGTAGACTAGTTTAGCCTTCCGAGTAAGTGGTTTGGTGTCATGTCAAGTGCCTTGAATGTGTCTCTAACTTGGATCTAGATTGTTCCCCTATTCTGCCCCATTTCCCACTTTTTTTGGCCTATTTCTGACACCCTAAATTGGAAACTAAGATTTTTGACCTCAGGGTCAAAATCAACCTTTCTGGGTCAAGGTCAACCTCACCCTTGACCTAGTTCAAGGTCAAACTCAACCTTTACTTAGGTTAGAATCAACATTTTTCTGACCTAGGGCCCAAATTTGAGATTTCTGGGCTTTCCGGATCTCGATCTTTAGAAAAGTTTAATTTCTGCTTCTGGGTCAGCTGTTTTAGTATTTGAAGAAATGATTCTTAAATTATATTTAATATAGGTCCACTTCTAGGGGTATAGCTCTAATGGGAATTTAATTATCCTATGTAGGCCTCTCTAGAATATTGTGCCATAGATTTGTATAAAATAAGCTTTCTCATCTCGTTTTCTCTAACCATCAACTAAGTGAAAGCTAAAGAGCAAGATTTAAAGAAATCCAAGTAGTCATTGAAGCATTCATCCATTGTCAAGCATTCAAGCACTTCTAAAGTATCCAATTCATCAAGTAGATCCATTGGTTTCCATTGAAGGATTCAAGCTCCATGGAGCCCTCTTGTTAAAGATTTGTTCATCCACATTACTCCAAGCCTCTTCCTCTTCCAAGATCCATTCAAGATTGGTGTTGAAGATTTACAAGAAATTGATTTGAGACATTCTACATTCTACATCCATTTGGTGCATACATACTTGTGGATCACAGATTTGAATCCACCACAAGGACTCCTATACAAGCAAGGTGAATTTGTTTATTTATTATATTTACTTGTGCAATTTCAATTCGATAATAAGGTTAATTCCAAAACTGGGGTTTGACCAAGGAAAACCCCTCCCCCACAACAAAAAACAATTTTTCTTGCAAGTATAGGTTTGGGATAGTGAATTAAAGTGCAGATCTAGATACCCTTTTTGGAAAACTTTTGGGATCCGCAAATAGATTTTCCATTGGAGCTTTGTAGGCCAAGTTCAACTTTTTGGGGTCAAGCGTGACATTTTGGGGTCAAGGTCGACTGTGAACTGGGTCAAGGATGACCTCAACCTTGACCTAGGTCAGAATCAAAAATTCTAGGTCAAGGTCAACATTGACTTAAGGGTCAGAATGAACCTCTCTCAGAAAAGAAAAATATTTCTGGGTTTTATGATCTCGTAGTTTCGGTTCAGGATTGAGAAAATCAACAGTTTTTGAGACTCTCTGATAGGGTTTTCAGCAGATTCTTTTTCAGAGGTAAGTATTTTAACCCACATTTCTTTGCAAAAATTTCCAGATTTACACCCCTTATCAATTACAATTAAATGGATGTAGATAATATGTGCATAGGGTCACTTTTATGAACAAATCTCCATTTTTATAAATCCCATCCATATTTTCTCCTTCACATTTTGGTGAACCCGCGATAGACAACTCTTTCTTTTTGGTGTTAAATTTGCATCTTGTGTTGGATCTTACATGCAATTGAAAGTAGATTTTGTTTATGCTCTTGCACTTATATATCAAAATAATAAAAAATACAACATTTCTTGAAAAATATAAAAATATTTACATTTTTCATGCTTATACATTTCATTTGAATGCATTTGGATATATCTAGATCTATTTTTTAATGTTATCATATTTCACAAGTTGTTTCAAGTGTTTTCCAAACATCCTTCTATAACTTTTGGGATTAAACAACATCCTCCTCTTACCTTACCATTGAATTATGTTACACCTAGAAAGAATTTATTTAGTGTGTGCGATGTTGCTTTGTCCTCTCTTATATTACCTTGTAGGGATATATTAGAGCAAGAAGATGACTTTAATGTTTCTCTCCATCATATTTCTCTTTACAGAGATTAGTTGAGTATTGATGTTAATTCTTCTCCTAACATATGTCTTTTGTATGAGCCTACTTTAGAAACTAATATACCTTCTTTCCCCGTTAGGTCTCAAACATTAGTAATTTATGGAGCTCCTACAATGTGCTTTATTGATAGGGATTCTAATCCTCATGTTTTGGATGAACCGTTGGATTTTCATGTTGATTACTCTCTGCTTCATGAAGCTATTGTGGATGATCCTCCTATTTGGGATGAATCCTTGGATAAAGACATTGATTTATCACCTCCTCATGAAGATGCCTTGATACAAGAGGGTGATTTGTTAATGGATGACATATTCATACATGATGATGACTCTTTTTCTAAAACACACTCCCCTTATGCAAAGATTTTAGAGAAAGAAGAAGACATTATAAATACTTTACCTCCATTTGGGATTCCTTCCGATGATGAGGCATTAGCGGAGAATGATATGAATTCCCTTAATGCTCTCCCTCTTAATGATGATCTTATGGAGAATAAAGATCCTACCTCTCTTCCTCCTAGGATGTATTCTTTTCTTCCTCCTTGTGACTCTATTTGTAGTGTTGATACCACTAACATGGTTTATCCAAAACCCTTGTTAGCAATCAAAGGTTGTCCTCACATTACTATCAAAGATAAACCTATGGAGTCTTTAGAGTCTTTCAATGATCAAGATTCAATAGCTCACACCTATTGTACAAGAAATAACCCTCAACCTAATCTAGTGGTTCATAATTATTTAACACCATCTCAACCCATTCTTCCTCCTCCACCCCATCTTCCTAGCATGGAGTATGATTTGATAAACCAATTGCGCAATACCCCTGCCAAGATTTCTTTATGGGAGCTTCTTCAAACTTCACCTACCTACCATGAAGCCTTGAAAAAATCTCTAGAAACTCTTTCCACTCCACCTCCTAATCAAGAGAACATCAATTCCTTCTTACAATTCATGCATGCTACCCCGGGTCCTCCTAACAGTGTGTTTACTCGAAAGGATTTACCTTCTAAAGAAGTTCAGGATCAATATGATGCTCTTGTGGTTGTTGTTACTATCAATAAGAGTATCATTCATAGGAACTTGATTGATCATGGATCTAGGCTTAATATTTGTAGCATGGACATGATCAAACCAATTAAAGCTGATCTTTCAACTATTCAACCTGATAATGCCCCTATACGCAGTTTTCATAACATTGCTAAGAACACTTTGGGAATCATTACCTTACCTATCAAAGTACGTATGGTCATCCTAAACACTCCTTTTACATGTTGTGACTGGACCTCTTAATTATAACCTCCTTTTTGGTACACCTTGGTTGCATGAGATACATGTTGTTCCTTCCAACCTTCATCCTAAAGTCAAGTTTATTCACAACAACATGATATATACACTTCATGCTAATGGTGCACCAAATTATTCTTTGAATATTCAAACTCACAATACTCCTATTCCTAAAATTAATCCTTCTTCCTCTAATGCTCTTTCTATAGATGATTAGGGAACCTTCAATTTTAATCCTACATTTATTGGAGAGTATAAATTTTTAAATCTTGATTTTATGAAGCAAAAAAGAGAGTTTGAACAACGAGATTTTTCTTTAACTTCTCATTCCCTTCGTAATAACTTTGTCAGTGCTTCTACCAACTATGAATCTATCAAATGTACTAGTAGTGACATAGTGACTACTAAAGTTCTATTGACTCCTTCTGATATGGCTTCTCATTATGGTCCTGGTTATCATTTACTAGTTAAACAAGGATTCCATGGTCAAGGATGTGGTAAGCATAAACATGGAATTCAAATGCCCTTACAGAATGGGAGGCGTGAGAATTCTTATGGATTGGGATTTAATCCTCAATGAAACATCAATAACAACATCTCAAATAACACATCAAAACATGATGACCCTATGAAGGAATTTGACCAAGAAGTTCTTTTTCCTTAACTCCTTTATGCTAAGATGATTGCTAGACCTAAACGCAAAAAGAAACGTAGTCCACACTTGGAACATCTTCCTTTTTTTTTGTATCATAGATTTCATGATCACTCTACTAATGAATGTCAAGCTTTACATTATAAGATTAGGCAGCTCATTGATAGTAAAGTTAATTATATATCATGTGGAAATAAGTTGTATTTCAATCCTATTTTCTCTAAATAACATTTTTGTTCCTAGTATGGAACCCCACATTATGTAAAAAATGTTAGCCTAATCTTTGGGGGCTCATTATCTTTCATATTATTGTGAGCGATATAATAGGTCCCATTTCATCCTTGTTCGTACACTTGGGCAGAAAGGATGTCATCTCCTTGTTTTCTATCTTTTCGGGATCCACTTTTCCCTTGAATAAGAAGTATCTATCTATTATGTGAATGTTGATAAATAACATCTTTGGTTGTTGAAGATTGGTTTTCCATGGTTGATAAATCTCTCACCTTTGAAATTTAATACTGTGCTATCCTTCACAAGGGTTACTTTTTCACTTCTTGCATGATATCTTTTTGCATTCATCCCTTCCATAGCCTCATAGGAGCTATGACCTTCCTAGCTTTTACTGGGTGTTGTTTATGGATATTGTCTTGATGTTTAAGAAGGATTTATCCTTGTTGTTTTCTTTCCTTGACATGTCAAAATAGTATGTACTTTTCCATCTTAAGGAGTGGGGCATCTATACGGCCTCCCTCATTCTATATTATAGCATTATTTTTCTAACCTTATGTTTCATAGCATGATAAATCCTTTGAAGGTAACCCACATAAGTTGCTAAATCCTAAAGAGATACACATTCAATTACAATTAAATATGCTAAATCCTTGGAAGGTAACACACATAAGTTGATAAATCCTAAAGAGATACACATTTTAAAAATGTATTCCATGGTTATATGAAGATGTGGATCCATCAGTACTTCATGAAAGCTGTTAGAAGATGTACTACATACATGAAAAAATCTGCTACAAGGTGAACAAATTTATGGGATGACTATCAAGTTCTTTCTTTGTGGGCCATCCTATCCTTTTTATGGTTCATAGTGAGATACACACATCTTACTAGGTGAGCTAATCACAGCCTCACTATTTTTCTCTTTGAATGGTGATGTTTCTCTTATCATGGTCTTAGGGTTGATAAAGACTTAAGTTCCAAGGGGCTTGAGCATTCCTTTGTCCCTTTTGATTTCAATAATATTTTCTTTTCTTCATGATCTCCTTTACCAAGAGTTTGCATCGAGTACATACTCTTGCTAAAGTGGGGGCTAAATCTATAGTCGGAAACTGGAAGCACTTCCATTCTAGACTGGTTTACCCTTTTGAGTAAGTGGTTTGGGGTCATTTCAAGTGCTTTGAATTGTTCTCTGACTTGGATATGGCTTTTCCGCCTATTCTGTGCCATTTCCCACTTTTTTGTCATGTTTCTGACACCCTAAACTGGAAACTGAGATTTTTGACCTCAAGGTCAAAATCGGCCTTTCTGGGTCATGATCAACCTCACCCTTGACCTAGGTCAAGGTTGACCTCACCCTTGACTTAGGTCAAGGTCGACCTCGACCTTGACCTAGGGTCCAAATTTTAGTTTTATGGAATTTCTGGATCTTGGGCTTCAGAAAAGTGTAATTCCTTCTTCCAGGTTGGTTTTTTTAGTCTTTGAATCAATAATTCTTAAATTATATTTATTATAGGTCCACTTCTAGGGGTAAGGTCTAATGGGAATTTAATTCTCTTATGTAGGCTTGTCTAGAATATTTTTCCCTAGATTTGTATATAAGGAAGCTTTCTCCACTCATTTTCTCTAACCATCAACTAAGTTAAAGTTAAGGAGCAAGATTTGAAGCAAGCCAAGTAGCCATTGAAGAATTCATCCATTCTCAAGCATTCAAGAACTTCTCAAGTATCTAATTCATCCAGGAGATCCATTGGTTTCCATTGAAGGATTCAAGCTCCATGGAGCCCTCTTGTTGAATATTTCTTCATCTCCATTCCTCTAAGCGTCTTCCTCTTCCAAGATCCATTTAAGATTGGTCTTGAAGATTTACAAGAAATTAATTTGAGACATTCTACATACATTTGGTGTATACATACTTGTGGATCCACGAATTTGAATCCACCACAAGGGCTTATATAAAAGCAAGGTGAATTTGTTTATTTACTTTGTTTACTTATGCAATTTTAATTCAATTATAAGGTTAATTTGAAAATTGGGGTTTGACCAAGGCAAACCCTTCCCCCCCACCAAAAAAACAATTTTTCTTGCAGGTACAGGTTTGGGACAGAAAATTAAAGTGCAGATCTGGATACCCTTTTTGGTAAACTTTCAAGATCTGCAAATAGATTTTCCGTTGGAGCTGTGCAGGTCAAGGTCGACATTTTTGGGTCAAGGGTGACATTTTGGAGTCAAGGTCAACCCTTACCTAGGCCAAGGATGACCTCAACCATCACCTAGGTAAGAATTGGAAATTTTGCATCAAGGTCTACATTTAATTGAGGGTCACAATCGACCTTTCTTAGAGAAGAAAAAGATTTTTGCATTTTGTAGATCTAACAGTTTCGGTATAGGCTCGTGAAAATCAACAATTTCTGAGACCGTCTGACAGAGTTTTCAACAGATTATTTTTTAGAGGTATGTATTTAACTCCACTATTCTTTGGAAATATTTCTAGATTTACACCCTTATCAATTACAATTAAATGTATGTAGATAATATGTGCATAGGGTCACTTTTATGAGAAAATCTTCATTATTCTAAAACCTATCCATATTTCCTCCTTTACATTTTGGTGAACCCGCGATAGACAACTCTTTATTTCTGGTGTTAGATTTTCATCTTGTGTTGGATGTTACATGCAATTAAAAGTAGATTTCTTTTATGCTCTTGCACTTATATATCAAAAATAATAAAATTCACAACATTTCTTTAAAAATACAAAAAAAATTATAGTTTTCATGCTTATACATTTCATTTGAATGTATTTGGATATATCTAGATCTATTTTTTATGTTATCATGTTGTACAAGTTGTTTAAAGTGTTTTCCAAACATCCTTCTATAACTTTTGGGATTAAACAACATCCTCCTCTTACCTTACCATTGAATAATGTTACACCTAGAAAGAACTTTTTTAGTGTGCTCGATGTTTCTTTTTCCTCTCTTGTATTACCTTGTAAGGGTATATTAGAGAAAGAAGATGACTTTAATCTTTCTCTCCATCATATTTCTCTTTATGGAGATGAGTTGAGGATTGATGTTAATTCTTCTCCTAATATATGTCTTTTCTATGAGCCTACTTTAGAAAATATTTTACCTTCTTTCCCTTTTAGGGATCAAGATTTAGTGATTTATGGAGTTCCTACAATGTGCTTTATTGATAGGGATGTTAATCCTACTATTTGGGATGAACCTTTGGATTTTCATGTTGATTACTCTCTTCCTCATGAAGCCATTAAGGATGATCCTCCTATTTAGGATGAGTCCTTGGATAAAGACATTGATTTATCCCCTCCTCATGAAGATGCCTTGATACAAGAGGGTGATTTATTAATGGATTACATATTCATACATGATGATGACTCTTTTTCTAAAACACACTCCCCTTATGCAGAGATTTTAGAGAAAGAAGAAGACATTATAAATACTCTACCTCCATTTGGGATTCCTTCCAATGATGAGGCATTAGCGGAGAATGATATGAATTCCCTTAATTCTCTCCCTCTTAGTGATGATATTATGGAGAATCAAGATCCTACCACCCCCTCCTAGGATGTATTCTTTGCTTCCTTCTTGTGAATCTATTTGTATTGTTGAGACAACTAACATAGTTTATCCAAAACCTTTGTTGACTATCAAAGGTTGTCCTTGCATTACCACCAAAGGTAAACCTATGGAGTCTTTATAGTTTTTCAATGATCAAGATTTGATGTCTCACACCTATTATACAAGGAATAATCCTCAACCTAATCCGGTGGTTCCTAATCCTTTACCACCTTCTCAACTCATTATTCCCCCTCCACCCTGTCTTCCTAGCGTGGAGTATGATTTTATAAACCAATTGCACAATATCCCTGCCAAGATTTCTTTATGGGAGCTTCTTCAAAATTCACCTATCTACCATTTAGCTTGAAAAAATCTCTAGCAACTCTTTCTACTCCACCTCCTAGTCAAGAGAACATCAATGCCTTCTTACAGTGCATGCATGCTACTCTGGGTCCTCGTGAAATTGTATTTAATCAAAAGGATTTACCTTCTAAAGAAGTTCAGAATCAATATGATGCTCTTATGATTGTTGTTACTATCAATAAGAGTATCATTTGTAGGACCTTGATTGATCATGGATCTAGGATTAATATTTGTAGCTTGGACATTCTCAAATAAATTATATCTAATCTTTCAACTATTCAACCTAATAATTCTCCTTTACGTGGTCTTGATAACATTGCTATGAACACTTTTTGAATCATTACCTTACCTATAAAAGTAGGTCTGGTCATCCTTAACACTCCTTTGCATGTTATGGCCTGACCTCTTAATTATAACCTCCTTTTGGGTAGACCTCAGTTGCATGAGATGCATTTTTTTCCTTCCACCCTTCATTGTAAAGTAAAGTTTATTCACAACAACATGATATATACACTTCATGCAGATGATGCACCAAATTCTTGTTTGAATATTCAAAATCACAATACTCCTATTCCTAAAATTAATCCTTCTTCGTCTAATGCTCTTCCTAGAGATGATTGGGGAACCTTTTATTTTAATCATACCTTTATTGGAGAGTATAGAGTTTCAAATCTTGATTTTATGAAACAACAAAGAGAGTTTGAACAACGAGTTTTTGCTTCTACTTCTCATTCTCTTTGTAATAACTTATGTCTCTGCTTCTACCCACAATGAATATGTCAAACCTAACAGTAATGACATAGTGACTACTGAAGTTCCATTGACTCCTTCTGATATGGCTTCTCATTATTGTCCTAGTTATCATTTACTAGTTAAACAAGGACTCCATGGTCAATGATGTGGTAAGCATAAACATGGAATTCAAATGCCCTTACAGAATGGGGCACATGAGAATTCTTATGGATTGGGATTTAATTCTCAATGACACATCAATAACAACATCTCAATTAACACTTCAAAACATGATGACCTTATGAAGGAATTTGTCCAAGAAGTTCTTTTCCCTAAACTCCTTCATGGTAAGATGATTACTAGACCTAAATGCAAAAAGAAACGTAGTCCACACTTGGAACATCTTTTTTTTTTTTTGTATCATAGATTTCATGATCACTCTACTAATGATTGTCTTGAGCTTTACATTATAAGATTAGGAAGCTCATTGATAGTTATGTTATTTATATATCATGTGGCAATAAGTTGTATTTTGATCCTGTATTATCTAAATAACATTTATGTTCTAATTATGGAACTCCACATTATGTAAACAATGTTAGCCTATTCATTAGGGGATCTTTGTCTTGCATAGTATTGTGAGTGATATAATAGGTCCCCTTTCATCCTTGTTCCTACGCTTGGGGGGCAAGGATGTCATCTCCTTCTTTTCTATCTTTCCAGGATCCACTTTTCCGTCGGTTAAGCAGTATCTATCTATTATGTGATATCCAATCATACATGAAAATTTTGGTTTACATTGAGGATCTATGTCCTTGATCATAACCTATTTCATTGTTTAACATTGGGTTTCCATGGTTGATAAATCCCTCACCTTGGAAACTGAATACTGTGGTATCTCTCACAAGGGTTACTTTTTCACTTCTTGCATGATATCTCTTTGTATTCATCCCTTCCATGGCCTCATAGGAGCTGTGATCTTCTTGGCTTGGACTAGGTGTTGTCTATGGATATTGTCTTGATGTTTAAGAAGGATTTATCCTTGTCCTTTTCTTTCCTTAACATGCCAAAATAGTATTTACTTTTCCATTTTAAGGAGGGGCATATATACGGCCTCCCTCGTTCAATATTATTGAATTTTTATTTTAACCTTTTATTTTGTAGCATGCTAAATCATCTAAAGTTAATGCACATAAGTTGCTAAATCCTTAAGAGATACAAATTCAATTACAATTCAATATGCTAAATCCTTGGAGGGTAACGCACATAAGTTGCTAAATCCTTAAGAGATACACATTTTACAAATGTATTCCATGGTGATATGAAGATGTGGATCAATAAATACTTCATGAAAGCCATCAGAAAATGCACTACATACATGAAAATAGCCGCTAGAAGGTGCAAAACTTTATGGGGGTGAATATCAAGTGCTTTCTTGGTGGGCCATCCTACACTTTTTGTGGTTCACAATGAGATACACACATCTTACTCGGTGAGCTAATCACACCCTCCTTGTTTTTCTCTTTCACTGATCATGTCTCTCTTATCATGATCTTAGGGTTGATAAAGACTTAATTTATTGGGGGCTTAAGGATTCCTTTGTCCCTTTTTATTTTAATAAGATTTCCTTTTCTTCATGATCTCCTTTAACAAGAGTTTGCACCGAGTCCATAATCTTGCTAAAGTGGGGGCTAAATGTATAGTTGAAAAATGGAAGCACTTCCATTCTAGACTAGTTTAGCTTTTTGAGTAAGTGGTTTGGGGTCATGTCAAGCACCTTGAATGGGTCTCTGAATTGGATCTAGATTTTTCCCCTATTCTTCCTCATTTCCCACTTTTTCTGGCCTGTTTCTGACACTTTAAACTGGAAACTGAGATTTTTGACCTCAGGGTCAAAATTGACCTTTCTGGGTAAAGTTTGACCTCACCATTGACCTAGGTCAAGGTTGACCTCACCCTTGACCTAGTTCAGGGTAGACCTTGACCTTGACCTAGGTTAGAATCGGCCTTTTTCTAACCTAGGTTCCAAATTTCAGATTTCTGGGATTTCCAGATCTCGAGCTTAAAAATAGTTTAATTCCTACTTCCGGGTTGGTTATTTCAGTCTTTGAAGCAACGATTCTTAAATTATATTTAATATAGGTCCACTTCTATGGGTATAGGTCTCATGGGAATTTAATTCTCGTATGTAGGCCTCTCTAGAAGATTGTGCCCTAGATTTGTATATAAGGAAGCTTTCTCCTCTCATTTTCTCTAACCATCAACTAGGTGAAAGATAAGGAGAAAGATTTGAAGCAAGCCAAGTAGCTCTTGAAGCATTCATCCATTCTAAAGAATTCAAGAACTTTTCAAGTATCCAATTCATCAAGGATATCCATTAGTTTCCATTAAAGGATTGAAGCTCCATGGAGCCCTCTTGTTGAAGATTTCTTCATCCACATTCCTCCAAGCCTCTTCCTCTTCCAAGATCCATTCAAGATTGGTGTTGAAGATTTACAATAAATTGATTTGAGACATTATACATTATACATTCTACATCCATTTGGTGCATACATACTTGTGGATCCATGGATACGAATCCACCACAAGGGCTTCTATACAAGCAAGGTGAATTTGTTTATTTACTTTGTTTACTTATGCAATTTCAATTCAATTATAAGGTTAGTTACAAAACTGGGGTTTGACCAAGGAAGACCCCTCCCCCCAACAAAAAAATGATTTTTCTTTCATTTACAGGTTCGGGAGAGTGAATTAATGTGTAGATCTGGATACCCTTTTTAGAAAAAATTTGAGATCCGCAAACAGATTTTCTATTGGAGCTGTGAAAGTCAAGGTCAACATTTTGGGGTCAAGGGTGACATTTTGAGGTCAAGGTCAACCCTTACCTAGGTCAAGGAAGACCTCAACCCTAACCAAGGTCAAAATCAAAAATTTTGGGTGAAGGTCAACATTGACTTGAGGGTCAGAATTGACTTTTCTCAGAAAAGAAAAAAAAATTCTGGGGTTTGTAGATCTCGTAGTTTCAGTTGAGGATTGTGAAAATCAACACTTTTTGAGACTGTCTGAAAGGGTTTTCAGTAGATTATTTTTTAGAGGTATGTATTTTACTCCACTATTCTTTGCAAACATTTCTAAATTTACACCCCTTATCATTTACAATTAAATGCATGTAGATAATATGTGCATAGGGTAACTTTTATGAGAAAATCTCCATTATTCTAAACCCTATCCATATTTTCTCCTTTACATTTTGGTGAACCCACCATAGACAACTCTTTCTTTCTGGTGTTAGATTTTCATCTTGTGTTGGATCTTACATGCAATTAAAAGTTGATTTTTTTTATGTTCTTGCACTTATATATCAAAAATAAAAAAAATCACAACATTTGTTTAAAAATACAAAAACATTTACATTTTTCATGCTTGTACATTTCATTTGAATGCATTTGGATATATCTAGATCTATTTTTATGTTATCATATTGTACAAGTTGTTTCAAGTGTTTTACAAACATCCTTCTATAACTTTTGGGATTAAACAACATACTCCTCTTACCTTACCATTGAATGATGCTACACCTAGAAAGACTTTATTTAGTGTGTTGATGTTGCATTTTCCTATCTTGTATTACCTTGTAAGGATATATTAGAGAAAGAAGATGACTTTAATCTTTCTCTCCATCATATTTCTCTTTATGGAGATGATTTGAGGATTGATGTTAATTCTTCTCTTAATATATGTCTTTTTTTATGAGCCTACTTTAGAAAATAATTTACCTTCTTTCCCCGTTAGGGATCAAGCTTTAGTGATTTATGGCGCTCCTATAATTTGCTTTATTGATAGGGGTGCTAATTCTCCTATTTGGGATGAACCTTTGGATTTGCATGTTGATTACTCTCTTCCTCATGAAGTCATTGTTGATGATCCTCCTATTTGGGATGAAACCTTGGATAAATACATTAATTTATCCCCTCCTCGTGAAGATGCCTTGGTAGAAGAGGGTGATTATTAATGGATGACATATACATACATGATGATGACTCTTTTTCTAAACCACATTCCCCTTATGCAGAGATTTTAGAGAAAGAAGAAGACATTATAAATACTTTACCTCCATTTGGGATTTCTTCCAATGATGATGCATTAGTGGAGAATGATATGAATTCACTTAATGCTCTCCCTCTTAGTGATGATCTTATGGAGAATCAAGATCCTACCTCACCTCCTCCTAGGATGTATTATTTGCTTCCTACTTGTGAATCTATTTGTAGTGTTGAGACAACTAACATGGTTTATCCAAAACCCTTGTTGAATATCGAAGTTTGTGCTGACATTACTATCAAACTATGGAGTCTTTAGAGTCTTTCAGTGATCAAGATTCTATAGCTCACACCTATTGTACAAGGAATAACCCTCAACCTAATCAGGTCGTTCCTACTTCTTTACAACCTTCTCAACCCATTCTTCCTCCTCCACCCTGTCTTCCTAGCATGGAGTATGATTTGATAAACCCATTGCGCAATACCCATGCCAATATTTCTTTATGAGAGCTTCTTCAAAATTCACCTCCCTAAAATAAAGAATTTCAAAAAGCTACAGAAACTCTTTCCACTCCACCTCCTAATCAAGAGAACATCAATGCCTTCTTACAGTGGATTCATGCTACCTCTGGTCCTCCTGACATTGTGTTTACTCAAAAGGATTTACCTTCTAAAGAAGTTTAGAATCAATATGATGCTCTTATGGTTACTGTTACTATCAATAAGAGTATCATACATAGGACCTTGATTGATAATTGATCTAGGCTTAATATATGTAGCATGGACATGCTCAAATCAATTAAACCCTACCTTTCAACTATATAACTTGATAATGCTCCTATACGTGGTTTTAATAACATTGCTAAGAACACTTCAGAATCATTACCTTACCTATCAAAGTAGGTCCAGACATCCTGAACACTCCTTTCCATGTTATGCCCGGACCGCTTAATTATAAACTCATTTTGGGTAGACCTTGGTTGCATGATATGAATGTTGTTCCTTCCACCCTTCATCTTAAAGTCAATTTTATTCACAACAACATGATATATACACTTCATGTGGATGATGCACCAAATTCTTGTTTGAATATTCAAACTCACAATACTCCTATTCCTAAAATTAATTCATCTTCCTCTAATTCTCTTCCTAGAGATGATTGGGGAACCTTCAATTTTAATCCTACCTTTATTGGGGAGTATAAATTTTCAAATCTTGATTTTATGAAGCAAAAAAGAGATTTTGAACAATGAGCTTTTGCTTCTACTTCTCATTCCCTTCATAATAACTGTGTCGCTGCTGTAGACGTCCAAAATCATCCTTATATTAATTTAATTAATATTCCTATAACATTATAGTTAATTTTAATTAATTATATTTGTTATATTCTTCTATCTATTTAATTAAATTTATTTAATTAAATATGATTCATTCTCCTTAGTATTTAAATTTAATTTAAATACTATCCCTTTTAATGTATTAAATCTTATTTAATACATTATCCCTTATTAATTCCCTTTAAATAAATTTTTAATTTATTTATTCCTTCACATGACTTAAATTCTACTAAACCACAATTAATCTAAATTAATTTGGATTAAGCTAATTTCAACCTAGATCTTACCCTACCTCACATCACTCTCACCAAATAAACCTATTTATTAATTAACTAAGGTTAATTAAGCTAATTTTTTGATTCCTACAACAATTAGTCCTAATTATTTTCTCACACATGTGTGAGCAAATTTTCAAATTTTGACTTTTTCAAATAATCCTTATTTGGTGCCAACAAGGTTTCTTACACCTATGATGACACCTTCTTACACTTTCTAAAAGTGTTTCATTGGACTAAAACTCTTACACCCTCTTACACCTTCTTACAAGATCCTTCACATGTGTACTTTAAATACACTTTGACCCATCACATCCAAAGTTGCTCACACATGTGTGAGAAAAGTGGGCCTCTTGCATGGCTTATGTTTCCCTCATGTGGCACCTATGTGGATGCCACATGAACTCCACCTCACCCAAGCCCTCTCTCTCCTCCAAAAACTCTATAAATAGAGGCCTTTCTCAAGAGCAAAGCATCTCCATTTTATGCATTGTTATCATGTTAAAATAGCTCTAGAAATCTTAGTTCATTGTTTTCTTATTCATGCTTATAAGTTATAGTTGAATATAGAAATCACATCTTAGGCATAATGGTGAATGAATCTAGTTTCTAGTTTTCATGTGATCTTGCATAACATCTTAGCATAACTAGCATTTTCATTTCAATCATTTGGTGGAAGTTTGAGACAAGTTCCTCATACTTGTTCTTGAGCTCTTCATCCATCATTAGTTTGCATTCAATAGATTATTGTGGGATTTTGATAATGTGTTGGGAGAGCACACCCACATAACATCTCTAAGAGAAAATCAACAAGGCTTTGGGTGCCCTTGTTCAACTCATCGGAGGTTATGGTGGAAGTCATTGTTGTCTTAGAGTATACTTTTTAGACATGTTAATGTAGTTTAAATGATTTATATCTCTAACATTTGCATGTCTGAGAATTCTCCCAACAAGTAGGTTTCTAGCATAGACATTTTGGCATGCCCGGTGGTACCCACGTCCCTAATTTTCTAATATTTTTATAGAATTTTTTGCAGTTCAGAGAACTCTAACACAGACCTGTCTCCGCTCTAGAGTTGTCATCTCTACAGATCGCCATCTCCACAACTCAGTCATCTGTGAAACTCGGTTGTCTGCGTAGCATTTTCACCATCTCCGCTGTCTGAAAAGATTTATTAAACTATGGTTTAAAAACTATTTTTATTAATTTCCAGTATTTTTAACTCTCTAGTTTCTGATAGAGATAAACTTTTTTAAGTGTTAAATGCTGACAAACTTGATAAAAATACCATTTCTCAGTTTTAATAGGTCTGTTTATTTTATATAAAAATCTAACTGTCTATTTTCTATCATCTGCGCAAGTATTCTGCCATTTCCATAGATCACCGTCTGCGTAGATTGCCGTCTGTGTAGATCACCGTCTATGATAATCTGCCATCTGCGCCTATTTTTTTGAGTTTTGTATTTTTTAACACATTTGAGATTCAAAACTACTAACCAGTTCATGCAGGTTCCTGATTGATTTTATGAAGGACAGTTAAATGAACTTGTATGTTTAATCACCTTTCTCAGAATGTATGTGGTTTAAAAATGAATCTCACTCAATCTTGAATGTAAAGGGAATGAATTTCACAAATCTTGAATGACATAAGGCAAATGAACACACTTTCTAAGCTTTTTGTTTGCTGTGTGGAAAATAAATTGAACATGAATGATTAACCATACTATTGTGTCTTTTTCTTAGGTAGAAAACACTTAGTTACTCTTAAATAGGTTCAATTTAGAATGAACTCTTCTTGGTGTGTTTGAAGAAGTGTTTCTCAACACTTCTTTCGAGATATTTCTCTTTAGTTTAAATCCCTTTAATTTAAGTTATGCTTTGATTAAACTATAGTCGTATCCTCTCCCCTCACCTTCGTGGATCTTGGGTGAAGAAAAAGCTTAGCTTAATCAAGCCTCTAGAGAGGCTTGTCTAGAGGGAGTGCTTCCCCTTTAGAGGAAAACCTCAAACCGGTAATCCCTTCGGCCGATATAGAAATAACATATGACCCAAAGGTCTTCTTTATCCCTTCAAGCTCAGGTAGGTCGTGTTCAATGGTAGTCCATACTGAGTGAATATCCTCAGCATACTAGCATGGTTGAACTAGAGACTTAAGTGTCTCACGCCGTACAAATCGATTGTAGGGACACCATGAAACCTTACTAGCAACCATAAAGTAGTAGCCTACCCGATTCACCTCTGAACGGTAATTTATTATAGTTCAAGGGAAGGTAAGAATCTCCCCCCAATATTTCCATCATACGTGTCCCAGGGTATTGTGTTGTGAAAGAGATCTTCGTAGCATGACAACAATACCTGGCAAAAGGCAAAAACACGGGCGCCCTTTCGGGGGTGACATGTTGTGTGAGCTGAAGGACTACCAAGCAATGGGCCTATAATATTTTATGCAAAGCCAAATTTCTAAGGTAGCTACTGTTTGAACTGTCTTTCGATGTGCTAGACCCAGTAAAAATATAAGTGGTTTGAAAGAATCACTTAAACATACACAATCAGAATATTACAAAGTTAGAACAAGATCCCTTAATGTCACAATTGATGGTATCCCTCAAGGTTGCTTTGTCCCTTGTTGGACTATTTTGAGACATGTGTCTATTATTTTCTGGTTTTCTTGTGCTTAAAATCAATTCTTGCCATCAAACAATTTACCCAAAATTAGACTTTACATCAAAAATCTGCCTAGAATTTTAACACACTGCCTTAGACACAGTCAGCTATCTCCGCTTTGGATCCGTCATCTGCGTAGATCACCATCTGTGTAGATTCCCATCTATGAAGATCACCGTCTATGTCTGAGACTACCATCTCCGCTTCAAAATAGTGAGCTTCAAAAATTGGTCAAGATAATCAAATTTGACCATCTACAGGACCCTGGAATCACTTGTCCTAAATCATTCATCCACTTGGCCAAAATTGATTTTTCCATGACATGGCCAGTTTTAAGAAACACAAGAAGGTCAAACTTCCTACATCTCCAGTCCTTAGAGAGAAAAAGGAAACCACCTATCAATCCAAGGAATTCCAACACATTGCAACATCTATCAAACAAGGTATTGAACATCGTGAGAAACTTGACAAAATCATCTACAATAATATCGTTTACAAATTCATAGCCAAGTTTTCACTCAATAGATCTTTTGTCACGCTTTAACAATATGATTAGGTAACACCTAGCTTCTGGATCATTCTTCCACTTCTTCCATCATCATCCTTCCTTTGGAGCATTAGATCAAATTCAAATCAAATCCTTAGGTTGAAAGACCTTAATCAAAGTATTGTGAACCGTCATCCTCAAACAAACACAATATTGCTTGTAGACCATTAGTCCGTCTCAAGTAATTTAAATCCCTTAGTGATATCCCATTTTTCTTGAGATCACAAGTCTATCTTTAGGTATAATAGATATTGGTTTAAATCCTTTGTGTTTGTATCATCATAAGGTTTAACATGCTTAGGTTTTGTCTCAAAAACCTTTAAATCAATCAAATAAATTATCCAATCAAAGCAATCTTCAATCAAATCAAATCAATCATCAATCAACCAATCAATCAATCAATCAAATCAAATCAAATCAAATCAAAGATCTTTTCTCCATTTCATCTCCTACATCTCCTTGTCTTTCATTCTTCTACCATTGTATGGTTGTCACTCGATCCCAAGCTAGAAACATGAGGAGAACAACATCCAACACTAATTGTGAAGAGAACCCATTTTCCACCCATTACTTTCATGGAAGTGGGGTACAAGGTGAGGAAGTGGCTAAAGAAATGGAATTAGTGGATCAAGATGAAAGACCCAATCAAGTGATTGACTTCCTAAGAGACCCTTACAATTTGGAAATGGTTGAGAAGGCCATATTGCATAACAGTGATAAGATATTTTTGAATCTCATTCATAATGGTGTCACAGTTCTTGAGGACTTTGATGAAACACTCCTTACCAGAAATGTCACTAAAGCTAGTGCTACCACTACAATATCCATGGCTTCTACTTCAAATGCTACATCATCATGTGACACTAGTAAAATACCTTCTAGCGAACCTCCTATATCAACACCAATATCAGTACCTGTATCAACAACCATATCAATACCCCAATTGACACCTGAACAAATCCAACAAATTATAAGTGCTTTACCAAACAATACTACACACAATAGCACTCAAACGATGACAACTCAAGGAGAAAGTGCTAATGTCAACAACATAGGGCAATTTTCTATGCCCTTGTCTTCCTTGTTTCAAACAATGGGGGCAAAAATGTCTGCAAACAATACATCACAAGCCTATCAATATATACCTCCTCCTATGATTGGTATGACCTCCATGGGCTTTTCAGCTGCATAATTTGGAGGAGGTGGAGGTTATGTACCGCCATTTCTCACACAAAGTACTCCAAATTTCACCCAACAATTCAATGAGATCAAAAGTATTGTACAAGGTTTACAAAGTGGGGGCAAAAAGGAGTTTTCTTTTGAAGAGATTTGTCCCTACCCATTTGACAAGTCTATCACAATGAAACCATTCCCACCAAACTTTGAGATGCCTGAATTTGAAAAATACAAGGGAGAGACATGTCCTCTCCAACATCTCAAAGAGTTTTATATCGCCTGTCAAGAGGTTGCTTATAATGAGAATTATTTGAAAAGACTCTTCACTAGGAGTCTTGAAGGTGTAGCCTTGGAATGGTTCATGGCCCTTCCTTATGGGTCAATATCTACGTTCTCTGACCTTGCGGATAATTTTGTTGGGAAATTTTTGTATAACATTGAGCATCAAGCAACACTCAGTGATTTGTGCAACACTAAACAAAAGAATGGAGAAACCTTTGCTAGTTTCTTACAACGATGGAGACATATTGCAAATCGCATGCCATGGAAAATACCTGATAATCACTTAATCGACATCTTCACAAATAATTTAATCTTTGAGATGTCCTTCCAAATGAATATGGCTTCACCTGATACCTTTGAAACCCTTGTCAAGAAGGGAAAAGACATTGAAGATGGCCTTTTGCAAAGAGGTAGCATCAAACATTATACTCCATCTAATAATGATAAACCAAAATTTTGGAGTAAGAACAAAGGAGTTGTCAATGATGGAATGACTGATGCCAAGCACATTCAAAATGTTCAAGCATCCAACAATACCAATCAAAACAATCACAATAACAATCAGTACCGCAACAACAACCATAATCAGAATCAGAATCAGCCCAATCAGAACAATCAAAATCAAAACAATAATCAGAATCAGAATAATCAGCAACCGCGTAATCAATCATTCTTGTTCCCTCGCAAATAACTATAACAACAACAACAAAAAAAACAACAATAATAATCGACAGTGACGACAATTCACAGCTTTAGCATAACCTTTAGATGTGATCTTCAAACAACTCACGGATTAAGGAATGATAGTTTACCCAAATACTCAACCTTTTGACGAGAATCAACCTAAACCTATTTAGTATAGAGATAATGAGTATTGTGATTATCATCGCATCAAGGGGCATGATACCAAGAAATGCATGAAGCTCAGACACTTTGTGCAAGACCTCATTGAGGATGGGAAAATTGAGGTTGAAGGTCAGAAT